>CM035427.1:47700076-48235076 GCA_020310875.1 Ceratopteris richardii
GTGGAGAACTCCTAGGAGAGAGATGTGAACCACCGCTTATCTTTTATTAGATGGGCTCACACATGAGTGCCAAGTGGCACCCATGTGTGTAGCCATTTGGGAGTACTCTTGATGAGGGAAGAGGGGATTAATTGAATAGTACGTGGTTTCGAGGATTATCATCAGTTAGTATTCTCCATGTGCACTCCGAAGAAATAGCCGGCGGCATCTTCATCACCGTTCTCGAGATTCGTGTCCATGGGCAGGTAAATTTGAGAGGTTCATCAGAGATATCTCAGTGGTATCGGAGCATGTGCCCATGCACACGAATGACGAGGCATCCAAATTCAGGTGGCACAAGGACCACAGCCAGTTCACGTAGAAGGATTCAGGCGGCCGAAGGACCAGCACCCGATCGCGCCTGAAGAAGAAGCTCCCTCTTCAACTTGTCTTCCCCCCCCCCCCCCCCCCCTTCTCTAGTTGTGGGAAGATTCAAGTGAGCTCATTATATATACTCCTACACCTCCTCAATTCGAACTGGGGAAGTCCATTTGCAAGAGGTAAACTTAAGCTTGAAATTCCAATCTTTTTATCAAAATTTTGGGGAAGAAAGGCCATGCTAGGGGTCAAGGATTTGGAAAGCAATGATGCAAACATGTATTATGGGTTGTGGACTTGGGCTATGGATCCCTAGCATAGTTAAAAAAGCTTCAGGCTCTCAATTTTGGGCTTCCAAAGTCACCCCTTCATGAAGAGTTGTTCATCCACTCCCTACTCTTGACATACCCATTTTCATCGGACCATAACTTGGTGACCCGATATCTCATTGGAGAAATCTGTGTCACGTTACGAAGCTACACTCTTAGGCTTCGTTTAACAAGCGACGATTGATTTGAAGAAGATTTGGTCAACCAAAATCCCTCTGCAGTGCTTCAACAGAAACTAGGCAGCCACTCTCGAGCCTAGTTTTTCATCATTTGGCATCCGAATTAACTTTTTTCACTTGGAGTAGCTTCATATCTTTGAAATACAGGTGCGGGACTACCCATTTTGGGACTTGCGAGGACTATCGAAATTCAAAAGTGTTTTAGTTTGACTCAGTTTTTTTCATTTGAGGCTATTGCTATATGTTTTGGCATCGTTCTTGCTGGTATTTGGTGACTAAAACCTCCTCGGGCCAACCAGACATTTCGAATTTTCGTTTGGGCCTAGTGAGGATTGAAGATCAGCGCTTTCATGCTTCAAAGATCGCTTCGATTTCGCTTCCGCAGCTTTTGTACCAAGGAAGTGTTATAGTATTATATTTCTCTTCTTCTTGCATATTTAAGTTTACTTCTATTCTTTTCACACACTCTAGTTAGTAAACGGGGGGAGTGAAACATGGATTTCAAGGGCAAACAAATTGTGGAACATACTTCTCCATCTAAAGAACAACTAGAGGAATCTGACCATAGGATGGAAGAAGTAGAGCTTGAGCTCGACGTTGAGGGAAAGCTAGAGGGAAAAGAGCCTCAACAAGAAGAGTATACTTATGAGAAACTCCTAGATGATTTTGTTACTCATGAACAATTCACAGACTTAAAAGAACAGACGCTTTGTCTCTCATTGAGAATCTTAAGTCTCAAATGATGTCACTTGAGACACATGTCACCTCTTTCCTAGCTAGGAAGGAAAGAGAAACTCCTACTCTTCCTATAGAGATAACTAGGAAAGATCTTTCTTTTCCTAGTAAGCATAAAGGAGAGAGCTCTAGGGAAACTCCCCTCCGGAAAGACTTGAAGCCACCTACCTTTATGTGGGATGACCGTGATAGAAACAAGGATTCTATCTACACTTTTTTCATGGTTAAACTTCATGGTAGTGTATATGGGACCAGGGTGCGAGTCATGAGAGATGATTTTGCCACTCATAACTTCATAAACTATGCTGTGGTCAAAAAGCTTAAGATTCCCCAACAACCCAGTGCACATAAATATAGAGTTTCTATGATGCAAGGGGAAGATAAGAGGATATGGGATACTATGGTATCCAATTTGGAGGTCAAGATGTAGGATTATACAGATCACATACACTTCCAAATTATGAATATGGAGAGGACAGACCTTGTGTTAGGAAGAGAGTGGCTATGGGGGTTGGGAGACACACTTAAACGCAACTATCAAAACAACACACTTGAGTTTGAAAAAAATGGAAGTAGATTTTGTATACAGGGAGAGAGATGTACCTAGTGCATCTCTCATCTCATCTTTAGAGTTCTATAGTCTTTGTCATTTTCAGCATGTACATGAGATCTTTTTATTGTATTGTCAGGACTTTGAGCATTGTAGAGACATTTCATATGATGTATATTTTCATGCTGGAAATGTAAATATAGACAGTACTTTTTACTATTCTTTTTTGCAAGAGTGTGTTGTTAAAAGTTTTAAAGATCTTATGTTTGAGTTTAGAGATGTTTTTCCCACTGCCTTACCTATAGGGCTACCACTTGAGAGAGGGGACATTGACCATGCTATTGAGGTAGTTACTAACACTAACCCTATTTGTAAGCCACCCTATAGGCTTAGTGTTTCTCAGCATGAGGAGGTTGAGAGGCAATTACACGATTATTTAGATAACGGCTTCATTAGACCTAGTAACTCACCTTGTTCATCGCCAATGCTCCTAGTTAGGAAAAAGGACGGATCTGTGAGATTGTGTATAGATTATAGAGCATTAAATAAGATAACTATATAAAATAAGTTTTCAATGCCTAGGTTGGAAGACCTATTTGATCAGTTATATCAAGCTAGGTATTTTACCAAGCTTGACCTTAGATCAGGGTATCATCAGATTAGGATTAGGGCAGAGGATGTCCCTAAAACTGCATTCAAGAGTAGACATGGGTACTTTGAGTTTTTGGTGATGCCTTTTGGTCTCACCAATGCTCCTGGCACTTTCATGAAGCTCATGAATAGTGTATTATGGCCTTATCTAGGGAAGTTTGTAGTAGATTTCCTAGATGAAATTCTCATATAGTAGATCAGAACAAGAACACTTGGAACACTTAAGAAAAGTATTCCAAGTGATAAGGGAAAATTCACTCTTTGCGAAGGAGTCAAAGTGTTTTCCAAATAGAGGTTAGATACCTTGGGCATATAGTCTCCCATAATGGAATCCAGATGGATCCTGAAAAAGTATGGGCTATTATGGAATGGCCACATCCTAGGAACTTGGAAGAGTTGCAGATCTTCCTAGGTTTGTCAGGCTTCTATCGAAGATTCATTAAAAATTATGCCAAAATTGGTGTCTCGGTGTTCCTTAAAGGGAAAGGGAAAGCCTTTCATCGGGGAGACAAACATAATCAAAGTATGGAGAGATTGAAAGTAACCATTGCCACTAACTCCACTTTTACATATAGAAGATCCCAATAAACCCTTTGTGGTTGATACTGACGTGAGTGATTTTGCTAGAGGAGCGGTTTTAGTTCAGTATCGTCGACGAGTAGCTTTTGGGAGTAAGAAACTAAAACCAGCCCAAAAAATTTACTCTGTCTATGAGAAGGAGTTGTATGCAATTGTCCGTGCTTTGAAGTGGCTTTCAAGAGAGCATTAAGTGTCAGGGGAGCACTAGATTGTGCTCTCTGACTACAGTAGACAAGATTTCGGAAATACCCTTCTGATTACAAGATCACCCACGAAGGGAAAACGATACAAAAATACGCAACTGATACAAGACATCCCACAACCCGGGACTGATAGGTATGAACAACTCGACTAGAGATGATACAAGAGATCCCACAACCCGGGATCATAGGTATGGAACAAGATATCTCGATTACAAGAATTCCCTTCAGGGATATGGACTAGATACAAGAAATAACTAGAAAGAATCTCCTACTACAAGATTACAATAGGACAAGAAAGGATGTCCACAATACAAGACTAGACAAGACTAGAGTAAGAAACAAGACTAGAGTAAGAAACAAGACTAGAACTTGAACTAGAACTTGAAAGTACTTACTTGGAGGTCACGACTCCTTGAGCTCCCAAGACTGGCATTGGCAAGACTGATTATGAATGTGGACAACCCCTCCTTATATAGGTTTTCAAGGGCGGTTCCCAAGGGCGGTTGCGACTTGATGATGTCATCGATTTGAATTAGGACCTCCGGGTATCAGAATCAAGCAAGAAGACAGTCGATCTTAGGGTTTTGGCACGTTCCGAACGCAATGGAAGTATTAGTTTCTTCAAACTCTGAGCCAATCATGAGATATAGAAATTGACATGGAATCTAAGGTTTGGATGGTTTCCTTGTCCATGACATTACCTCCCCCTCAAGCGACGAGTTCCACGAGGAGCGGTTATGTGACTTTGAGATCTTCTAAGACTTGAATCTTCATAACTCTTGGTCTTTGTAGAGTTCTTGATATATGGTACTGGAACAAGATGATGATGGATATCCATGATAAAACTGGAAAGGGTTTGTAGTATATCGAGGTTCAGAATCAAGGGTATGATTCTCATGATAAACT
Source organism: Ceratopteris richardii (assembly GCA_020310875.1). Classification (NCBI taxonomy): domain Eukaryota; kingdom Viridiplantae; phylum Streptophyta; class Polypodiopsida; order Polypodiales; family Pteridaceae; genus Ceratopteris; species Ceratopteris richardii. The sequence continues at coordinate 47,704,566 of CM035427.1, forward strand.
GTATTATTCTTTTGACTCTGATGATGGTCCTTCCGATGTGGGATGGTGATTGTGGAAGTTCTAATCCCAACTTGTTTCTTTTTCTTAGGGCATTTGAATACCATGCGATCATGTTGTCCACAATAAAAGCATAATCCATTATCCTTTCGATATTGTCTTTCCTTTGTTGTAAGTCGTCTGACCATGATGTGATCCAATTGCATGGGTTTTGGTTGTGTTTCCTCGAGCATATGTGGTTGTGGAATAGAAGTAAAGTTGTATTCTCGTTCTCTAATAGAAGTCTTCTTCTCTTGCTTTCTCTCGAACAACCTATTATCACATTCAATTGCTTGATTAATGAATTCATTCAAAGTATTTACCTTGGGCATGGTTAGCATGAGGTCCTTAACATCATCACGTAAGCCCCATCGAAATTGGTTGATAAAATAATCCTCATGCCATGTGAGGTCACAAATGATTTGTCTGAATTCCGATGCATAGGTAGATGCAGGCCTATTTCCTTGATGTAGCTTCCTTAGCTCTGTTTCGGCAACACGTGAACAATTGGTATCTCCAAATGAGGATGTGAACTCTTGAATAAAGGCCTTGAAATCATGCAAAATATCCATGTCCTTTTCAAGGATAGGTGCAAACCATGAAAGAGCAAGACCACATAATAGAGTTCCTATGAGTCCTACTTGAGAAGCATCATCTAGGTACCTATCTGGTTGCATCCTTATGAATAGCTTCACTTGTTGCACAAATCCTCGAAACTTTGATCTCGTCCCATCAAATTTCTCAGGCATGCTCACTTTTGGACTTTTCTTCATGTTAGTTGTCATGGGGGTGCTTGAAGAAGATTGACTAACAATGATTTGCAGCCCTTGGATTTGCCTCTGAAGCTCTGTGATTACATCTTGAATACTTTGTTGTTGAATCCTCTGTTGGTTCTCTTGTATCTCTTGGACTTGTTGTTGAATTACTTTAAGTGCAGAAAAGAATTCTTCTCGAATAATCTCCATGGTTCTTGGTCTTGATGAAGGTAGTCTTGCCAAAATGTCAAGGGAGCACTAGATTGTGCTCTCTGACTACAGTAGACAAGATTTCGGAAAGACACTTCTGATTACAAGATCACCCACGAAGGGAAAACGATACAAGAATACGCAACTGATACAAGACGTCCCACAACCCGAGACTGATAGGTATGAACAACTCGACTAGAGATGATACAAGAGATCCCACAACCCGGGATCATAGGTATGGAACAAGATACATTCCCAATGGGAAGTGGGAGAGTATCTCCATGGATTTTATAGTTGGATTACCTAAGACACAGAGAGGGCACGACCTGTCTAGGTAATTGTGGATAGGTTAACCAAAATGGCTAGGTTTATTCCGATACACACTATAGTGAAGACACCTGAGTTGGTTAGACTCTTTATAGAGAACCTATACTGGTTATATGGTCTTCCTTTAGACATAGTTTCTGAACATGATAGGAAGTTTACTAGCCACTTTTGGAGGGCGGTCTTCAAAAGGTTGGATACGAAACTTAACATGAGTACGGCCGAGCATCCGCAGTTGGATGGGCAAACAGAGAGGGTTAACCAAATCCTAGAGGATATGCTTCAAGCATATGTGAATGAAAGGCAAACTAATTGGGAAGAGTACTTACCTATAGTAGAGTTTGCATATAACAGTGCCAAGCCCTCTTCCACTAGGCATAGTCCATTTATGCTTATGTATGGGTTTCAACCAAGAGCTCTTTATGCAGTAGGATTGCAAAATGAGAAAGTTCAAACTGCAAAGGACTTTTTGGAAGAGATGAGCGATATGTTTAGGCTTGCTAAGGACAATATTAGAAGAGCTCAGGACAGAGCTAGAGCCTATGCTGACCCTCAAAGGAGAGATATGAACTTTGAGATAGGAGAGCAAGTCTATCTTAGAGTTCCATCTAGATCTGAAACCATGAAGACGGGACCTTATCCAAAAATTATCTCCTAGGTATTGTGGACCTTTCCAAATACTTAAGAGAATAGGAAAGATGGCTTACGAGCTCCAACTTCTAGAGGATAGCAAGATCGATCCAGTTTTTCATGTTAGCTTGCTTAAGAAAAGGCTGGGTGAATCAGACAACCTCATTCCAGATAGTGAGGTAGTAGAGCCTATTTCTGTCCAATCTATTCCACATGAGCGTGAGAGCATACTATGCACTCGAGAGAAACGTAGGAGAAGTCAGTTATATAAAGAGTGTCTAGTGAAGTGGAAAGATAGTTAGAAGATAGTGCTATATGGGAGCGGGTTAGCACCCTTCAGAGACGGTTTCCCAACTTTAGATTACCTTCCCAAGAGTCTTCTTAAGGGGAAGGATATGGGGAAACAACACGGAGATATGACCATGTATTGAAATACACGGGGATATAGTGGGAGTACTATTCCATTGATTCTCTCTTCGAATAGGACCTTCCAATACCATTTTTGCGGACAAAAATGGAATTAAGGGGAAGGAAATGTTATGTGGAGAACTCTTAGGAGAGAGGTGTGAACCACCTCTTATCTTTTATTAGATGGGCTCACACATGAGTGCCAAGTGAAATCCATGTGTGTAGCCATTTGGGAGTACTCTTGATGAGGGAAGAGGGGATTAATTGAATAGTACGTGGTAGGGAGGATTATCATCAGTTACTATTCTGCGTGTGCACTCCGAAGAAATAGCCCGGCGGCATTTTCATCACCGTTCTCGAGATTCGTGTCCATGGGCAGGCAAAATTAAGGGGGTTCATCAGAGATATCTCATAATGCCATTAGTTATGGCCTTCGTAACTATCACTTGAATTTCATGAGCACGTGTCGATGTTTTCTCATGAAAGCTGTCATAATGATCACATTTAGTTGGTTTTCTCGGTGGTCTAACATTAAATGCTTCACCTCTTTACTCAAATGGTCCCCTAGAGTGAGCTTCTCCACTCTTTGGGTGTTCGATGTAGACCCGCTTGCTTGACACACCACTAGGAATTATGTGCACATGCACACACACACACACATATACAAGGAGTCTCATACATGCACATAAGCATACACACACATGCAAGCAAGCCTCATGGATATAGAAGATTCAATGCGGTGAACCGAAAATTTTTTCCATTCGGTGCGTTCGGTGTGTTCGGTTCGATAAATTCGTTGTTACATCTACGAATTTTAAAGTGCGATTTTGAATGTTAAGTTTTAACATTGAGCAAGGGGCATCTCAAGAGTTTAAACCTTCCATAGCTCACTACTGAGCCCTTTGACACCCTTGAACTTTCCATAGCTCAAGCCTCAGCCCCATTGACTTTGCCTCAGCCTTGGCCTGCTACCCTTCAGCCATTCGCCTCAGCCCCACACACACACGTTCTCAGTCCGAGAGTCGATTCAAGATTGCCCTCAACTTATTACCTAAAAGGCTAAGAGCTTAGAAGTTAGAGCTTAGAGGCGAGAGTCCTCATGCTACTTTTTGGATTCATACTTTTTGACATTGGACGTTGGACAATATATAGGGTTTCGAACTTCATATTTATGATTTATCACAGTTCATAATTTTCTCCATCAACTATATTCTATTTTATGCCACATGGTTCAAACTTCATTAATGGATTACGGTTGTGATTTGTTATTTGTAAGCTTTAACTTTTAATATGCATAATATATATGTATATACTATATCTTAGATTCTTATGAATTTATGTATATTTGTAACGATGCATCTTACGCACCTTACCTTCGGATACCATTCGGTCCTTGCACCTTACACACATCGAATTGAACGCACCGGACTGCCTTGCTCATGGACAAGACACTAGAAGTTATATGTGAGTCTTAAAAAATGATCCTCTTCATACTCCTTGGGTTGTACAAATGTGGATTAAATTACAACAAATCCCTTTCAGACATATTTATGAAGGTGAATTTTTACATAAAAATGGTTAATTTGAGCGATAGTTTTGAAATTTTTGAGGCTTCCATTAGCTTGTTATATTGCTTGAGTGTATCCATCATGTGTCTTTCTTTAGTTCTTCATAATCCTGACCATCCTCTTTCTATTTGGCTCCTTCGATGAGTCTGCATCTCCAACACACACACACACACACACACACACACACACCCCTTTCTAAAGTCTTTCGTCCTTGAAAGACAATTGTCAAGCCTATTGGGCTTCGAAAAGTGTGGGCACTGACGGTTATTGGGGGTGTCGAGCTCTACATAGTGTAGTGCATGGGCATAGAAGAAAGAAAATGTGCCTCTACACGGCCTTGTAGGCTGGCCCTATGCATGCATTCTATACAATGCAAATGAGAAGAAATGGTACAAGAAAGAAAAACGGATATGGAGAGAGGTGTTGTGGCCTGCAAGGAATGTAGACGTCAGGTAACCTAGGAGGCTTTGTAGACACATTTACCCACTTTTGTATGTTGACTGTGGATCTTGATATTCGTCCATAATAACCATGAACTGTGTCGATATCGAGATGGACTTGGTTCCATTGGTGGTGGCAGCATTTTGAGACATGAATTGGATGTGATCGTTATGAAGAAGATTCTTTTCACGAGCACCTATCATTAGCAACGACAAGGAAATTGCACTTCTGCTATAATTATAGATCAATCATCACTTGCAAGAAAACATTAGTAACACAAGGAAAAGTATACAAGTGATTGATAATCTCACAATACAAGTATCACTCTCGTGCATGGGATCACACAACTGTGCCTCATGCAAGACCATATAATGAGGCCCTAATTGGATGCATACTTGAAGTGCAAATGATGTGAACATGTGCAAGAGACAAGGTTGTGCAATGAGCACATGGGTGGTGCACGAAGAGGTTTGTTCTACACTAATGTTGCATCAAGAGAGGAGATAGACAATTCTTTGGGCATGGGACCTTTGAGGTGGATGATTATGGTTTGACAACCCATACTTGTTAAGTCACTAGATGTGACCAAACAGATTGTTGATTGAAGTATGTATTGGTTTGGGATTGCCACTTTAGTGTATCCTTCTGAGTGGGAGCCATCTTATGTTGTGGTTGTCTTCGTTGAGGTTGGAATTTGGAAAATTGCGCATTGTTGATCTCTTTTTATGTTGCTTAGGCCTTTGAAAGTATGAAGCTCCTTCTTTAGAAAAAATCTGGGACTTAAAGATCCGAATTCGCTTAATGCATCTCGGAGCTATATGTGATTTTTGGCCGTCACTGTGGAAGCTTTCTTTCACGTCGAGCCTGGATCATCACCTTAGGCCTCCATATATATATATATATATATATATATATATATATATATATATATATATATATATATATATATATATATATATATATATATATATATATATATATATATATATATATATATATATATATATATATATGTGTGTGTGTGTGTGTGTGTGTGTGTGTGTGTGAGAGAGAGAGAGAGAAGTTATCTCGTGATAGTCTCTAGGCTTTAGGGACCCAAATTTGCGTTGTGGAAAGAGGATGTTGTGCAAGTTTTGTTGGTGCTTTCTATCATACCCATGGCTTGCACCTAGTTGAGTGCTATTGATGATTTGGCTTTTTTCGTTGTCATTGCTTTGCGTATTTGACTAGGTTGTGACCCTCTTAAAGATGTGTAGTTATGTGGGTCTTAGGAATCCAGATTTGGGCTTGACCGCACTGATCTTTGAAGAGTTGTTTTGGTACCCACATCTCTTTCGATGGGCTATGACATGGAGGTGCATGTGGGATCTGTTTCCGTGTTTTGGCATGTGGAGCTTTTCTTTGTTGTTGTGATCATAGAGGTGCATGTGGGATCTGTTTCCGTGTTTTGGCATGTGGAGCTTTTCTTTGTTGTTGTGATCATAGAGGTTGACTATACATGTGTTGTTCGTGAGATGAACTTGCCTTCTTGGATTTTTTTGATAGTATATACGAGTTTGTTCCTCTTTGAACCCATGTTTGTAGGGTGTTGGGATGCTTGGCCTTACTTTTGCATTGATTCCTTTGTTTGGGTTGGGCTTGAGTTTTATACTCCCTCCCTCTTTCACTTGGTAATATGTGGAAATCTTTTTTCTCAGGGGATCTTTTGTCACATTGGAAGCACGTGAATGACTAAGGTAGAATGCACCATTGGAGTCATACCTAGAGTGGTAGTGGTGATCTATATAGTTCCAATCTACCTCAAGTCCTATATCTTCTTGACCACGGTAGAGATCATTGTCGATTATTGATCTAAAACTAGGTGTTCATAAAGATTAGTGTCCATTTTTGTAGATTTTTCCATTAATTCCAATTCAGGCTTTGTTTGATGAATCATGAGGTGAACTAGGAGTGGATTCCAATGTAGGGATATCCTTCCCCAACTCTTGTGCATCTCTGATACTATCGTTCGAGGCTTCTAGAGAGCATGTGATGGTTGTGGCAAGTGCATGAAAAGTGAGCTTGCACATAGCCATGTTTAGTGAGTTTGTGTGCTCGGCTAACCATTGGTGTCCCAAAACGATATTTTGTGGTAACTCATGGTCATTGCAGACCAAGAAAGTAGTAGTTTGTCTCGAGAAAGTCCTTGTGCCTGCCAAAAATCTCGAAGAGGCAACAAATCCAAATTGTTTTGGTAGTTGTCACCTCTGTTCTTGGAAACTACCCTGGAAATGATAGTCACCACATGGCACAAGAGATTTGGTGTTGGGTTTTGAGACATCTTACCTTGCGGGTAGGTCCTCATGAGTCATACCATCACTTGGGGTGCGGTTGCTTGGGGCTCGCTTATTGGCCCTCAACTATGAGCATGAGGCTCACAGTACGATTATTCTGATTCAGGATGGGCGCATTGGCACCACTCAAGATATCCGCACTCCTCCATGGAGTGGTGTGGATGACTCCTACTAGGAGTTGATGATCAGCCTCACGATGTGGTTTATATGGAGAGCTAGATGCCAACGCATATTGAGCGATGCACGACTCCTCTAGCAAAGATTATTTGGGACTTCTGGCTGGAGGTGACTCATACTTTGTGGGGAGAGTTAGAACGTCCCCAGGGAGACTCGGATGGCACGTCTCGATGGTAGCTTGCCTTTCTTCAGCTCTAGAAGAAAGGCCCATTCTTTATCGTTCAGGGTGATACTATCCATTGGAGCTACCTGCCACCTTCTTGGCTATCTATCCCCCCCTCCCCCCCAAAAAAAAAAAAATAAAAAAAAATAAAATAAAATAAATTTTGACTCTTAAACATCTCCGAACAGTATCCTCTTAGTTTCGTACTTTCTTCTTGTATATGTACTCTTTAGCAACATAATTCACGTATCTTAAATACAAATGCCTTAGAAAAGCCCCTCATTATATCTCATCTAGAGATCGTAGCATATAAGGAGCATTAAAGGGCACAAGCATCTGAGGGGAAACAATTAACATGCAACAGACCCATCAGCTATGCATCAGGAAACATGGGGTTAGGAATGAAATGCCCGACACCAGCTAAACTTAGCTTACACATGAGGAAACAACAATGCATAAATATATATTATGTCATATATCAATAGTGATTCATCATAGTATGATATGACAATGCACATGTATGCAGCGTGCACAATGCACATGTATGCAGCGTGCACAATGCACATGTAATATCTATGTACAATGCACAATGCACATGTGTCATGTATGCGTAATGCCTTACGTATGCACAATTGGAAACTCACATATATGCACAATTCACATGTATGGCTGCTGACATATGCACATTGCCCATATATGCATGTACATTGTAAGTACTATGCACAATGCATAGTATGTACGTATTAAAAATTATGTTTTATGTGTACAATGCATATTAGAATATATATAGTATATATGTATGTACTATATAGTATATATTATATACATATTACATATATTATAATGAAGTTATTTCATAAGATTCCTTACATGGTGGCATCAAACGTAATCCGAAGCTTAATTAATGCACTAGCCAAACCCTAATCATAGTCTATTTCTCATTTGGAAATCAAAGCATTGTAGAGATCAATCTTTGACACAAGAGGATGAGGCATATTAATATCCAAAAAATAAGGATATGGAGAAACGGAAGTTTGTGAAGCATGTCATCTATGCAAGTCAACAAGACTACCTTTCAAGTGGAGCAACTATGTGAGCTAACACCTCGTCGACTTAATTAACACAGATGCATGGGGTCCAACAAAAGAGTACATCATTGGAGGTATAGTTACTTCAACACTCATAGATGATTGTACAAGGATGGCATGATTATATTGCATGAAGCATAAGTCCGATGTGTTTTATTTCTTCAAGAGATTCAAAGCATTAATTGAAAGAAAAGTTGGAACGTATATCAAATGCCTTGGATCCGATGGAGGGGGAGGTACTTCTCCCATGAATTTTCTGCTTTTTATGTAGCAATGGCTTGTGAAGGAAATTTAAATGCAAGTACAAACACCCCAACAAAATGGGGTTGCAGAAAGAAAGAAAAGGTGTATCGTAGAATGTGTTAGAGCAATGGTGAAAGTGATGAATATGCTAAATGGGTATTGGGCTGATGTATCCACCACCGCAATTTACATTATGAATAGAGCTCCAACTTCAAGTATACAATGATCTATACCTTATGAAGCATGGTATGGAAGAGGGCTTTATATATCCCACCAATGTTTTGGATGTACATGTTATGTCTTCATACCTGGTGAAATTAGAAGTAAGCTCGATACTAGAGCTTAATAATGTCTATTCATAAGATATGCAAGTGAGCAAAAGGGATATAAGTGCTACATGTTGGAGTTTTAGGTATACGAAAGCATGCGAACAACACAAGGAAGAAGAAGAAGAAGCTTGGAGCACAACACACAATACTCAATGTATTACCAAGTGAATGTACAAAGGTACGTAACCCGTTAGGGTTATAGACATATATACAAGCTGGGAAAAAAACCTCCTAAAGAGGGAAAAAAGTGTCTTGACAGACCTAAGTGTGTTCACACACATTACTACCAAAATATCTCAATAAGCCCCCCTAGGAGTGATGCGATGAACAAGGAGTTTGCACTCATGTATAAGGAAGTGCCAAGCTAGGTGGAAAGAGATCAATCCACAAAAGGAAGTAAGCCCAAAGCTTTGCGGAAAGCTTCAAACTTTTCTCGATGCAGAGCTTTTGTGAAAAGATGTGCAGTGTTATCCTGTGTGGGCACATATGCCAAACTGATCTCTTGAGCTGAGAACCTCTCCTTGACATAATAATAATGCACCTCAATGTGCTCTTTGTGAGCATGGAACACAGGGTTTCTCGCAACTACCAATGCGCTCTGACCGTCAGTGAAGATGGTGGTGGCAGAGACTGATCAACACCCATATCAACCAAAAGGTGTATGAGCCACACACACTCAATAGTCACTTCAAAAGCTACCCTATTCTCCGCCTCAACTAGAAGTGGCCACATTAGGTTGCATCTTGCTCAACCAAGATATGCATGAGCTACCAAGCATGAAGCAAAAATCACTAGTGGACACACGAGTGTCATGACAACCAGCCAAATCAGAGTTAGAAAAAGCATGTAAATCTAGCGGTAGTGATCCCCCCTCGGGATATAACAATCCAAGTAGCCGAGTACCACTCAAGTAGCGAAAGATGTGCTCAACCGCCTGCCAATGCTTGACACTTGGGCAATGCATAAACCTGCTCATCCGAGAGACAACAAACTGAATATCAGGCCGAGTTATGCATAAATAAATCAAGCATCCAACAACGTGATGAAAGAGAATAGCATTATATGCATCTTCAGCATCATCCAGACTCAACCGTAAACCTGTTTCCGTAGGAGTGGAAGTAGGTTTGCAAACCTCAAGGCCTAAATGCTGCAATAATGGGTCAATATATTTTGTTTGACACAAAGCTATTCTTCCATCAACTTGCATAAACTGAATGCCCAAATAATGATGCAAATGCTCCAAATCTTACATCTCAAAAGAGGCATGCAAATCAGCCTTTAAATCAGCAATATGCTTCTCATTAGGACCCGTGAGCAGCATGTCATTAACATAGACAACAATGATCAGAAGCACATCATTTGGAAGTTTAACATATGAGGTGCTCTGAGTTGGATTATTCTCATTAGGACCAGTGAGCAGCATGTCATCAACATAGATAACAATGATCAGAAGCACATCATTTGCAAATTTAACATATGAGGTGCTCTGAGTTGGATTATTCTCAAAACCATGTGCAATCAAGTAGGCATGCATCTTTTCATACCAAGCACGTGGTGCTTGCTTCAAATCATATAATGCCTTTTTCAACTTGCACACTTTGTTTTCATGCCTTTTTTGCACAAAACCACCATGCTGAAATACATACACTTCTTCATGTTAGTGCCCATTTAGAAATGCAGTTTCAATGTCCAATTGGTGTACATTCCAGCCAATGATGAGTGCATAGATACTACGAACCGTGGTCATTCGGCATGTGGGTGCAAAGGTTTCATCAAAATCAATGGCTCTCTCTTGAGCATAACCTTTTGTAACAAGCGTAGCTTTATACCTGTCAACTGTTCCATCATGTTTATGTTTCAGCTTGTATACCCATTTAGTGCCAATGGCCTTTTTGCGAAGAGGCAAATCACATAAAGATCATGTACCATTCTTCATAATAGCATCATATTCTGATTGCATAGCAACCATCCAATTTTCTGAATTTTGTGCTTCATCAAAAGAGACATGCACATTCTCATCACAAAGACTAGAGGCAGCCATAGCATAGCAATATGATGCAAAACAAGCACAATGAGAGCCTGAACGAGTACGATATGACAGAGGTGCATCTAATTTGCTATCTCGCAAAGTTTGCACCAACCATTTAGGCATAGTTTTTGCCTCTTCTATATGAGTCCGCTCATCAACAAGTGCATCATGTAAATTTGCATTAGAAATAGACTTATTTGCATCATCATGTGAAACCTATAGAGGTTGAGAAATTGCCTCATTTGGACCAGCACTTGACTATCCACCTCTAAAAAGAGGAAGCAAAGTGTCATACACATACTTGGAGCTAACTGATGTCTCTTTTAGTACCTGAAAGTAATGGCTGAATTGCATCTTCCACAAAAATAACATCATAGCTAACCAAAATGCATTGAGTATGTGGATTATACAGACGATAGCCTTTGCTTTCAAAACTGTACCCAACAAAAATACATCATATTGCTTTATCATCCAATTTTTTGCATTGTTGTTCATGCACTAATGCATATGCCAGACAACCAAAGACACGAAGATGTGCAACAAATGGCTTGGGACCATGCCAAGCCTCATATGGAGTGATAGAGTGTAGTGCGTTGGTGGGACACCTATTAAGTACATATGTTGCACACATAATAGCCTCAAGCGAGAAGCTATGTGGTCTCTATGAGATACTTTTTGTTCTTTTAGCAAATTCAATCTGTTGAGGTGTATATGACACTTTACACTTATGTTTTATCACATGTTCAATGAGAAATGCATTTAAATCAGAATTCATGTATTTCCCCCCTCTATGAGAATGGAGGATGCCCATTTTCTGTGTTGATAGATTTTCAGTAAAAACTAGAAACTGTTTGATGCACACAAACACTTCAAACTTTTGTTTTCAATGGATACACCCATGCATTCGTGGAAAAATTATCAATAAAAGTCACAAAGTAAAAGTAGTTCCGAAAAGAAGATGTCTGCATAAGACCACAGGTATATCTATGAACAAACTGCAATTTCTGAGTAGCTCGAATTGAATCATCCTTCCGTTGGGAAAGAGAAACACTGCATTTTGCCCAAAATACAACCTTCATAGACATGTTTACTAGGTGCCTCAAGTTTGGGCAAAGAGGACACCATTTTAGATTTTTGCAAGCGTAGCAAATGAGCAAAATTTAGATGACCAAAGCCATAGACCAAGGATTTTAAGGTCTCAAGGGATGTGAAGTTTGATGAGGTATTACCATGGTATGTACCTTTGGAACATATGCAGATTGAAGGTGGAATTGAAGCTATGAGCAGCCATGAAGAGGAAATCTCAAAGGTAAGAGAAGGTTTTTGAACAAGATCAAGTCTCAAATGTTGATGAACATGGCCAATGTAGATGAAGACTATGCATTTGAAACGAGGGAAACCGTAACGGATACCATAAAAAATCCAAGGCAAAGAAGATTCATCCCAACCAAAGAAGAAAGGAATCTAGCACGGCCAAAGCATCCAATAGAGAGGCTTATATATGATTCTTTTATTGCAAATCATTTTGCATATATGAGCAAAGTCATAGCATATAAAAAACCTACATGTTATGTAGATACAAACAAATGTAAGGAATAACAAGAACCTATGGAGGAGAAAGAAAAACTCATAGACCTTAGTTCCAAAAACCAAAGACATGAAGGTAATAGGCAACAAATGGGTGTTCAAAGTCAACGTGATTCCAGATGGGAGCATAGCAAGGTACAAGTCAAGGTTAGTTGCCAAAGGTTTTGCTCAAATATATGGAATCGTCTTTGAGCAGACCTTTAGTCTTGGGGCTAAGTAAAACATCACTAGAACTCTGATTGCTATGGCTGCAAGAAAGGGCGAGAAAATGTATCAATTACATGTTAAAAATGCTTCTTGAATGGAGAGATAGAAGAGTTAGTGTATATCATAGTGGAAAGCAACGTTTTCGCAACGGCAACGGCAACGGGTTAGCAACGGGTTAGCAACGAGGGCAACGTCTGGACCCAGGAGTTGCGATAAAGTTATTTATTTTTCAAAATTTTTATATTTTTTTTTCACATATTTTGGGTCCTATGATATGTAATAAGGTGGGATATGACTATATATACCATAAAATACTTATTACAATATAAGATATATCATAAATAATAGAGATTATCAATCTAACTTGAAAGTTGGAACTTGGTCGTGACTCGTGATTATATCATAACCCTCCACACAGCCTTAAGATTATATCAAATACAATTATCTCAAATACATCATCATTATATCAAAATTCAAATACAATCATAACATCAACAATCATAACATCATCATCTAGATTCTAGATTCTAATTTCTAACAACATAATGATCATAACACTTAACTTTCAAGTTTCTAGTTTCTAAGTAGTAAGTTCTAACTTCTAACTTTTAACAAATCACAATAAACATCATGATTTATAATATAAATGATAACACCTGGCATCATAGTACATACATGTCACATGATCATATCATCGTTCATACATCAAAATAAAACAATAGAGATCACTATGACAAATGATAAATCATAAATCATATGAATCATGACGCATGGCATAAATCATAAGTGGCAAATGATAAATATAAAGTCACGACTCACAAGTGAGTCATGATAAGTGTCCACTCAGCACTGTCATCACAATAGTAAATACATATCATGAAATACCAAATGTCAAACATGAAATGTCAAAGCCTCAAATGTCAATAATCAAACTCTGTCACTCTGACATGATGTCAGATGACAAATCATCACTCTCATCATCATCATCATCATCATCATCATCATCATCATCATCATCATCATCATCATCCCTAGTAGTAGTGGTATGTGGTCGGCTACTAGTGGATGCATCACCACTACCACTAGGTCCTCTGCGGCTCCGAGATGATCTGGTATCATGCTGAGGTAAGGTCAACTCATGGTACATCATAGTATATAAGTCCAGATCCTCTGGAGGAATATCTGGAATATCTCTGACTTTCTCTATATCTACTTTGTCTGCAACGCAACGCGTTGCGTACGTCGCAACGCAACGCCGTTGCGTTGCGAACGTTGCAGACGCTACGCAACGCGTTGCGTTGCAACTATGGTGTATATTGATCAACCTCTAAGATTTGAAGGTTGCAAGAAATCAAATCATTTTTGCAAGTTGAAAAAGGCTTTTACTCAAGCAAGCACTTAGAGCTTGGAATCAAAGGCTTGTGGAGTATCTACTCAAATGTGGCTACCAACAAAGCAAGGCTGATCAATTACTATTCACAAGAAAAGAAGGTGAAACATATGTCTAGCTATATGTACATATAGACGATCTTATCATAACAGTTGAGAATGAAGTAGGAATCAAAGACATAAAGAGGAGGATAGATCATAGGATTAGAATTTAAGATCTCAAATTTTGGAGAGCTAAGGTGCTCCTTAGGTATTGAAGTTATGTACAAATCAAATGGAATTTGATTGATGCAAAGAAAATACGTTCTTGATTTGTTGGAAAGATTTGGTCTCACATGTTGCAAGCCATTGACACATCGAATGGAAATCAATGTCAAGCTTAACTCAGTGGAAGGAGATGAAGTGTAGGATCTTGCACTTTATAAGTTCATCATTGGTGCATTATTATATGCCACAATTACAAGGCCGGACTTGTCATATGTAGTGGGAGTCCTCTCTCAATTCATGCAATCTCTTGAAGTGCCATATCTTCTTGCGACCAAAAGAGTGCTAAGTTTTCTCAAAGGCACTATTAATGAAAGTATATATTATCCTTTTGAGAGTGATTTGCGAGTCAAAGGATTCTTTGATGTTGATTGGGCCGGTTCAAAGAATTATAGGAAAAGCAAGTGGCTGAGCTCAAATAAGCAACTGAATGCTCCTTTGTCGTCAAATGTGCAGGTCAAGGAGATACCTATCTATTTGTGATAATATGAATAGTGTATACTTAACCACAAACCCATGTTTCATGCTTGGAGAAGACACATGAAGTTCACTATCATTTTGTAAGGTAGAGGGTGCAAACAAAGGAAGTAAAAGTGCATCATATTAGTACCAAAGATCAATGTGCAAATATGTTCACTAGAGCATTGGATTTCACAAAGCTTACAAGCTTCAAAAGCAATGAAATGATAGAGCTTAGGTGAAGCGGTTGAAGATTGAGAGGACATGTTGCTCTTTTGTTGTTTTTGAGTACACATACCTCTGAATTTGTGGAGACAATGTTGGAATCGTCTAGCCTTGACCTATCAACATTATTTCTCCTTCATTAGGAATCCATTTTATGTAATCTTTCTGGCATTGGATAGTTAATATAGTTGTATTGCCTCACCAAGTCTTTGGTCAAGTCTCAAAGGAAGCTGTGAAAAACTTGAAAAATTATTTAAGTATGGTGATTCATCTCTCTTTGTGTGAAGGCTTTGTTATAGATATCTAGCTCTGAGTTATAAGCATTGGTTCTACTTCCATAGTTGTCCATTTGCTATGCTTTTGGTGTCATTGGGTAGCTATTTGAGTTCTTTAAAATCGGGTTAAGTTTGAGATGCATTTTTTGGTAAGTCCTTGAGAAAATTTATTGGAGTGAAGTGTCGTCACTATGTGACTAGCTCTTGCATACAATCAAGTAGCCTATGTTGCAGAGACTGTTCCTCTTAGTGTAGACAACCATTTTGTGTGAAATTTGTTTCTGTTGGAAAACTCTATTAGTCTGCTTCAAATTCTCAAGAGCTCACTGGAAGTCTCTGCATACACTTTGAGAAAGAGGTAGGTTGAGTTGATGAGGTGTAGAAGAGTCTACTTGTGGAGGTCATTCACTCTTCATCGTTGCATAGGGGTTGAGTTACATCGCCCATAAATTATTAGTAGTACAAGTAGGTCTTGTGAGGATTCAAAGATATTTTATGCACATGGAGATAACTATCTAGGTTGTTGGCTTGATAGGTTTGAGTTTGGTTTCCATGATCTTATTTGGGTTCAAGGAGAGATCAAGGGCCATATGGTTGAAGTCGAGTTTGACAAGGCTTTATACCTAACTTCGTATTCTCTCTTGTGGTACACATCATTAGATTCGACATGATGGCCATGCAGCATCCATATGTGGTTTGTTACGTAGAGCGTTAGGAGAGGAAGAGGTGAAGACCATAGCTCATCTCCAATTCTTGTGCTATTATGAGGTCTTCTAGTTTTGTATGATGAACCTTGGGCATGTGGTTGTGATTCTAGGAATGCCCTAGTTTTAACACAAGAAAGGTGAGCTTTTTGTGGATTATGTTTCACTTATGATAGCATTTTTATTTGATGATATTTATCATGTGATCATGTTGGAAACAATGTCAGAATATTCCAAAACCCTAATTTCCAGCAACTTCATTTGGTATATAACATTCAGTCAACAGAGGCCCAAATGTAGAGAAAACCCTTACCCTGATTTCTGTGCAAAAATAGGCTTTTACCTCATTTGAACTCTGTCAGCCTATAGATCAAGGAAAGCACATTACTATCTTCAGCTGAAGGTTAATTCTATGAAATTGAGCCACTATATCTGTCGAAAACAAATTTTTATGTAATTAAAAGTCTCACAATGTTTTATGCAAGTTGCTTTTAGGGATGATTTTTGCTAGCAATAGTATTCTTTTGCATGCTTTTACTAAAAGCAATCGTGGCTGATGTAAAACTATATATTAATGGTCTTGGATCTACATGTACTTGGAGATCAAATGCACTACTTGGAGAAGTCTTCTAGACTTGAAGAGTGCTCTACCTTTGGTGAAGCTTTGAAGGAGTTTGTATCAGCCAACCATCAGCACATTGCTGATTTACTGTGAGTAGCAAGTCTATATTAGTCCACACTTATTAATTCAATAGTTTCTGATTTAGGGTTTTTGAAACCCTGATATCATAATTACGGTTGTTGTAAAACATTTCTAAACTGTTCATATTCTCTACATTTTCACACACACATACACACTCTTATACCTCTTAGACACTTTACACAGAAATTATTGTATCTAGTTTCCAATTTTTGCCTATATTCAAAGTTTGTAATCATCTACACACATCGTAACTGTAATTTATATATAAGATAGTGTATGTAGGCTATTTGCTTACCATTACACTTGGAAAATCTTGTCTATTCTTTCTCTATCTCTCACTCATCTCTTTTTGAGTATTAAGGTCTGTATGCGAAGGTTCATGTGTTGAAAGATCTTGTAAATCTGTGATTAATATTGTTATTGAGGCCCACATTACTTCCAAGATTTGATATTAGAGCATAGTTGACATACACCCTTAACTAGATGAGCGATTATAGACTTGAGAATGAAGACAAGCTTGAAGGAATGTGAAACTATCCAATGTGGAGTTTTATGATGATGAATTTGTTAGTATCTAAAGACTTGTGGAATATTGTCAATGGTACTTATCCAAGGTCAAGTCAAGTAGGAGAAGATGTTGCTTCATCTTCCACAAGAACTACTGCTCGAATTTAAGCTCATCAGGAGGTTGTTGAAGAAGAAGAAGAAGAAGAAGAAGAAGAAGAAGAAGAAGAAGAAGAAGAAGAAGAAGAAGAAGAAGAAGAAGAAGAAGAAGGAGGAGGAGGAGGAGGAGGAGAAGAAGAAGAAGAAGAAGAAGAAGAAACTCTTTCATCATCAGGAGTTCGTGGTATTACTACAAGATTACTTCCTACTGAAGAGCAATCCAATGGGATTCAAGAGATGCACAAGCACTTTCATTCATTGCTATGGGAGTCAAGAGGCATATTATGCCCTAGATCAGGTCATGCAGAACCTCTCGTTAGGCTTGGTTGGAGTTAGAGAATCTCTACCAGAAACCTTGCTAGGAAAGCTCATCTAAGGAGACAACTAGCCAACACAAGGATGGAAGTTAGTGAGTGAGTTCAGTCACATATTTTGAAGCTCAAAGACTTATGAGATCAGTTCCTCAATGTTGGAGTCAATATTTTAAATGAAGACATGGTAAATACACTTCTAAACTCACTTCCATCTGTTGGGGTAAAGGTCCTAAATGACCCCCTTATTTGTACACATTTGTATAGGCCTTTTATAAGACTTAATGTACTCATTATTTATTCTTTTGGCCAAGTTCAATGTGAACTTGGCCAGGTCCTATAAAAGTGAACTCAAATAAACTTAGGGCTCACTTCTTTCTTTAGTGAAGCCCCCAAACAAGCTGCCTCTCTCCAAATTCGAATTTCTCTCTCTCCATCTCTGTCTATCTGCTGCGTGGGCTGCTCCTTGCACCTCCAGCCCTTCTACTCAGCCAAGGGGGGTATTACCACAGCTCCTGCATCACCTGAGCACATCTCCTCAGCTCAACAACCAACAACTGGTATCAGAGCCTATATTGGGCCTCAAATCTGCTGCGCAGGTTCTCTACAGCAGCATACACTCACCATTTGGCAAAATCATCAAGTTTCATCGCGAAGAAAGGGTCCAAAATCTACTGTACCATCATTTTCAGTGATGTTCCAGCTTTTTGTCGCGAAGAAAGTGATTTTTCTCTGATTTTATCGCGAAGAACAGGTGTTTTTCAGCAAAATCTCAAAGTTTCCAGCAAGAACAGGTGTTTTCAGTAAAATATCAGATTTTCCAGCAAATTTCTGAGTTTTTGCAGGTCTTCTCACTCTCAACTGGCTGAGCACACATAGTGGGAGATACATTTTGCTATAATTTCTATAGTTTCAGCAAAATTGACCTATGTATGAGAAGTTGTGGAGTATTTTGCCATAATTTCTTGTAAAATAGTGGCAAAAATTGGGGCTTTTGCTCCTACATGCATCTAAAGGCTGAGTATTAGCCTTATGTACATTTTTTGAGGTTAAAAACAACAAAATTAGTTGTTTTTGAGCATAAATTGGGTTTCTGAAATTCTCTGCGCAGAAAATTCAGAGATCAGTTTTGTGCCCAAAATCACCCCATTTTTGTCCCAAATTGCTCCTTTGACCGTTTGGAGTTGTAGTGCATCATTTTTGGAGGCTGCACTTTGATTTTGGTGCATTTGCCCAAAATTCCAGCAGGTTTTTTCATTGTGCAACTATGGTGTCATCCTCCTCAGATGTGAAGAATCTATTTGAGATTCGACGGTTTGAGGGAACATGTTTTGACTTATGGAAGGAGAGAATTCAGGGAATCCTCTTCTTGAAAGATTGTGAGAGGGCATTGGAGGCAGAGAAACCAGAGGACATGTCGGAAGATGCATGGTTTACTTTGAACAAGAATGCCATTATATACATTAAGATGGCTGTATCCGATGAGATTCTTGTAGATCTCAAAGGTTTGACCACTGCTTTTGAGTTATGGGCAAAACTCAAGGCGACGTATGAAAATACTACGCCTGTTAACCAAGTACACCTGATGCGGAAGCTTGTTGGCATGCAGCTTGATGAGTCCAAGAGTGCAGCTGAACACTTGTCATCGTTTACAGGTACTTTGTCACAGTTGCAGGACTCAGGAATGCCTCCTTTCGATGATAAGCTTAAAGCCATTTTCTTGCTTATGACATTGCCTGACTCTTGGGAGACATTGGTAGTCTCATTGTCCAATAATCCCAACTTGACTTTTGATGGTGTTAGGGGTTCTATTCTTAATGAAGAGATCAGGAGAAAAGCAGGTGGAGAAGGAGGCAGCTCAGTCAACATGGTTAGAGGCAGGACAGATAAGAAGAGTAATTATGCACAGAGGAATAAGAGTAAAAGCAGGGAAAGGGGGAATAGCAGCAAAGGCAAAAGCAATGATGTGACATGCTATCAGTGTGGCAGGAAAGGTCACAAGAAACCCGATTGCCGCTATTACAAAGCAGAGCTTGATAGGAAGAAGAATTCTGGAGATAAGAAGAAGGACAGGAAAGAAGACAAGACTGATGCACAGGACAGCCAAAAGGACAAGGAGAAGGCCAATGTGGCTTCTAGTGTAGTCATAGAGGAGCTGTCAGATGCAGAGGACATTTTATGCGCTACTTTCTCAGCTGATGACACTCATGCATTTGATCCTTCTCTAAATGTTCATGCACAGGACATGTCAATCACTAAGAGTGATGTCATAGATGCTTTGTTGACCGTCAATGATGCATTGGCCCAGACTTGGATAGTAGATTCTGGTGCTTCATTCCATGTGACTCCTATCAAGGAGTGTTTTTCTACTTTTATTGCAGGCACCCATGGCCATGTATACCTTGGAAACAATCATGCATGTTCCATTGAGGGTATTGGCACAGTGCATTTCGCTACAAATGGCACTAATGAGCTGGTCTTGCATAATGTGCGTTATGTACCAGGGATCAAGAAGAGCTTGCTTTCTGTGGGTCAAATGGATTTGCATGGTTATAGCATTCTTTTTGAGAAAGGATCATGGAAAATGACTAAAGGTTCAAGGCTGATTGTGAAAGGCACAAAGAAGGGAACTCTCTATTGCTTGCATGGAAAGGCCTTATCAGGCAAGTTCATTGCTTTGGCTGAAGTTCACTCCCATATGAAGTTGTGGCATAAGAGACTTGGCCATATGAGCCAAAAGGGTCTCACTAGGCTTTGTAACTTAAAGAAGCTTGATGCTAAAGGCACAAAGCTTGACTTTTGTAATGAATGTCAATATGGAAAGCAAGTAAAACGTTCCTTTATTCTGGTATGTCTCGTAAGTCTTGTGTACTTGATCTTGTTCATTCTGATGTATGTAGCATGCCCACCAAATCTATGGGGGGTGCTTTATATTTCATCTCTTTTGTTGATGATTTTTCTAGAAAAATTTGGGTTCAATTGCTTAAATCAAAGGATGAAGCATTTGCTGCGTTTAAGCGTTTTCATGCATTTGTGACCACCCAAACAGGTAGAAAGCTGAAATGCTTGCGTACGGACAATGGTGGTGAGTATACAAGTGCTGAATTTCAGAAATTTTGTGAAAATTTGGGCATTAAGAGGGAGCTTACTGTTCCATACAACCCCTCTTCTATACAACCCCTCTTCTAATGGTGTGGCTGAACGTTACAATAGAACACTTTGTGAGAGGGTGAGATGCATGCTGTCCACAGCTAATCTTTCTCATGGATTTTGGGGAGAGGCACTCAAAACTGCAGTACATGTGTGCAATAGATCCCCTCACATGTCTTTAAAAGGTGACATCCCTGAAGAGGTTTGGTCTGGCAAACCTGCTTCATATGATCACTTACGTGTCTTTGGTCTGCGAGGCGTTTGTGCATATAAGGCCTGAGCTGAGAAACAAGCTTGATGCTAAGTCCATTAAAGGCCTCTTCATGGGATATGGTGAAGAAGGTGAAATGGGCTACAGGATTTGGATACCTCAGCTCAAGAAGGTCGTACGCAGCCGGGATGTTGTTTTTAATGAGGCAAGGCTGCTTCAAAACAATTGTGCCTCAAAAGATAACCATAAAAGGGTAAGATTTCAGCATGACCAGCCACCTGTTAGGTCCAATTTTGACCCTCAGGATGCACCACAAAGGACTGAAAATGTTGACGATCCAGTGGTTTTTGAGCCAGAAGATGTTGGACAGCAAAATGAGGCTCCTGAAGGGCATATGCAGCCGAATAATAATGCTGAAAATGGTGCTGGAAACAATGGACAGCAGCATAATAATAATGATTTGATCATACAACCTGATGTAGACCCATTGCCTGACAATGTGGATCATTGGGTGAGAAGATCTACTCGTCTTAGAAGGAATGTGAGTAGATTTGATCCTTCATTGCATTACATTTTGTTGACAGATGAAGGTGAGCCTCTCACATACAAAGAGGCAAAGGCATGTGAACACAGCAACAAGTGGGAGCTTGCTATGCAGGAAGAGATTAAAGCTTTGCATGCTAATGATACTTGGGATTTGGTTGAATTACCCAAAGAAAGGAAAGCCATTCCTAACAAATGGGTGTATAAAATCAAAACAGTTGATGGAAAACCCAAGTACAAAGCAAGGCTGGTTGCAAAGGGATATGCCCAGACCAAAGGCATAGATTTCCAAGAAGTATTCTCTCCTGTGGTGAAGATGACCACTTTGCGAGTGTTATTTGCAATAGTAGCTGCTCTTGATTTGGAATTAGACCAAATGGATGTACATACAGCTTTCTTGCATGGTGATGTTGATGAAGAGCTTTACATGAAACAGCCAGAGGGGTTTGTTATTCCTGGAAAGGAACATTTGGTATGTAAGCTCAATAGAAGCTTGTATGGGCTGAAACAAGCTTCTAGACAATGGTACAAGAAGTTTGATGCTTTCATGCTCAAACAAGGGTATAAAAGAAGCCATGCTGATCACTGTTTGTATACGAAAACTGATGTAGATGGCAGCCCTATTATTCTTGTCTTATATGTTGACGATATGCTGATTGCTGGTAAGAAAAGAGACACCATTGATGCTCTTAAACAGCAGCTGAAATCTGCTTTCTCAATGAAAGACCTTGGGGAAGCAGAGCATGTCCTTGGAGTGAGGATTAGAAGACAAAGGGACCAGCACATATTGTATTTGTCGCAGGAAAAATACATTGAAAAGGTGCTGGACAGATTTAACATGGCTGATGCAAAGCCACTTGGAGTGCCATTGCAGCCATATGTTAAAGTTTCCAAGGAAGATTGTCCCAAAACACAAGAAGCAATCAATGACATGCAAAATGTGCCTTATGCTTCAGCTTGTGGCTCACTTATGTATGCTATGGTTGCAACTAGGCTGGACATTGCCCATTCAGTGGGAGTTGTGAGCCGGTTATGGCCAATCCAGGCAAAGCTCATTGGAAAGCAATAAAGTCCATTTTGAGGTACTTAAAGGGGACCAAAAATAAATGCATTTGCTATGGGAAAGACCCATTGGAGCTGAAAGGCTTTTGTGACTCTGACATGGCTGGTGATGTGGATACACGTAAATCCACAAGTGGATACATATTCACTCTTGCAGGAGGTGCTGTTTCATGGTGCTCAAGGTTGCAAAAGATTGTTGCTTTGTCCACTACAGAGGCTGAATACATTTCAGCCACTGAGGCTTCCAAGGAAGCCATATGGCTGGCACGATTATGCAGTGAGTTTGGCTTGTCAAACAAGGCACCTATGCTTGGCTGTGATAGCCAGAGTACCATATGTTTGGCAAAGAATGCCATGTTTCATGCACGCACTAAGCATATTGATGTGCGATATCACTTCATTCGAGAAGTGCTTGAGGATAGCCTTATCACACTTGTTAAGGTTCATACATCACAGAATCCTGCAGATGTTCTCACTAAGTGCTTGTCTAAAGCACAACATGAGCTATGTATACAGATGGTGGGAGTCACGTAGCTTAAAGGCGTCATTTATGCCTTTAAGTGGGAGGTTGTTGGGGTAAAGGTCCTAAATGACCCCCTTATTTGTACACATTTGTATAGGCCTTTTATAAGGCTTAATGTACTCATTATTTATTCTTTTGGCCAAGTTCAATGTGAACTTGGCCAGGTCCTATAAAAGTGAACTCAAATAAACTTAGGGCTCACTTCTTTCTTTAGTGAAGCCCCCAAACAAGTTGCCTCTCTCCAAATTCGAATTTCTCTCTCTCCATCTCTTTCTATCTGCTGCGTGGGCTGCTCCTTGCACCTCCATCCCTTCTACTCAGCCAAGGGGGGTATTACCACAGCTGCTGCATCACTTGAGCACATCTCCTCAGCTCAACACCATCCTCATATCTTGCTTTTGTCACTTCTTTATCTCTCTCTACAAGAGATAGAGAACTTTCACTTGAAGAAAGAAAGAAAGAAAGAAAGTCATATTAACGTCTACCAAAAGGCCAAACTTGGCCCATGAGACAAAACCATGTACAAACTGTGGTCATCTCTATGTGGCAATGAAAATCAAATGTGGCAATGAAAATCAAAATACTCACTACAAAAAAGAACTATATAGCTGAAGACAACAAGATGATGGTGTACCTAGTAATGGTGGAGTAGTGGAGATAAAGTAGTGGTGCATGGGGGAGCATGGCTCTGACTACGTAGATAATGGCCATCTAATACATGAGGACCTATGTGGGGGGTGAATGTATATACCCTAATTGGTACAGAATGGATGGAAGAGGGTGGAGTATATGATCAACGAAAGAGTATGGAAGAAAATGATGAAGCCATGTTATCATCATCAAAGGGGAAGAAGGAGGCCACAACGGACAAGAAGAAGCGTCAGGAAATTAAGAAGGAACGTAAGTCCTCTTCTCCAAAACCTTCTAATCCTGCCCCTAAAGCTTTCTTTACACCCAAAGAAAAATTTGCTACTACATCTAATTCAAAGAAAGGAATCCGTCATTACTATAAGAAACGAAGTCATTTCATAGTAGAATGGAGAACAAGGATTTTTAATGAGAAGAAGAAAGCATCGGGTAATAGTGTTGTAGCTTGAGAATCATGTATTGCACTTGCCGAATCATTTACAGATCTTTCATAGTCTATGAGCTTATATAGCCCATGACATAAAATGCCAGAAGCAATAATCATGTTGCCATTTGACAGACCATGAACTGTACATCTGTCATCAACAAATTTCAGAACCAAGCCAATCTTGGCTAATGCAGAAATTGATAACAGATTTTTCTTGATCCTTGGCACAAACAAAGCGTCTGACAAAGTGAAAGAACCAAGGTGGTTAGGTGCATTCGGTTTGGCGCATTCGGTGCATTTGAGGTGCGAGGACCGAACTTTACGGTCAGGGTAAGATGCGTAAGGTTCGTTTAGGGTTCATTAGGTGTGGTTGAGGTGAAAGAACCTTACCTTCTCTTCAAGGAAAGGTGCATAAGGTGCTTTCCATAATCCATTATAAACATAATATTTACTAATATATAGTATATGTATAGGTAGTAGCCTTAGGCCTATAGGTTCCATAATCTATTTTTTGAATCCACTATTGCGTGCACAACATCATAACTTAATACTTAGTAATAACCATTTTCACAATATTGAATACTTACTCTGTATGACTATGTGACATGTGTCACGTGTCTGTGAAGGAGTAGATTCTAGACCGTGACATGTGTGACTCTAATATGTATAATGAATTATGAATGATATTGCAAGATGCAGAATGCACATTGCATAATGATGCATCAATCATGCTGCATGCAAGTTGCAACATTGAGGAGCTATTACCAATTATAATTTATTAATGAACATCGTATAATAACGCAATAATGCATGCAGCAAAATCAATGCAACAACAATGTAGCATGCTGCATGCATGTCGAACCATTATGCAACATGCATGTCACATCGTACACAAATCAAGATGCATGATGAAGGGATGCTCCAATGTGCATGCATGATCATTGATCAATGATGATGCATGCAACATGATTATGCAATGTGCATTACATATGATTCGTGAATCATGAATGATGCATCTTGCATATAATGTATGCATCTGCCAACATAATGCACAATCATTGACACTTAATGCATAAATTATGATGCATTAATCATGATTCATGATGTATAAATTCATAAATGATTTAGTGTGACTCAGCAATGAGGCATGACTGAATAATGAAGTCTAAGATGAGTTAAAACTGAGATAGTGTGTGTGTGTGACAATGTGTACATGTGTAATATGACAATGTGTGTAACGAGAGTGGACACCTTTGTGTCTTAGGAAGAGCTAGAAAAAGGCCCGCTGGATCTCTCTCTCTCTCTCTCTCCCCCCCCCCCCCCCCCCCCCCCCCCACACCCCCCTTCCCCCCTTTTTCCCCTTCCCCTCCCTCCCTCCCCCTCTCTCTCTCTCAACTTGTGGGTAGACTTCAGTTCAATAATCATTTGGATTTCATCTTGACCTAATGCTTCCCATAACAATATGATGGAAACAATGAACTGAATGTAAATAATGCACCGAATGGAACCTAAACGAATCAAATCGAACCGAATTGGGATCGATTTTGATTAGTATCTGAAAAGCACCCATTGAACTTTTAAGGTTCGATTCGAACGAAACCGAATGGTACCTTTTGGGGGTACGGTTCGAGAACCGCGTCAACTATGGAAAGAACTACCATCAGAAGTAGTCAAAATGATCTTACCAACTCCCATAACAGGATAAGAGGAGTTGTTGGAGCACGTAACAGTATTCCCCGTAGGGGCGGCTCGAGTGAAGAGAAGAAACTGCGCTGCGAGGTAATATGTTTGGTCGCCCCACTGTCAAAGTACCAAACATCTGAGTCTATTGCAGACATGCACCCTTCATGAGAAGATGGGTCAAAACTGCAAACAGTAGTAAATGCCCATTTTTCTTCATGCAAAAGATTAGCGGACTCTGTTTTTGGTGTAGAGGCCTCTGCAATAACCATTCCAACCTCTTTCTTCTTTGCCTCTTTAGTAGCCAGTTTTTAGACAGTTCTTTATGATATGATCATTTCCTTTACAGTACTTGCAAAACAATTTTTGCTTTTTTGATTTCTTTTCATCTTTGTCTTCCCTCTTCGATTGCGCAAAATTAGCTGATTGGAACATTGTGCAAGGTGTAATAGGACGTTTTTCAACACATTGCACAATGTTCCAAAGTCCTTTTGCAACCAATACATGTCGCATTATATAAGCCCACAACGGGTAGTTGGTACCATCCAACTTATCCTCAACAACCAACATACGAAATACATCATTGCATTTAGCCATGGCCGGTGACTAAAATACCTTGATGCAGAAAATTGATTGTATCTCAAAAAGTTAAACAGAACTACCGAGACAAATTCTGCTAGACTTGTAGTAGACTTCGAGACGCTTATACTGGCGAACCGAAATTGGTTATACCTTTGGCACAAAAAGATGAAATAACCTGCACAAGCGCTGTGATAGTGCGTTCGGAGGCCAAAACGAGCTCAGATCACGATTTCGGCACCACAAAGGGAAGCTGTTTTGATTTCGGAAACACACTGTGTATGCTTACCAAAATTCGTGCGATGCTGAGACTAGTGTCGACGACGCCCTAGATGAAGCGGCGACCTGCATTGATACCAATTGTTGGAGTTCGACACCTGCGAAAGCACGCGAACAACACAAGGAAGAAGAAGAAGCTTGGAGCAAAACACACAATACTGAATGAATTACCACTAGAATGTACAAAGATAAGTAGCCCATTAGGGCAATAGGCGTATATAAAAGCCGGGGAAGAAAACCTCCTAAAGAGGGAAAAAAGTGCCCTGGCGGTCCTAGAGTGTTCACACACATCACTACAAATATATCAATAGATTTTTGGTT
This sequence comes from Ceratopteris richardii, assembly GCA_020310875.1. NCBI lineage: Eukaryota > Viridiplantae > Streptophyta > Polypodiopsida > Polypodiales > Pteridaceae > Ceratopteris > Ceratopteris richardii. The sequence goes on from CM035427.1 coordinate 47,731,510, forward strand.
GTGAACCTACTAAATATATGACAAGTTGCAATAAGGTATTTTAATCACTTACTAAGTCTATAGCTAGACAAGCTACCATTGCAAATGGTCATGATTTGGATGTTGGTGTGGAAGAAGTCACACTTAAGTCAAGAGCTAGTAATTTCACTATTTTAATGTTTTCTATTTACCAGAGATCAAGGCGAATTTGCTCTCTATCTTAACATTTCTAAAATTTGCTCTCTATCTTAACATTTCTAACAAATGTCATAATGTAAGTTTTAAGAAGGGTTTATGTCAAATCTGTATATCTAACAAAAAGCATTATTTGTTACACGGTGAAAATAAAAGTGGTTTGTTTGTATTATAAAAAATCGGCCATGCTAATCTTGCTAGGTCATTTACATTTCAGTAGGATCATATGAAGCTTTGGCATGCAAGATTTGATTACATCAGCTATACAACTCTCAAGCATATGAAGGAAAAATGTATGGTTAAAAACTTGCCGACTTTTACTTTACTAGATGATGGAGATTCATATGAAGGATGCCGAAAGGGAAGTTACATAAACTACCATTCAAGAAACATGGATATATTTTAGCCACAAGAAAATTCTAGATTATTCACTCTGATGTGAATGGGCCAATGAGCGCATACTCTTTACATGGTCGTAGGTATATCCTCACTTTCATTGATGATTTCTTAAGATATTTGTTGCTTTTTTGTTTAAAAGCAAAGTTTGAAGTTTTTGCCACATTCAAGAAATTTGTAGCTATGGTTAAAAATGAAAATCACTCTAAAATTCAAATTTTAAGATAGAGAAGGAGACTACATTTCCAATGACTTCAAGTCATATTGGAAGACAAAGGTATTTCTCATCAACTTGCTATTGCTTATACTCCAAAGCAAAATGGTGTTGCAAAGAGAAAGAATAGTACACTTGTTCACTAGCATGTAGTTAAAGTTTATCATATTCTAAATAGGGCTTCTACAAAAGCTTTAAATGTGATTACATCTTATGAAGCATATTATGGTAAGAAATTTAATGTGAACAACTTCAATGCTTTTGTTTCTTTTACTTATGTTCACATTGAAAAGAAGGATCGTGTTAAGCTTGATGAAAAAACTATTAAAGTTGTTTTTGTTGGTTATGGTGTCAAAAGCAAAGGTTATAGATTCTATGTTCCAAAAACAATTATGGAACAAGTTTTACTCTCACACAATGCTTACATTATGGAAAATCAGATTTATGGCGAAAATTCAGAAGTTGCAAAGTTTATAAGGCAGATAATTATGCATTTTTGGGAAGGAATTTAGATCCTTACATTCACTGATACAAGGGGAATGATCAACCTTCACAAAATCCTTCTCCGATATATAAAGATATAGAAAAAAAAGAAAGTTGTAATCACTCCTACACAAGCTAAATTTTTCATATAGACCACAACCTTTAGCAAGTGTCCGTCCTTCTCAACCTATAAAAGAAGAACCAATTCAAGAAGTTGTAGAATCTTCTAGAAGTCAAGAAGAGAGAGAGAGATTTCACTAGTTTTTAAGAAGATTCCTAAGTGGTATTTAGAAGCTTTGCAGGAAAAGTGGCTTTTGGAGTTTCAAGTGAAGAACAAGAAGCCAGAAAGATCAAGCAAATCAGGTAAATGAAGCAAAACTTTTATAATATCTATAACATTTTGGCTTTTAGTTTAGTTGATAATGAACTTGCTAGTGTCCAAAAGACATTAGATAATCGTGTGTGAAAGAAAGCAATGCAAGAGGAGATTGATTTTATTCATAAGTTGGGTTGGATTATGATGCGTCAAAATCCATTTTACCCGACGTTTTTGACTTGTTACTGGCGGTAAAGTTAGATATAGGTTAGTGACTTTGCCTTTTTTTTTCAAGGCATAAATCTGCCCGAATGCAAAACCGAGTCCATTTTGTGTTTGAGCTTTGTTCTATACATGCCATGCTAGACTTCTCTGAATTCCCAAGCCTCTAAGCCCATCCCAAGAGGCTATAGAGTGCCACTTATCCCCTCTCCGAGTAGCTTCATGTCTTTGGCATCAATGAGAAACTCCTAAATTGGTTGACACAGAATTTTACAGAGATTTTCAGATATCTACAGAGCTGTAGAGTATATGTATTGACAATTCTCAATGGTCATGTGTGTCATGAACTAAGGGCTAAGTGTACTCTAGTGCACTGTTATACAATACATATGTGACATATATGCATATTAATTAAACGTTTATGGCATGTCACATGTGCATAGATGAATTTGCATATGGCACATATGTGTTGTACTATGGCAAGAATGACATATACATGAAGTATAGTACATACGTAAATTTGTGATTCCTCCATATGGCAGTTATTTAAGGCCATATGGAGGCATCACAGACTAACGTTCTATTGTAGTACATGCATATGTCGTTCCTGCCATAGTACAACACATGAATGTCATATGGACATTCATATGCGCAAATGTGATGCCCCATAGATGATAAATGAGTATGCATGTCTATGAGATATGTACAATAGTACATTTAGCCCTTTGTTGGCATTATGCATGTACTACAATTCATTTGCATGAATTTATAATTTATGGCATGTGCATATGCCATTTGCATATGCCATTTGCATAGATGAATGTATACAAAAATAGTATATATTTTTTATCTTCTATTAAATAAAAGGCAACGTAGAGAAACTTTAGAAACATTTAAGCATACCCATCGAAGGTCGGCTAAAGGTAAGAAGTCAGAAAAATATCAGTAACAACCATGTTCATAAGGATCAAACTTTGAAGCTTTGTAGGTTACCTATAGGGAAAAATCTATTGATATCAATGGATATTCGGGATCGAAAGTACTATCAAGATGTATGAAAAAGGCTAGTTGTCAAAGACTGCACAAAAGAAAGATATTGACTTCGATGAAATTTTTCTTCTACTTCTACAATGACCGTAGTGAAGATTGTACTTTCTTTAGTTGCATTCTATGGTTGGGAAATATACCAATTAGATATGAAGACAACATTTCTTAATGGTGATCTACATGAGAATGTCTATATTCAATAACTAGAGAGTTTTTAGGAGAAAGATAAAAAACATCTTGTTTGCAAGCTAATGAAAGGTCATGATTTGTAGATTTTGATTGGACATATGATAAAGAGTCAAGAAGATTTACAAGTATCTATTGTTTCTTTGTTGGAGAATGTCTAATCTCTTGGCATACGAAGAAACAACGTACAATAGCTACATCTTCAAGTGAAGCAGAGTATAATGCTTTGTTTATAGTAACACTTGAGGCTATATCATTGCATAAAATTTTAAGTTATTTTGATATTTATGTTCACTGACCTATGCATACATTTTTTTAGATAGTTCAAGTGCTATTGATGTAACAAAGCATCCTGTTCATCATGCAAGGGCAAAGCATATTGAAGTTCATTATCATTATATTCGTGAGCAAGTATCTAAGAAGCATGTTGAGTTATCTCTATTCTTGCAAGTGAGAATGGAAGATATTTTACTAAAGCATTATCCACAGACAAAAATTGGAGGTTATGCAGATTATTAAATCTTACCCTTGTATGACATTGATGGGGTGATTGTTAGTAACAATTTCAATTGTGCTCTAAAATGATAATTTTCAGCAAAACCTTAACACTCCATTTCTATTTCTTAGGAATCATTTGATCAAAGATGATAAAAAGTTTTTATTGCATATTCATAAAGTACCGTTGAGACCCAATATGGTGATATATATCATTTCACTATTTGATCTCATATGACCCCTCATATATAAAACCCTAATTATCAACTTAAGTTGCTTTTCCCATTAAATCATAAATTAATCCTGTGGTTAAGATTAAAACTCACAAAAGCAACTTAATCAAGGGTTCACATTAATTCAAGTGTGAATTAGCCCTAAAAATCATAAAAAGATAATAATTTTGGAAATCATGCCGTGATATGGGGAGGATTCATGGAAGGCAGCTCTTTGGGCATATTGGCCCATAAAAAGATCATGAAGGGTGCACAAATACATCTTGAACTTTTGCTGTAGAGTTGTGTTTTATGGTGATCTTGGAGCTGTTTGGAGGAGATCTAGCTGCCACCCACTTCTTCTTTACACACATATGTGTGTGTACCTGCTGGTTACTGTTGGTTGTTGCACTTTTTGTTTTATCTTCTATACTTGCTGCTGTATCAGGTTTCCCAACCTGCTACCTCAAGTGGCGAAGCTTTTGTAGTTGCTTATATCAAAGACGAAGCAATATTCAATTTTGTAGCAGATTTTGACACTCTTTCACATATCACATAGGCTGTGTTTCTTATAAACTGTCTATTATATCTCACTATTCAGCGCACTCTCTCCATTCTATAACTCTTACCTCTCTTGCAACAACACTGAAGTGGTTCCCATGTGACTACGTGAGCCTCTTTTATGCACAAACATAAATTGATCCACAATGGTCTCTCCTCCTGCACATGAGAGCGCATTGTCACCTACAAACAAATAGCTTCCACAATGAGAGATGGCACACATGCATACTGGGAGGTATTACTTGTTACAGTAATGTCTTGTGCCTCTCGTACACAGTACATGTGAAAATTACAAACTCAAATACAGCACTTTGCTTGTCTTAGTTGTCTCTAGCACTTCTTGCTCCCTTGGTAGAGAATCCTCAATGTCACTAGCAACTGTGATGCACAAATATCTTAAAAGTTCACCCCCTCTAGACTTTATTACAATTTACACTGTCTAAGAGAATTATGATCCGCTCTACCACTAGGGTTCTGCACATCTCAATAATTTACAAGTGATCATGTCATACTGAGGTTGAGGCAAGGATTATACAAGCTAATGATAGAAGTTCACCCCCTCTAGACTTGAATACACTGTCTTAGAGAATTATGATCCCCTTGACCACCAGGGTTCTGCACATGTCCATAATTCACAAATGATCATGTCGTACTGAGGTTGACGCAAACGTTATGCAAGATAATGATAAAAACTATCAACATTTGGGATGGCTATTGCACTGATAACACTAGGACAGCAAATTGAGCTCAGCATAGCTGAAAACAAATGATGAAATAGATGAATGCAGAGGATTACTGACTTGAGCACAGAACTTGGACTAGATCAGAACTTACTCTAAGTACAGCTGGCAGTGGCATAACTATTTTTGAATTCTAGAGCTAAGTGCAAGAAATCTAGATCAGAACTTAGGCTAAGTGCAACTGGCAGTGTCATGACTATTTTGGAATTCCATAGCCACTGCAGATGTGAATCAGGTCCAATACAAGATGAAGGCTGGAAGTAGTAGCACAGAGAGATTGCCACTTTTGTTGGTCGAGTAGGCATTATATCTCCACGTGAGAAGCTCTGGAAAAGTAAATTGTTTATTGGTAGTAATCATCGGGGAATGTTTTGGCAGAAAATTAACATTTGGCGTGGCATGGCTGGCACCAATTATGACAATGATTCCTGCTCCTGCAGTGCAAAAGCAGTTATTGTCACATGAGAAAGAAAGCCAATGAATATGCTGTAGGATAATTTGCAGGCAGGGGCAAGAGGTGTAGCCAAACTGAAAGAGGAAGCTCCCTACTCTTCAATGTGTCCTTTTGTTGATGTTCGGCACTCCATTGTGAATGCCTGTGAATGAGGTGAACGTAAGTAATGCACATATGACATGAAAGCTGGTGAATGACTTGCTTTGATTTAAATTTGGCGAGTACAATTGACACCAGAATGGACATGGAAATGAATGACTACATATTCTGAAAACTTGTAGTTATTTCATACACTGCATGCAATTAAAATTGAATGTCTACATATTTGGAAGCGAGTAGCCATTTTATACTCTGCATCATAAAAGTAAGATTATTACTCCTTTTGATCAACATTTTTGTGCAACATAAAATATATTCGTAGATGGTTTCTTCTGTAACAGAATTTTGTGAACTCCTATAGAATTAGTGGTAATACATTTATGTCAATGATGTGTTCAAAGTGCCTTGCATGAGTTTTTTGGAGGTATGAGCACGGACATGCACATGCCGACCAAATAATTTGCTAGAATGAAGTGTCTACTAAGATTTCTTGCAGTCCATGAGATGTTTGATTACAAAAAATGAAAATATTATTTGGTCATCTAGGTTGCCGCATGCTCCAGATATGGAAATATATTGCATGTATGGGGTTGGAATATTGACAGAGCGATCTTATGTGTACAAGATGGCACCTCAATCAGACTATTGCCATATACCATTTCGCATTGATACAAGAGCAGAAGGTGATTCAGAGGGTTGTCTCAAGGGCGGAGTTCATTTTGTGGATGGTGATGAGACTGTTCCAGTACTTAGCTCAGGTTTTATGTGTGCAAAAGGCTGGCGAGGGAAGACCCGTTTCAATCCCTCTGGAGCTGCAACATTCGTGAGAGAGTATAACCATGCCCCTCCTGCCAATCTGCTGGAAGGCCGTGGAACTCAGAGTGGCGCACATGTTGACATAATGGGCAACTTCCGGCTCATTGAAGACATCCTCAGAGTTGCTGCCGGTGAATCTGGCGAAGATCTTGGTGGGGACCAAATTCATTCTAAAATTATGGAGTGGGCAGCAAGAGTTCCTTTGAAATTGTAGCATATTCTTCATTTTTTTTTCCAATAGTAGGCTTGTATGGTGTTAGCTTTGATTGTACATCACGTAAATTGTCCAAGGAGTCTATGTTTCTATGCTTCAAAAAGCCAGTTTTGAACAGTAGCTGGATCTATTCTTATAATAAAATTTCTATGGATGTAATCTATCTTTTATGCAAGACTTCTTATTGACAGATTTAGATGCGTGGATAGCTTATTAAATAAAGATGTAGCACCTACAAGAATTCAACAAATACCATATCAGGTTACAGATAGTGAGATTGCAAAGAGTCGTCCCCCATAATATATATATATATAACACCCAAGAATGTCAAGTGCCATCTTAGCTGCAGAAGATTCATTTAATCAATAGGAAGTGTCTTTAACCTAACACCATCCATAATAGCACTAACGAGATTTCCAATAGAATATCTGGATATGGATTGTACTTATAAAGATGGGTAAACATGTTTCACAAATGATTTGAGAGAGTTAAAAAGGACATGTCCAGCATAGCAAAAAAGTGCATGCCAAAGCTTATGATATGATTCTGAATCATCGAGGATTTTATGTGCTAAAAACCTCAATACTTTTTCCATCTATGCTAGAAATGACTGGATACATCCACATGTTTATAAGATTGATCATAAAATTCATGCTTGTGATTCACTATTTTGATTAAATAGCCATCAATGTAGAAAACAAAATATTATAACAAGTATTTCTATATGCTTGGAACACAGTAGATGACAATGGAAAGTGTTAAGGAGATCCAATGCAAATTGGAAGCATCCAAGCTATGCTGGATGTTGGAAACACAACTGCAAGTATGCAGCCAAGAGATTATGACAATAATGTGTATTAGGTGGCCACTATCTGCAGAGTCAGAGCCACGTCTCCCCAGCCTTTTCCAGCCCTATATAGCTTTGTGTAACGATATACTTGTTTATTTCATTTTATCTTCTACACAGGGTTACTACACTTGTACATGGTTTTTGTCTCATAGGCCAAGTTTGGCCTCCAGAAGACGTTAATATGACTTTTTTTCTTTCTTTCTCTCTCTCTCTCTCTCTCTCTTTCTCTCTCTCTCTCTCTCTCCCTCACACACACACACACACACACACACATGCACACATGCCTGCACACGCGTGTGCGCACACAGACATAGACACACACATGCATGTGCACGTGCACATGCATGTGCAGGTGCGCATGTGCACATATTTGCATACATGCATGCATACATAAATCCATATGTATACTCTTTTTTTGGCTTGGGGGGGGGGAGGGGAAGAGAGGAAACATGTCTTTATTATTAAAGGTATGTACATGAGGACATGCTTCCAAGGTAGGAAAGATTGCAAGCTTAAGCAAAAGGTGAATGATGAGTAAAGTAGATTGTCTATCTAGAGGAAGCAACGAAATCATTGTGAGCATACCTTTTCTCAAAAGGAAATATGGAATTATATCTTGGACTATGTTACAATGGTTGAAAGTAAGAGCATTCCTTGCTTGCCCAATGAACCATAAAGTCTCACAATTGGTCAATGACCCACATATGAGATGCATTCACGATATCATACAATCCATAGGTCAAAACGAAAGGAGAGGTGTGGAACAATAACGGAAAATTGTATGTGAAGATCATCCAACCAACATCTAAGGTATTGAGAATCCTAAGATTTGCATGATTGCAAGTCTAAAAATGAGGAAGCTAGTGCATGGCATAAACAAGTGTGATTAACATAGAAATTATGATCATGGACATTGGCAAGTAAATTTGTACTACCATTCCTTGAAAGGAGCATGTATACTATTTGTTAGAGGATCTCATTGGACAAGATAGTTTACATATTGGATTGGTAATGGGTCTCCATGTGATGTATATAAGCAATAATCTTCAATATCTTGAATGTAGCCAAGATAGACCATATCTTACTATGAAATAAGTCTTGCATTAATGAAATATAAAGCAGGAAGCAATAAACTATACTATGGTGACAATATGAAGTTATGAGGTCAATCTCAATGGAAGATGAGACTGATGTGGCAGCTAGATGATCATGTGGACAAGTGAAGCTATGATATCCCCTCTTGAACCATAGAGTGGTAGGTTTATGGAAAAATCTAGCTCATGGCTAGATGGAAGATTGATGTACATATGGAGCCTAGAATGGTTTCATGGAATTTAGGAGAATATAAAATGACTATGGATCTAATATAATTCTTGAATGTTACATCTTTGATAAATGAATCATGTTTGCGTGTAGCCTTCTAGAGTCATTAAAGATTCTTTTGATTTGATTGAGAAATTGAAAACCCAAAGTTGAGAGCAATGAATAGCTTGAGATGGAATAACTAGAGGTGTATTTATTGTGAGTACCAAATATGTTTGCAATTGTGGTTTCAATCTCCAATGGAGCTTTGAGAGACTCGAGCCAATAAAAACTAGGATATACTCCATTAAGCTTGACTCTTTTGAAGCTTTCTTCTCAAGAATCGATAATGATCTTTGAGGTGTTGAGCATATGAAAGGCTCATTATTTGATATAGTGATTAAATTGTCCTTCTTTGAAGTTGAAAAGGGAAGATATTGGAAATTCGAAACTAGAGTAGATGCCATGTGACTTGACTACTTGTCAAAAGCTATGTTCTTCAAGATGATAGTGGATGGACTATCAAGATCATATAAGTGATAAGCCTTTGAAAGTTCATTATAGCCAATAAAGTAAGCTTCTCGTCCTCTAGGTGTGCATCACATCCAAACATTGAAATAGAAAAGTATAAGCGTCTTTTCATAATAGGCGTGGAAAGTTGTTTAACCTTTCAATGCACTAGTATATCTTTAATGGGGATGTGCGATGCAATATGAATTTCTTTGGTTGAAAACTTGTAAGGTAGATCTTTGCTATGAATCATGGAACATGCTATTTCCATCACAGTTTGAATCTTTTGTTATGTGAATCCATTTTGAGATGGAGTATGTGCCTATGTGACTTGCCTTTGGATCCCTTTTTATCTTGAGAAATTGATGAATGGGTGGTCAAGAAATTCACCATCTTCACCACAATCAAATAATCTTCAAAGATGATGAAGACTAAATTCTTTACATGGCCTATGCATTCTTGAAACTTTGGGAATGGATTTGATTTAACCTTTAGAAAATACACATGTATTCAAAAGTCATCTAGTAAACATGTCAATCCCCTCGAGGGTGGAATGTGCATAGGTCTATACAAATCCAAGCAGACCTATTCAAGAGGCTTTTGAGCTCTACTAGTTGGTTTCTTACGTATTGGAGTTTGATGCTCCCTTTAGCATATGATTCCCATATAGATTTGGTTTCACGGATCTTTGGAAGATCTTGAACTAACTAGAAGAAGAAATCTTCGATCGATATGAAATATGTCCAATGTGCTCATTTCAAAGATAAATATTCGCTCCTTTGTGAGTAGGAAAGTAAACTTGTAAAGATCCTTGACCTAATAGCATGTTGCTATGACCTTGTTAGTGCTTGGATATAGCACTTGTATTATACCTTCATCAAATAAAATTTTCTTGTGAGCTTGAGTGATAGCCTTCATTAAGAGAAGAATCTTGCATAAATCTAGAACATAAATTACATCACTAAATTATTCGATTACACCATTGGGAATTGCAATTTGGGAATCATTTTTATCATTAATATCCACACTTTTGTTGTCTTCAAGATAGAATTTCCCTCTAGAGTTTTCCAAATGTTTGAATGCATCATGATCCTTGCACATGTGCAATTTAACTCCGCATCAAAGATCAATTAATATTATGATGCTCCAAGAGCATTGGATTTGCTAATAATGAAAAGATCTGCACTTGAACAATGGGCTCTGTGAGAAGTTTGCTTGGGATTGGAAAAGTTTGGGGACTCATTCTTTTTCTTGTAACAAAAGTTTCCTATGTGGTTTGTTTTCCCACAATAATTATGAAACAATTTCTTTGCTTGATATTGAACAATACTTTTCTTGATTTGAGTTTGCTTGGCTTTTTGAAATGGGCCTTGCTCCACTTTATTTGCCACTAGCTAAAAATGTCATTAATAGAAAGCTAATAGGCTTCAATCAGTTCATTAGTTGGTTTCTTACCGTTTCCAAATATAAAAGGTCAATCTTGTCCTACATGGGTTGAGAAACCACATCTAGACTTCTAAACTACAAGTTGATTGATTTTTGGCTCATGGATGCACTCTAGATTAATGCTTGAGATAAGAGAGAATCTCTTGTATCTAAGGTGGCTCTCAATCCTTGGATTGATAGATAGACTAATGGTCTTTATATAAAGCGATGCAAAACTTGTGTAGTATGTTTAAAACATCCATTTTTTTCTTTATCTAATGGTCAATAAGTGATTCTTGTGCATGCTTTGATTTACACCCTTTGATTGAGGGAATCATCTAGTAGTAAAAATTATAGGTGCATTTAGAAAAGGGGCTTTACATCTCCGTTGTATGATTGGAAAGTTCATCCAAGGGCTCTCACACCTAAACACACTTTTTCCCCTTTCTAGGTGCATCATAGTCATTTGATGTTGGCTTCCTCCAACATCCAAGATTTTTTGATGACATAACTTGATAAATTTATCCGATTCAACATATGATTAAAGTCAATTTGATGGATGAAAATGCATTGGTGAATGTGTACATAGATATCCATCCAACTTTTTTTTGAGCTTAAATGCCCATGCCTTTTGTTGGAGTTAGATGTCTTCGGAAGCACGCAAACAACACAAGGAAGAAGAAGAAGCTTGGAGCACAACACACAATACTGGAATGTATTACTAGAGAATGTACAAAGATAAGTAGACCATTAGGGTAATAGGCGTATATACAGACCGGGGGAAAATAAACCTCTTAAAGAGGGAAAAAAGTGCCCTAGCGGTCCTGGAGTGTTCACATACATCACGACCTAAATATATCAACAAATTCCCCTTGGGAGTGATGCGGTGAACAAGTAATTGGCACTCATGTATAACGAAGTGTCAAGCTATGTGGAAATCACTCCACAAAAGGAAGTAAGCCCAAAGCTTTGCAGAAAGCTTCAAACTTCTCCCTAGGCAGAACCTTTGTGAAAAGGTTTGCATGTTCTCCTTCGTGGGCACATATGCCAAGCTGATCTCCCCAACAGAGAACCTCTCCCTGACATAATGATAATGCATCTCAATGTGCTTAGTGCGAGCATGGAACACAGGGTTCCTCGCAACTGCCAATGCGCTTTGACTGTTAGTGAAGATGGTGGTGCAGAAGATTGACCAACACCCAAATCAACCATAAGGCGTGTGAGCCACACACACTCAACAGTCGCTGTTAAAGCTGCCCTTTAGTCAACCTCACAAGTGGAAGTGGCCATAGTAGGTTGCTTCTTGTTCAACCAAGATATATATGAGCTACCAAGCATGAAGCAAAAGCCACTAGTGGACACAAGAGTGTCATAGCAACCAACCCAGTCTGAGTTAGAAAAAGCATACAAATTTGGCGGTAGTGATCCCCCCTTGGGATAAAACAACCCAAGTAGCCGAGTACGACTCAAGTAGTGAAAGATGCGCTTAACGACCTGCCAATGCTTGACACTTGGGCAACGCATAAACGTGCTCATCTGTGAGATAGCGAACTGAATATCTGACCGAGTAATGCATAAGTAAATCAGGCATCCAACACGTGTTGATAGAGGACAACATCAAATGCATCTCGAGCATCATGAAGAATTAATCGTAAATTGTCTCCTTAGGAGTGGCAATAGGCTTATGGTCTTCAAGGCCAAAACGCTGCAATAATGTTTCAACATATTTCGTTTGACACAAAGCCATTCCACCATCAACTTGCATAAACTGAATGCCGAAATAGTGATGTAAATGCCCCAAATCAGACATCTCAAATGAGGCATGCAAATCAGCCTTAAAATCAGCAATATGCTTCTCAATAGGACCAATGAGCAGCATGTCGTCAACATAGACAACAATTATCATAAGCACATCATTAACACGCTTAACATATAAGGTGCTTTTAGTTGGACTATTCTCAAAACCATGTGCAATCAGATAGGCATGTATCTTTTCATACCAAGCATGTGGTGCTTGCTTTAAACCATATAATGCCTTCTTTAACCTTCACACCTGGTTTTCATGCCCTTTCTCCACAAAGCCACGGGGCTGAAAAACATACACTTTTTCATGCAAGTCACCATTCAGAAATGCAATTTGAATGTCCAACTGATATACATTCCAACCATGATGGGCTGCAAGTGCACAGATGCTCTGAATAGTAGTCATACATCATGTAGGTGCAAAGGTCTGATCAAAATCAATGCCTCTTTCCTGTGCATAACCCTTTGCAACAAGCCTAGCTTTATACTTGTCAACTGTTCCATTAGGCTTACGCTTCAACTTGTAAACCCACTTAGTGCCAATAGTCTTCTTGCCAGGAGGCAAGTCACATAAAGACCAAGTACCATTCTTCATTATAACATCATATTCAGATTGCATAGCAACCATCCAATTTTTTGAATTTTGTGGTTCGTCAAATGAAACAGGCTCATTCTCATTAGAAAGACTAGATGCAGCCATAACATAGCAATCTTATGCAAAAGAGGCACTATGAGAGCCTCATTGAGTACGATATCATACCAGCCATTTTGGCATAGTCTTTGCGTCCTCAATGCCAGCTCTCTCATCAACAAGTGCATCATGTAAATCTACATAAAAAATGGGACGATCTGCATCATCACATGAAACCTGCAAAGGCTAAGAAGTTGCCTCATTAGGACCAGCACTAGATTGTCCACCTATAAAAAGAGGCAGCAAAGTATCATACATGTCTTTGGAGCTAACAGATGTCCCCTTAGTCCGTGAAAGCAATGGATGAATAACATCTTCCACAAAAACAACATCACAGCTGACCAAAATGCATTTAGTATGTAGATGATACACACGATAGCCTTTACTTTGAGAATTGTACCCAACAAAAATACATTTTAGTGCTTTATCATCCAATTCTCTGCGATGTTGTTTAGGCACTAACGCATATGCCAAACAACTAAAAACATGTAGATGAGCAACAGATGGCTTGCGATCATGCCAAGCCTCATATGGAGTGATAGACTGCAGCGCTTTAGTGGACACCTATTAAGTACATATGCTGCACACATGACAACCTCAAGCCAGGAACTATGTGGTAAAGCCTGACTCTTGACTATACACCTCACCATTTCCATGAGTGACCTGTTCTTTTGTTTAGAAACTCCATTCTGTTGCGGTGTATACGAGATTGTACACTGGTGTTTTATCCCATGTTCAACCATAAATGCATTACAAACAGAAGACATATATTCCCCCCCTTTATTAGAATGGAGGGTGCCCATTTTACATGCTGATAGATTTTAGAGAAAACCAAAAACTGTTTGAAGCACATGAACACTTCAGACTTTGCATTCAATAGATATACCCATGCATGCCTGGAAAAGTCATCGATGAAATTCATGAAGTAAAGACATTTTCCAAAAGAAGGTGTCTGCATAAGACCACAGAGATCACTATGTAGAAGCTGCAATTTCTGACTAGCCTGAACTGAACCATCTTTTGGAAAGGAAAAACGCTGCATTTTTCCCAAAATACATCCTTCATAAACATGTTTTCCGGGTGCCTCAAGCTTGGGCAAAGAGGAAACCATTTCAGATTTCTACAAGCATAGCAAACTAGCAAAATTCAGATGACCAAAGCATGCATGCCAAAGCTTTGCATCTGACATAGCGTGAGAATCGTGTACTACACATGCCAAATCATTTATAGATCTTTCATAGTCTATGGGCTTATACATCCCACGACATAAAATGCCAGAAGCAATAATCACATCGCCATTTGATAGATCATGAACTGTACATCTGTCATCAACAAATTTCACAACCAAGCCAATCTTGGCTAATGCAAAAAATGATAACAGATTTTTCTTGATCCCTCACACAAACAAAGCATCTGACAAAGTGAAAGAACTACCATCAACAGTAGTCAAAATGATCTTACCAACTCCCATAACATGATAAGAGGAGTTGTTGGCGCATGTAACAATATTCCCTATACGGCCAGGCTCAAATGAAGAGAAGAAACTGCGCTGCGAGGTAATATGTTTGGTCGCCCCACTGTCAAAGTACCAAACATCTGAGTCTACTATAAACATGCATTGCTCATGAGAAGATGGGTCAAAACTGCAAACTGTGAAGAGATGGATAGGTATGTGCTTGAAGATGAAGAGGTGTTGCAAAATCCTTGATCTACACCAACCAAATGAAGTCCAGGAGTATGTGGTGGGCCCTTTTAGCTTGCCAATGGATGTATTAGACACCCTATGTACCTTGGAAGATCACTCACAAAAAGATAGATCAAAATAGATAAGTTGGAGTTAGCTGAGAAGTGAAGAACTTGCTATTTTGGTTTATACACCTGTCCAGTGTTTTGCATAATTCTCTGAGCATAGCAGCAATTAGCTTAATTCCTCTTGGGGAATCTATTTAAATTAAAGAGCTAACTTTCAAGAGTAATCTCATAAAAAATAATGAATCGCACACTGAGAATGATGTTTAACAACTGATGACATCATCCCGATTTTCACGGACTGCTATAGTTTGAGACCAGTGAGCAGAAAAATGCACATAACTGCAGATTTAAGAATCCAATGATTATGAAAATTTGTATGCTTATACTAGACAGTAAGCTGAATCAAACAAGCTTTGAATCAATAAAGTTGAATAAGTACACACTGAGAAATAGCTCTGACAAGATGAGTAAAAAAGTCGGGTACCTAACAGAGAAGTGAAAATGACAGACAGGGTTGACTTCAATTGAACATAACTGAAGATTGAAATACCCAAATGAAATGAAAATTGATGAGTATATAGTAGAATTATAGAGCTAACCAAGTTAAATCATTGAAAATGATGCACCAAGCTCAGAGAGACCATCTCTGCAATCTGACTGAGAAAACTGAGAGATATGGCAGTGAGTAGTACACTTCACAAGAACATGGAAATATGAACTCAAATGATAATGAAAATGAAAGTATATTGCTTGTACAATACAATGGACTTACTGATACATATGCATGCCTTGGAATCACACCTTGATATAGCATAAAGCTTAGCTCTTGGAGGTCTTCACATAGTTCTCTCTAACCATGACTAAAGCTGCCATCTATTTATCGTTGAGTTTGGGAGGCTAACTTCCCTCAATCACTCTTTAATCAATTAGTGATTGATTTGATTCTCTACCTACCACAAATCACGAATTCGTGGCTCCTCTTTCCCTTTTGGATCAAGTGGACTCAACCACTTAAGATTCTTTCACTTTTACATTAAGTAAACTCTTTAAAAGTTACAAGAGGTAGTTCACAAGTGAACTTTACATTGTCTTCATTTTAAGGCTTCTTTTATGACTTTATCGGACTCAAGCCAATACTTAGGCTTGCCATAGACTTGCTCCAACAGCTCCCCCTCAAGCCAAGAAAGCTTGAGGTCTTCAATCTTCCAAGATTACCTGTAAACCAATCATAGTTTTGAATTTGCAAAGCTTTGTACCATCCAATGCTTTGGTTAGAATATCTGCACATTGTTGATGAGTGGACACATATGATATTTGAATCTAATTGCTTAGAACCTTCTCTCTTACATAGTGATAATGAACTTCAATATGTTTAGTCCTTGCATGAAAAATAGGATTAGCAACCAAATGAATAGAACTCATATTGTCACAAAAAATAGTTGGAGTTCCAAACTCCAATCCAAGATCTTTGAATAATGTCTTCATCCACATAGCTTCTTGTGTAGCTATGGCAAGACCTCTGTATTCAGCTTCAGTAGAAGAGAGAGCAACTGTGGGTTGCTTCTTAGATGACCATGAAATAAGCTTCGAACCTGCAAAGGTAAGATAACCTGAAGTGCTCCTTCTATCTTCCTTGGAGCCAGCCCAATCTGCATCAGAAAATAGCTTCAAACCTAAATCAGATACATAAGGATAATAAAGTCCTTCATTTATGGTTCCTTTGAGATACTTGAGAATCCTTTTGGCAACATCCATATGTGGTTTCCTTGGTGTGTGCATAAATTGACTTAGCACACTCACACTATAACATATATCTACTCTTGTCCATAGTTGAGACTACCCACTAGACTTTGATATGATGTGATGTCCTCTATGAGTTCACCTTCATGTGAGCTCAATTTGTGATTGACCTCCATTGGAGTACCTGGAATCTTACAATCTTGCATCTTGAATTTTGCCAACATGTCCTTAATGTACTTTCTTTGAGTGAGAAAAAAACCATGATCTTTGTAGACAACTTCCAAACCTAGGAAGTAGGTAAGTGAACCCAAATCACTTATCTTGAACTCTTCTCTCATATGATCTTTGATCTTCTTCATACCATCTGCATCATTTCCTATCAATATAATATCATCTACATATACACATAAGTAGATGATCTTAGAATTACTCTTTTTAATAAAGAGTGAAGGATCTGCCTTGCTTGGTTGAAAGCCTTGGTCTTGCAAGAATGAAACAAGCCTAAAATTCCAAGCTCTTGGGGCTTGCTTGAGACCATACAATGCTTTGTTAAGTTTACACACATAATTAGGATAAACTTGATTCTCAAAACCAGGTGGTTGTGCCATATATACCTCTTCTGTTATCCAACCATTCAACAATGCATTCTTTACATCTAGTTGAAGTATCTTCCAATTCTTGGAAGATGCAATACTAAGCAAAACCCTAATAGTAGGCATCTTTGCCACAGGAAAGAAGGTCTCCTCATAATCAATTCCCTGAGTTTGTGCAAAGCCTTTTGCTACAAGCCTTGCCTTATACCTATTAATGGAACCATCAAAATTCTTCTTGAGTTTATAGACCCATCTTGAGCCTATTACCTTCATGGATGGAGTCTTGGGCACCAAATCCCAAGTGTTGTTTTCCTCAAGTGCTTCAATCTCTTCCTTCATTGCATGCTTCCATTATGTTTTTGCTTTGGCCTCTTCAAAGTATGATGTCTCCTCTTGGTTTATGTCCTGTGCTATGTAGATAGAATGTTTAGTTACTAATGAGGTGTCAAACCCATACCTTTATGGTTTTTCCTTTTCCCTCATAGATCTTCTTAGGCCATGATGTGATGATTCTGCCTCATGTCCAAGTTCTTGCAATTTTGCTTTACCTTTAGACTTCCATGCTTTGATCTTTTCCATCTGAGATTCTTCATCCTCCTCTGAGGTGTCTTGTTCTTCAATCTTTGGTTGTTCTCTACCAAGCTTTGGAAAATCTTCTTCAAGATCATATGGTAAATTGACCTTCCTGCATGAATCTTCATACCATGAATTGTTTTCATAAAAAACTACATCTCTGCTTACCAAGAATCCTTTGTTGGTAGGGTTGTATAACCTATAGCCCTTTTGATTGTTGTCATATCCAATAAATACACACCTTTCTGCCTTTGGATCCATGTTGCCTCTCACCTGTGAAGGAACATGAGCAAAAGCAATACATCCAAAAATTTTACAATGATCTAAGCTTGGTCTTCTTCCATTCCAAGCCTCATATGGAGTCATCCCATCAAGGGATTTTGAAGGCAACCTGTTAATCAAGTAAGTGGCTGTAGATACAGCCTCAGCCCATAGATAATTAGGCAAATGCTTTTCATCTAACATGGACCTTGCAGCTTCAACAATTGTCCTATTCCTCCTTTCTACCACTCCATTTTGCTCAGGAGTGTACCTTGTAGTTACCTCTCTTTTGATTCCTCTTTCTTGAAGAAAAGAATCAAACTCATGGGAGAAGTATTCTCCCCCTCCATCTGACCTTAGCCTTTTTAGAGATTTACCTGTTTGATTCTCCACAAGAGACAAATATCTTTTGAAACATGAAAAAACTTCATCTTTGTGTTTCATAAAGAATAGGATTGTCCATCTACTGCAATCATCAATAAAGGAGACATAATACCTTGATCCAGATATTGAAGCTTCCTTGCTAGGTCCCCATACATCTGTATGAACCAACTCTAAGAGATCTCCATGTATATAACCTTTCTTCATGAATGGTAACCTATGAGACTTTCCAAATTGACATGCACTACACTTATAAATCATACGTTGTTTTGACAAGTTAGGAAGTCCAAGTACACTTTGGTCCCTGCAAATTTGCTTTAATGACCTTTCACCAATATGTGCTAACCTTTTGTGCCATACTTCCAATTCTGTGAGTGTCTGACTACCATAATTAAAGAGAGCAATGTTTCTAGTGTCTTGTAATTCAAATGTGAACAATCTACCTGTCTTTTCACCTTTTGCAATTCTTTTGAATCCTTGACTTGGATCTTCAACAAATGCTCCTGCTTTTGTGAACCTGACTTGCAACCCTTTCTCTACTATTTGCCCAACACTTATCAAATTCTTTGTAATGGTAGGGACATAGAGTACCTTACTGAGTAGGTTAAGGTTTCCATTAGGTGCTTTGACATTGCCTATTTTCTCCACAAGATGTCTTGTATCATCTCCTGTTTGTACCTCATGCTTATTCCTTGGATCTTCTAAATCTGATAGGAGTGCCACATTTCGTGCCACATGATTTGAACCACCTGAATCTATGTAGAAAACATGCTCATCAGATTTACCTTGTGGCATAGCCATGTTCATGATCAATAAGGAATCCTCTTTGTTTGAGTCTTCTGTGTAGTTATTGAAGTCTCTCCTTCCTTTGTAGCCTCCTTGATAGTTTGAATGATTGTAGTTGTTGTAGTTGCCATGATAATTATTGAACCTTCCTCTTGAGTAGCCATAACTTCCTCTATTGTATCCTCTTCCTCTTTGATTCTTGGAATTCCTAAAGAAATTTTCAGTTGTATGATTAGTTAATCCACAAATAGAACATGAGTTGGAGTCTTGGGATCTCGCCTTGCCTTGTCTACCTCCTCTTCCTCTACCTCTGCCATGTCTTCCTCTACCTGCATAGTTAGCTTGATATGTTCCTCCTTCATCATCCACTTTCTTTGCCTTTCCTTTGTTATCTTTGGACTTGCTTTTACCAATGTATAAGGCTGAAGATTGATTACCTTTAGAGCTTTCTCCATTTTTGATAAGCTTTTCCTCTTGAGTAAGTAGTTGTCCAATGAGTGTATTGAAATCAGGTACATGCATGTCCATGTACAAATCCATAGCTATGGTGAATGCTTCCCACTTGTCATCTACCTTCAAGCCATTGATGACATGCCTTACAATTTTCTCTTCATCTATTACCTCTCCAATGCTTCCCAAGTGATCTGTTATGTCCTTAAGCTTTGTGACAAAATCAGTCACATTTTGTTTGGGAGCCTTCTTGAGAGTTGTGAAATCCAACCATAGTTGATGCTTCCTAGCTTTAGTACTTGAAGAGAAGAAAGCTTCAAGTGCATCCCACACTTCCTGAGATGTCTTACAACTTCTAATGTGAGGCAACAAAAAATCTAAGATAGAGTTGAGGAGATAAGACCTTGCAAGTGCATCCTTGGAGCACCATGTGCTCAATCTTTCTTGCTCTTCTTGTGTTGGTTGACTTTCGTTCCTGAAACTTGGCATAACTTCATCTCCAGCCACATAACCATATAAACTTCTACCTTGGAGATAAGCTTCCATTCTTAATGACCAAGCTAAGTAGTTACCTCTGTCCAATTTGTCAATTGATGAAGGAAATCCATCTGCCATGTTGTCCAACCTTTCTCTGATACCACTGTCAAGAGATGGATATGTATGTGCTTGAAGATGAAGAGGTGTTGCAAAATCCTTGATCTACACCAGCCAAATGAACTCTAGGAGTATGTGGTGGGCCCTTTTATCTTGTTAATGGATGTATTAGACACTCTATGTACCTTGGAAGATCACTCACAAAAAGATAGATAAAATTAGATAAGTTGAAGTTAGCTCAGAGGTGAAGAACTTGCTATTTTGGTTTATACACATGTCTAGTGTTTTGCATAATTCTCTGAGCACAACAGCAATTAGCTTAATTCCTCTTGGGGAATCTATTTAACTTAAAGAGCTAACTTTCAAAAGTAATCTCATAAAAAATAATGAACCACACACTGAGAATGATGTTTAACAACTGATGGCATCATCCCGATTTTCACGGACTGTTATAGTTTGAGACCAGTTAGCAGAAAAATGCTCATAACTCCAGATTTACGAATCCAATGATTATGAAAATTTGTATGCTTATACTAGATAGTAAGCTGAATCCAAAAAGCTTTAAATCAATGAATTTGAATACGTACACACTGAGAAACAGCTCTGACAAGATGAGTAAAAAAGTCGGGTACTTGACAGAGAAGTGAAAATGACAGACAGGGTTGACTTCAACTAAACGTAACTGAATATTGCAATACCCAAATGAAATGCAAATTAATGAGCATATATTAGACTTATAGAGCTAACGTTACCAAGTTAAAGCATTGAAAATGATGCACCAAGCTCAGAGAAAACATCTCTACATCTGACTGAGAAAACTGAGAGATATGGCAGTGAGTAGTACACTTCACAAGAACATGGAAATATGAACTCAAATGATAATGAAAATGAAAGTATATTGCTTGTACATTACAATGGACTTACTCATACATATGTGCGCCTTGGAATCACACCTTGATATAGCATAAATCTCAGCTCTTGGAGGTCTTCACATAGTTCTCTCTAACCACAACTAAAGCTGCCATCTATTTATAGTTGAGTTCGGGAGGCTGACTTCCCTCAATCACTCTCCAATCAATTAGTGATTGATTTGATTCTCTACCTACCACAAATCATGAATTCGTGGCTCCTCTTTCCCTTTTTGATCAAGTGGACTCAACCACTTAAGATTCTTTCACTTCTACATTAAGTAAACTCTTCAAAAGTTACAAGAGGTAGTTCACAAGTGAACTTTACATTGTCTTCCTTTTAAGGCTTCTTCTATGACTTTGTGGGACTCAAGCCAATACTTAGGCTTGTCATAGACTTGCTCCAACACAAACAGTAGTAAACACCCATTCTTGTTCCTGCACAAGATTAGCAGACTCTATTTTTGGTGTAGAGGCTTCTGCAACAACCGTTCCGGCCTCCTTTTCTTTGCCTCTTTAGTAGCTAGTTTTGGACAGTTCTTTATGATATGATCATTTCCTTTACAGTAGTTGCAAAAAAATTTCTACTTTTTTATTTCTTTTCATCTTTGTCTTCCCTCTTTGATTGTGCAGAATTAGGAGATTTCTGCTTACCAATTAAAGAGTTTCATTATCCTTTGCCATTTTGACTAGTGAGGAAAGCTTGATTTGCAACACACATAATGGACATGTTCTGCCTGGACTGATCTTCCTTCAACAAAACAGAGACTAACTCCTCAAATGAAAAGGCATTTGGATTTCCCTTGATCATTAATTGAAGAGTAGAAGCAAAACTCTGATATGAATCAGGAAGACCATTCAGAACAGTTTGCACCAGTGAGCTATCTGGTATAACTTCATCAGCAGAAATCAACTGTTCCTTCAAGTCTTTGATCTTTGTTAGGAAACTCTCCATAGAATCACCTTCATTCATGTGCTCACTCTCCAATTGTTTTTCAAAGGTAAGCAACACGAACCTCATTCCTAGTTTGGTACAATGTGGTAAGTGTATCCCAAACATCCTTAGCTATTATGCAAAAGCGAATGTGAGGAATACTGGCATGTTTGACAGACAAAGCTATCAATGCATGTGCCTGGGCATCTCTGCCATCCCAACAAATTTTCTCTACGGTAGGTGCAGCAGAAACCGCAACACGAACAGGAATATGCAGAATATCATCATCTTCGACACCTTCTGCATCAGCTTTAGTACCTGTAGTTGTAATAGTTGCAGGTGTGATATGACGTTTTTCAATACCCTGCACAATGTTCCATGGTCCTTTTGCAACCAATACATGTCCATCATATAATCCCACAACGGGTAGTTGGTACCATCCAACTTATCCTCAATAGCCAACATACGTAATACATCACTACTTTCAGCCATGGCTGGTGACTAAAATACCTTGATGGAGAAAATTGATTGTATCTCAAAAAGTTGAACTAAACTACGCATACGAGTTTTGCTAAACACGTAGAAGACTTGGAGATGCTTATACTGGCGAACCGAAATAGGTATATAGCTTTGGCACAAAAAGATAAAATGGCCTGCATAAGCAGTGTGATAATGTGTTTGGAGGCCGAAACGAGCTCAGATCGCAATTTCGGTGAATCTGAGACTACAATCGGAGACGTGTAGAAGACGCCCTAGATGAAGTAGCGACCTGCTCTGATACCAATTGTTGGAGTTAGATGTCTATGAAAGCACACGAACTGCACAAGGAAGAAGAAGAAGCTTGGAGCACAACACACAATATTGGAATGTATTACTAGAGAACGTACAAAGATAAGTAGCCCATTAGGGCAATAGGCATATATACAAGCGGGGGAAAAAAAATATCCTAAAGAGGGAAAAAAGAGCCCCGACGGTCCTGGAGTGTTCACACACCACTACCTAAATATATCAACACCTTTCGCCTTAAAAGAAGTGTCTAAAACCCCACCCTTGACTAAGGGGAACCCATGGAAACTAATGAAAAATGATGGGTCTTCTTGAACCATTAAGAACCCCCTTCGAAATGATGGGTCTTCTTGAACCATTAAGAAATCCATACTAGAATAACGATGGGTCTTCTTGAACCATTAAGAACTCCCTACTAGAGAAACGTGGTTTAGAGTGCAAGAAAATATGATTTTCTATGGTTTATTCAACTTCTTTGACCTATTAACAAGGAGAACATAAATATTATGGTGATGGATGCAATCATGGTTGACTATGTAAAGGTTTTTGTAAGGAGGCTATTTACTTGATGAGTGATCTACATTTTGATTATTTAAACATGCAAGGGAAAGCCGTGAACTTACAACCATCATGACACCGTTGGGTATTATGAGAATGTGTACACTCCCCCAAAGATCTAGAAACTCAATCATGCATATCTAGAAACTCAATCATGCATATGATAAATGACATGAACAAGGTACTATATGGTTTTTTCCACATGTTATTATGTCTTACATAGACGATAGGAATCTTAAAGGGATCCAAGTAAATGTTTAGGATTTCAACATTGATTATAATCATATTCAAGATTTCGAAGTCATCCTCCAAGAGCTTAACAGTGTTGTATTCACTTTCTTACCACAAATTAATCTTTGGAGTTAAAGAAGTCTTAATTATTGAACATCTTTGAGGAACAAAGTTAGAATACCCATGTTACATTAGATTATCCAATACATTTTTGTGAATAAGTACTAAATATTTCATCCTACCCATATTATTCGATTGAATAATTTGATAATATATGAACATATTTGAGCAAGGACAAATTAGTAGATGTTTAAATCAAAAGGGTTTCAATCAAATAAAATTTCAAATCAAACATTTTCGATTGAAGAATGTCTTGATCAAGTTTTACAAATATAAAAAAGCATATGCGTTGTTTGATAATAAAACATTTTACAGAAAAAGTTTTCATGTAGTAGTAAGGTGAAAGTGAGAGATAATCGCAAAGAACAGTCGTATGTATGTTATGGTTTACAAAACTTTCTCTTACATACATGTCATTCAAAATTAAGTGTTAAGAAATGCATATGCATTTTATGATTTATATAAATAATGTTTTACTTGCAAACTTGTTATAAGGTTTGGGGTTAGGATTTATATTTTTGTTTAAATTCTACATATGCTGTGATATTTATTGGTGCAAATACCAAGCCTTGGCAAGGCATTGAAGAAGTTATGCGCAATTCTTTGAAGATCCTTTTTTACCAATAACTTTTGTAGAAGCCATTTGACTGAGAAGAATCTTGTAAATGCCACTAAAGTCGTGGATTAGGAGAACTTTATGGTATGAGTTTCCTTGAAGGAATATCTCCTTATTTAGAGGAAGAAATTTTAGGTGGAAGTTCATTTGAATTCCAAAGTTCAAACTTGAAGAGACACTATAAAAGTAGCTTGAAATCTCGCGGCCATTAGTGCCCCATTACTGAGCGTAGTGTTGATCATTTGATGTAATTGAGAGGCTCACACTATAGCCTACTCCTTTCACCATCATTGGACATCATATTCATGCCAATGATCATGTACAACATTCTTACATAATACATTACATTGATGACTACATCTATCTTCATCTCTGTCATTGTTACACAGAACAATGAAATTGTCTTATTCATATCTCAGTGATCTCTCCACCATTTTCAATTTCCTATAGCTCATTGGAACAAGCTCAAAGTTTATTACAAGCTTTCAGAGTTGAAGAAGTTTCATTCAGCCAATTGGGAGAAAATTGCCTTGACTGGTCTTTCTCTGCAGAGTTCCTAAAAAGTCGAGGGTAAGCTTCTACTTGCTAAAGACATTACTTAGAGTATATTCTCTCATTTAAAGTGATTCCACTTGGAATCATTAGCTCTCTAAGCTAATTAGATACCCTCATAAGGAATTTTTCTAAATCCTACTGTACTATGAGTACTGAGCATAACATCCAGTAGGTATCAAGACCAAAATAACAATTTTTTGGTCACTAGCTAGGTGCAAACTTATCTATTTTGATCCTATTTCTTGAAGATCATCTCCAAAGTACATAGGCACTTATTTAGTGTCATTGGAAAGCTAAAAAGGCTTACAACTCAACTCTAAAGTAAAATAGGGCTGGTAAAAAGTAGGGATTAGCAGTACCAACTCATTTCTTGAGGTGTCCATCCATCTTTCCCAATAGTGGTATCAGAGCAACTTGAGGTTAAATGTGTTGATATATTTAGGTAGTGATGTGTGTGAACACACTAGGACCGCCGGGGCACTCTTTTCCCTCTTTAGGAGGTTTTTTTCCCTCGGCTTGTACATACGCTTATTGCACTAATGGGCTACTTATCTTTGTACATTCTCTAGTAATATATTCAGTATTGTGTGTTTGTGCTCCAAGCTTCTTCTTCTTCCTTGTGTTGTTCGCGTGCTTCCGCAGACATCTATCTCCAACAATTGGTATCAGAGCAGGTCGTCGCTTCATCTAGGGTGCCGTCGACACTCCTCCGTTTGCAGTCTTAGATTCGCACGAAATTTGGTGAGCATACTCAGGGTGTTTCAGAGATCAAAACTGCTTTGCTCTGTGGTGCCGAAATCGCAATCTGAGCTCGTTTCGGCCTCCGAACACACTATCATAGCGCCTTTGCAGGCTATTTTGTCTTTTTGTGCCAAAGGTATATACCAGTTTTTGTTCACCAATTTAAGCATCTCGAAGTCTGCTACAGGTCTAGCAGAACTTGTCTAGGCAGTTCTATTCAACTTTTTGAGATACAATCAATTTTTTGCATCAAGGTATTTTAGTCACCGGTCATGGCAGAAAGCAGTGATGTATTCCGTATGTTGGCTGTTGAGGATAAGTTGGATGGTACCAACTACCCATTATGGGCTTATATGATGCGACATGTATTGGTTGCAAAATGATTGTGGAACATTGTGCAGGGTGTTGAAAGACGTCCTATTACACCTCTGACTACAGGTACTGCAAATACAGGTGCTAGAGTTGATGAAGATGGTGTCGAAGATGATTTTCCGCAAATTCCTGTTCGTGCTGCTGTTTCTGCTGCACCTACTGCAGAGCAGATTCATTGGGATGGCAGAGATGCCCAAACACATGCATTGATAGCTTTGTCTGTCAAACGTACCATTATTCCTCACATTCGCTCTTGCAGAACAACTAAGGATGCTTGGGATACACTTACCACATTGTACCAACCTAGGAATGAGGCTCATGTTGCTTACCTCCGAAAATAGTTGGAGAGTGAGCACATGAATGAAGGTGATTCTATGGACAGTTTCCTAACGAAGATCAAAGACTTGAAGGAACAGTTGATTTCTGCTGATGAGGTTATACCAGATAGCTCACTTGTGCAGACCGTTCTGAATGGTCTTCCTGATTCATATCAGAGTTTTGCTTCTACTCTTTGGTTGATGATGAAAGGCAATCCAAATGCCTTATCATTTGAGGAGTTAGTCTCTGTTCTATTGCAGGAAGATCAGTCCAGGCAAAACAGGCCCATTATGCGAGTTGCAGATCAAGCTTTCCTGGCTAGTCAGAAGGGCAAGGGAAAATGGAGCTCTTCAACTAGTAAGCAGAAATCTGCTCATTCTGCATATTCGAGAAGGAAGATAAAGATGAGAAGAAATCAGAAAAGCAAAAATTGTTTTGTAAATACTATAAAGAGAATGATCATATCATAAAGAACTGTCCAAAACTGGCTGCTAAAGAGGCAAAGAAGAAAGAGGCTGGAATGGTTGTTGCAGAGGCCTCTACACCGAAAACAGAGTCTGCAAATCTTGTGCAGGAAGAAGAATGGGCGTTTACTACTGCCTGCCTGCAGTTTTGACCCATCTTCTCATGAGCATTGCATGTCTGTAGTAGACTCAGATGTTTGCCAATATTTTGACAGTGGGGCGACCAAACATATTACCTCGCAGCGTAGTTTCTTCTCTTCACTCGAGCCTGCCCCTATAGGGAATACTGTTACATGCGCCAACAACTCCTCTTATCCTGTTATGGGAGTTGGTAAGATCATTTTGACTACTGCTGATGGTAGTTCTTTCACTTTGTCAGATGCTTTATGTGTGCCACGGATAAAAAAGAACCTGTTATTAGTTTTTGCATTAGCCAAGATTGGCTTGGTTGTGAAATTTATTGATAACAGGTGTACAAATCATGATCTATCAAATGGCGATGTGATTATTGCTTCTGGCATTTTATGTCATGGGCTGTATAATCCCATAGACTATGAAAGATCTATAAATGATTTGGCATGTGCAGTACAGGATTCTCAGGCTATGTCAGATGCAAAGCTTTGGCATGCATGCTTTAGTCATCTGAATTTTGCTAGTTTGCTATGCCTGCAGAAATCTAAAATGGTGTCCTCGTTGCCCAAACTTGAGGCACCTGGAAAACATGTTTGTGAAGGTTGTATTTTGGGAAAAATGCAGCGTTCATCCTTTCCAAAAGATGGTTCAATTGGGCTACACAGAAATTGCAGCGTGTACATAGTGATGTCTATGGTCCTATGCAGACACCCTCTTTTGGAAATTACCTTTACTTCGTGACTTTTATTGATGATTTTTCTAGGCATGCACGGGTATATCCACTCAAAGCAAAGTCCGAAGTGTTCATGTGCTTTAAACAGTTTTTGGTTTTGGCTGAAAATCTGTCAGCATGTAAAATGGGCACCTCCGTTCTGATCGAGGGGGGAATATATGTCTTCTAAATTTAATGCATTTCTGGATGAGCGTGGGATAAAACACCAGTGTACAGTGCCGTATACACCTCAACAGAATGGAGTTGCTGAACAAAATAACAGGTCACTCATGGAGATGGCGAGGTGCATGGTCAAGAGTCAGGCTTTACCACATAGTTTCTGGCTTGAGGTTGTCATGTGTGCAACATATGTACTGAATAGGTGTCCCACTGAAGCGCTGCAATCTATCACTCCATATGAGGCTTGGCATGACCGGAAGCCATCTGTTGCTCATCTGCATGTTTTTGGTTGTTTGGCATATGCACTAGTGCCTGAACAACATCGTAGAAAATTGGATGATAAGGCAGTAAAATGTATTTTTGTTGGGTACAGTTCTGAAAGTAAAGGCTATTGTCTGTATCATCCATATACTAAACGCATTCTGGTTAGCCGTGATGTTGTCTTTGTGGAAGATGCTATTCAGCCATTGCTTTCATGTACTAAGGAGACATCTGTTAGCTCCAAAGACATGTATGATACTTTGATGCCTCTTTTTACAAGTGGACAGTCTAGTGCTGGTCCTAATGAGGCAACTTCTCAGCCTTTGCAGGTTTCATATGATGATGTAGATCATTCCATTTCTGATGCAGATTTACATGATGCACTTGTTGATGAGAGAGCTCATATTGAGCAGGCAAAAACTATGCAAAAATGGCTGGTGCAGACTTTGCGTGACAGCAAATTAGATGCATCTTTGTCATATCGTACTCATTCAGGCTCTCATAGTGCCTCCTTTGCATCAGATTGCTATGCTATGGCTTTTTTGTTGTCTATGTTGACAACATGCTGCTCACTGGTCCTATTGAGAAGCATATTGCTGATTTTAAGGCTGATTTGCATGCCTCATTTGAGATGTCTGATTTGGGGCATTTGCATCACTATTTGGCCATTCAGTTTATGCAAGTTGATGGTGGAATGGCTTTGTGTCAAACGAAATATATTGACACATTATTGCAGTGTTTTGGCCTTGAAGACTGTAAGCCTATTGCCACTCCTATGGAGACAGGTTTACGATTGAGTCTTCATGATGCTGGAGATGCATTTGATGTTGTTCTCTATCAACAGGCTATTGGATGCTTGATTTACTTATGCATTACTCGGCCAGATATTCAGTTTGCTGTCTCACAGATGAGTAGGTTTATGCATTGCCAAGGAGTCACGCATTGGAAGGCGGTTAAGCGCATCTTTCGCTACTTGTGTGGTACTCGGCTACTTGGGTTGTTTTATCCCAAGGGGGGATCACTACCGCCAGATTTGCATGCTTTTTCTGACTCAGATTGGGCTGGTTGCTATGACACTCGTTTGTCCACCAGTGGTTTTTGCTTCATGCTTGGTAGCTCATGTATATCTTGGTTGAGCAAGAAGCAGCCTACTATGGCCACTTCCAATTGTGAGGTTGAGTATAGGGCAGCTTTCACAATGACTGTTGAGTGCGTGTGGCTCAGACGTCTTATGGCTGATTTGGGCGTTGGCCAGTCTTCTGCCACCACCATCTTCACTGACAGTCAGAGCGCATTGGCAATTGCGAGGAACCCTGTGTTCCATGCTCGCACTAAGCACATTGAGGTGCATTATCACTATGTCAAGGAGAGGTTCTCTGCTGGGGAGATCAGCTTGGCATATGTGCCCACGCAAGAGAACATTGCAGACCTTTTCACGAAGGCTCTACCTAGGGAGAAGTTTGAAGCTTTCCGCAAAGCTTTGGGCTTACTTCCTTTGTGGAGTGATTTCCACATAGCTTGGCACTTCCTTATACATGAGTGCCAGCTCCTTGTTCACTGCATCACTCCCAGGGGGGATTTGTTGATATATTTAGGTAGTGATGTGTATGAATACACTAGGACCATCGGGGCACTTTTTTCCCTCTTTAGGAGGTTTTTTCCCCCCGGCTTGTACATACGGCTATTGCCCTCATGGGCTACTTATCTTTGTCCATTCTCTAGTAATACATTCAGTATTGTGTGTTTGTGCTCCAAGCTTCTTCTTCTTCCTTGTGCTGTTCGCGTGCTTCCGCAGGCGTCTATCTCCAACAAAATGGGAGATGGTTTTGGTTCTTTTATTGATAAATTGGACAGGAACAACTACCAAGAATGGTCCTTGAGGATGAATACATACTTGCAAGGAAGGATTCTCTATGGATACATATATGGAGATGAGAAGATGCCCATTTTCAGAAGCAAAGGACAACCTACAAGAGAGGAACTTGAAAGACTCAACTCATGGTGTGCCAAAGACGCATTAGCAAGGTCATACTTACTTAGCTCTATCTCTGACTTCCTTTTTCCTCACATTAGGAACTGTAAGACATCCCAAGAGACTTGGGATACATTGTCTTCATATTTTTCTTCCAACACAAGGGCTAGGAAGAACCAATTGTGGATTGAGTTTACAACTCAAAGGAAGCAACCCAAGAAAAGTGTTTCAGAATATGTGACCAAAGTCAAGGATGTGGCTGACCAATTGGCAAGCATAGGAGAGGAGATTGAAGAGGAGCAAATTGTGAGACAAGTAATCAATGGTATCAAGCAGATGACAAATGGGAAAGCTTCACAACTGCTATGGACTTGTACATGGACATGAAGATTCCAGATCTTACCACACTCATGGGGCAACTCTTTACCCATGAAGCCAAGCTCAACAAAAATGGAGATTCATCAAGAGGTAATAACTCGTCTGCCTTATACATACATAAAGATAGGTCTAAAGAGAAAGGGAAAAGAAAAAAGATGGAAGATGAAGGTACTAGTTCTCAAGCCAATTATGCAGGAACAGGTAGGAACTCAAGAGGTAGGGGAAGAGGAGGTAAACAACGTAGGGAGAGACCTTTCAACTCTTCCCCATGTAATATTTTTGGTTTATCAAATCAAACCACAGATGAGTGTTACAGGAACTTCAAGAATCAGAGAGGTAGATGTTTCCAAAGAGGTGGCTACACACAAATAAGAGGAAGGTTCAACCATCATCAAAGCTACAACAACAACTACAACAACAAGTACAACAATAACTACCAAGGAGGCTACAAATCAAGGAAAGATTACAACAATTACATAGAGGATCAAGAGAATTCTCTTCTGATTATGAATATGACTTCAAAGCAAGGCATGAGTGATGACCATCTCTTCTATATTTACTCGGGATGTTCAAACCATGTGGCAGGCAATGTAGCTCTTCTCTCTGACCTTGAGGAACCCAAGGGAAAGCACCAAGTGCAAATAGGTGATGACACCAAGCATTCAATGGTCAAGGTAGGAAATGTTAAAACCTCTAATGGGAATAGAAATCTATTGAGCAAGGTTCTATATGTACCTACAATCACCAAGAATTTGATGAGTGTTGGATAGATTGTGGAAAAGGGCTTACAGGTTAGGCTCAAAAAATATGGAGCATTTGTGGAAGATCCCCATCATGGATTCAAGAGAATAGCCAAGGGAGAAAACACTGGTAGATTATTTACATTTGAACTTGAAGATACAAGGAATACTACACTTTATAACTACAAGGATCAAACATTGTCAGAGCTTGAGATTTGGCATAAAAGATTAGGGCATATTGGTGAGAGAACTTTAAAGAAAATATGTAGAGATCAATGTGTGCTTGGGATACCTAATGTATCCAAGCAACACATGATCTATAAATGTGGTGCTTGTCAGTTTGGAAAGTCTCACAGATTACCCTTCTCAAAGAAAGGCTACATGCATGAAGATTACTTGGAGCTTGTCCACACAGATGTGTGGGGACCAAGTAAGGACCCTTCAATTTCTAGATCAAGGTATTATGTATCTTTCATTGATGATTTCAGTAGGTGGACTATCTTATATTTTATGAAGCTCAAAGATGAAGTGTTCAATTGATTTAAGAACTATCTTGCACTTGTGGAAAACCAAAAAGGAAGAAGCCTAAAAGACTAAGGCCCGATGAAGGAGGTGAGTACTTCTCAAATGAATTTGATCAATTCTTGCAGGATAGAGGAATCAAAAGGGACATTACAACAAGGCATATCCCTGAACAAAATGGGATGGCAGAGAGGAGAAATAGGTTGATTGTTGAAACATCTAGGCCAATGTTAAATGAGAAAAAATTACCCAATTATTTGTGGGCAGAGAGTGTATCTACTACCACTTATCTCATTAACAGGTTGCCATCCAAGTCACTTGATGGGATGACCCCATATGGAGCATGGCATGGTAGAAGGCCATCACTTGATCATTGCAGAATCTTTGGATGTGTTGCATATGTGCATATCCCATCTCAGATCAGAGGTAAGCTAGACCCTAAGGCAGAGAAGTGCATCTTCATAGGGTATGATTTAAATCAGAAAGGGTGCATATTTTATAATCCATCCAACAAAGGATTTATGGTCAGTAGAGATGTTGTGTTTGATGAGGATGATTCTTTGTTTGAAAGTGAATGTAGGAAAGTAAAGTTGCTATATGACTTGGAAGAGGAGTTTCCAAGTCTCACCAAGGAAGAGCCAAACCAGATTGAAGACATCAAATCAGATGGTTGAATTCAAGGCATGGAAATCAAAAGGAAAGGTCAAGATAAAGAAGTTGGAGGACATACCTAAATCATCTAACCAAGAAATTAGAAGGTCACAAAGGGAGAGCAAGAAGCCAATCAGATATGGGTATGACACTTCTTTAGTAACTAAGCATTCTGTTTATCTTGCTAAGGATTTGTCATGTGAGGAACCTACCTAATATGAATAAGCAAAGACCAAGGCAGAATGGAAGGAAGCTACGGATGAAGAAATTGAAGCACTCAAGGAGAATGATACTTGAGAGCTAGTACCAAAGAAGGAATCTATGAAGGTAATTGGTTCTAGATGGATTTAAAAAGTCAAGAGAAACTCAGATGGATCCATAAATAGGTATAAATCTAGACTTGTGGCTAAGGGCTTTGCACAAACCCAAGGAATTGATTATGAAGAGAGTTTCTCACCTGTGGCCAAAATGCCAACCATCAGGGTATTGGTAAGTGTGTCTGCATCAAGGAATTGGAATATGTACCAATTGGATGTATTAAATGCTTTTCTAAATGGCTAGATTTCAGAGGACTTGTACATGGCACAACCTCTTGGTTATGAAGACCCAAGCAAGGTAAATTATGTATGCAAATTGAACAAAGCTTTGTATGGATTGAAGCAGGCACCTAGGGCATGGAACCATAGGTTGACCGCATACCTTCAAGATCAAGGATTCATCATAAGTAAAGCAAATACTTCTCTATTTGTCAAGAGAAGTAAATCCCAGGTGATACATGTTGGAGCAAGACAATCTACAATTGGTGACTATATGAAGCTTATAAATGAAGACATGAAGGAAAGATTGAAGTCTAAGTTCATGAAGTGAAGTGAAGGTTTAGGAAGAAAAGTTCTATAAACATATGTACATTAGTTTTGTAAATACTTCAAAATACTTGAAGTAATGACGAATCAATACTCATATGTATGTATGTATGTATGTATATATATATATATATATATATATATATATATATATATATATATATATATATATATATATATATATATATATATATATATATATATATATATATATATATATATATATATATATATGAGTAGAGAGAGATGAGGTAAAGATGAGATAGAAAGGAATAGATCATGAGTATTGTGTGCATCATCCATCAGATGTATGATGAGTTGAATAGAAAGAACTTTCAGAGAATTGCATGTCGATCTTTTCTCCATTTCTCCTTCTGTGTTTGATTATATCAGAAATCCTTTTGTAGATATCTAGTACCATAGTTAATGCATCTATGCTTAAGATTTGAGAGTCTAATTGCAAACAGGATGAGAGAATTATGTGTAGGAACATTTGGATGTGAAGAAGTGATTAGTGTCTTCTAAAATAGATGCAATTTTGATGGTCAAAGAATTGATCAGTTCTCAGTGCATAGTGTAAAATTTGGCACAAATCAGGAGTCAAAATCTAAGTTGGAAGGTAAGCCATCTATGGCTAAAATCATTTTCTTAAACAGGTTCTAGTTTGGGAGGACCATGTGTTAGAAGTTGCAGGTGTCAAAATCGACTCTACAAGAAGGTAGTTTCAGACATAGGTAGATTCTTTGGATCATTTCTCATAATCTACTGAATCTTTTGAGATGTTTTAACTTGGAGAAGGTGAGCAACCTTTAGCCGACACCTTGTACAAAGTTTCATAAAAAACGTTACGCATTTTGATCAATCAATGAGTGAGTAATATGCATCAGACTTTCGAGTGTAGTGACTTTCTTCACAGTTAGCTAAAGTCTTGATAATTTGGCACTTGTCTTCCAAAGTTGGTTGAAGTTTTGAGTTATTCTTGATATAGAGGTGCTCTAACATCAAGGATAGCTTGTCTTTTGGAGATTAACACTCTCCGTCAGTGGTATTAGAGTAGGATTCATCAGATTTGAAGAAAAGGAAGATCCCGATTGCTGTAGATATACAAATTTCAAACTTTGAAGATTCAAAAGGACAAAGTGTTAAAGAAAAGCTGAAGGAAGAAACAAACAAGCAATCAAAAGGATAAGAAGGAGTAAACTTTGAAGCTAAGGTACATTCATTCCTTATAAGGTTAAATATTTGATAGTACAAGTGAAGAAAGGATGGGAGATAGTCTCCAAATTGAGAATTTGGATAGAGAGAACTATCCAGATTGGTCTATGAGGATGGAAGCTCATCGTATGAGTAAAGATCTGATGGGATACATTACAAGAGAGGAAGAAAAGCCAGAGTTTAAAGATCCTAGTGTTCCAACTAGGGAGGAGCTTGCAGATTTAAAGATTTGGATAAATAAGGATGCTCAAGCAAGGAGCATAATCTACATGGCAGTGAATGATTATTTGCTTCCTCATATCAGAGGACTTGAAAGTGCAAGTGATATATGGAGTGCTTTGGAAGAGCATTTTCAGAATACAACCAAATCAAGGAAATCATCATTATGGGTAGAGTGTACTACAGTCAAGAAGAAGTCTTCACAATACATATCTGATTATGTGACAAAGATGAAAGACATTGCTGATTCTTTAGGTGCCGTTGATGAAGATATTGAAGAAGATAAGTTGGTAAGACAAATTCTTACAGGGCTAAGAGGAGATGAGAAGTGGAAGCCTTTTATATTGTCTACAAAACTTTCATTAGATCATTTCACTCCTGATTTAAATCAATTGTTAGGATATATGCTAACTTTTGAGAATGATATCAAAGGAGATGTTGATAAGAGTGCAGGTCATGCAATGTATTCTAAAGACAAGGAGAAAGCTAGCAAAGGAAAGCAACAATTAGTTGAAGATGAAGGTACTCCAAGTCAAGCAAACTTCCTAAGAGGAAGAGAAATTGGTAGAAGTAGAGGAAGAGGAAGAAAGAACAAAGATAATATTAGAGGTTGTTGTATATGTGGTAAGACCAATCATCTATCTCATGAATGCTGGCTTAATAATCAAAGCAATGGTAATTTTAATCAAAACTTTAATCAAAGAGGAAGAGGTGGCATATATCAGAGAGGAAATTTCAGAGGTAGAGCTCGTAGGAATTTCTTTGGAAGAAGTGGAGGAAGAAACTTCCAAAATCAATCCTATAATAACACCTACTACAATTATGCATAAGATCAGAAAGAAGATTCAACTCTTATTATGAATGCAACATCTGAAACCTTACATGAAGACATGAGAGTATTCTATATTGAACCAGGATGTAGCAATCACCCGAGTGGAAACATTGCTTTGATGACTGATCTAGATCATAAGGCAATCAATCACATAGTTCAAACAGGAGATAATACAAAGCACAAAGTGAAGTCAATTGGTTCAGTTAAAGCCAAAGATGGAAGTACTCTCTTGAGTAAAGTTTTGTATGTTCCTACAATTCCAAAGAATTTGATTAGTGTAGGACAGATTGTGGAAAAGGGATATGAGGTAAGGTTCACTAATGATGGAGTTTATGTTGAAGACTCTAGCCAAGGGTATAAGCAAATTTTACAGGAAAGAAGGAAGGAAGGCGCTTCACACTAAAGATACAAGGTAATGTTGGACATGCTATGTTCACATATGGAGAGCAAAAGGTTTCTGAATTGGATCTTTGGCATAAAAGACTTGGACACTTCAATGAAAGAGGTATCAAAGAGATGATTAATAATGGTTCAATACTTGGATTACCTAATGTTGGAGGTCAACACATGACATACAGATGTGAAGCATGTCAGTTAGGTAAGGCTAAGCATGGGTTTATGTATTCAGAAAGACTTGAATTGTGTTTCCTTACTCTGTTTGACCTTCTTGGTTCATATTCTTCATGTGTATCTGAATACACTTCTTCATCATATCTCGGTCCATCTTCATTTCTCATAGTTGATCCGATCCTGGATGTACTTGCCTCCATATGATTTTCATCTCCATTCACCTGCATATGTGATTTAAATTTTTCAATTCTTCTTACCTCTTCTTCAATTGTTTCATCATTATGCTCTCTATCTGCATACCAGCTCTTTCCTTCATCAAATGTCACATCTCTGGAAACAGTAAACTGTTTGGTTAAAGGACTCCATAACCTATAACCCATCTGTTTTTCATCATATCCGATGAACACATATTTTTCAGCTTTTGGTTCAAGCTTATGTCTAAGTTGTGATGGTACATAAGCATAAGCGACTGATCCAAACACTTTGCAATGATCAAGTGTTGGTTTCTTACCCCACCAAGCTTCATAAGGGGTCATCCCATTTAAAGTTGTACACGGTAATCAATTTACCAGATATGTAGCTATATTTACAGCCTCAGCCCAAAGATACTTTGGACAACTCTTCTCTTTTAACATTGGTCTTGCAAACTCAAACAGATCTTGGTTTCTTCTTTCTGCTACTCCATTTTGCAGATGCAAAGCTTTGGCATGCACGCTTTGATCATCTAAATTTTGCTAGTTTGCTATGCCTGTAGAAATCTAAAATGGCATCCTCTTTGCCCAAACTTGAGGCACCCGATAAACATATACGTGAAGGTTGTATTTTGGGAAAAATGCAACGTTCCTCCTTTCCAAAAGATGGTTCATTTTGAGCTACTCAAAAATTGCAGCTTGTTCATAGTGATGTCTGTGGTCCTATGCAAACAACCCCTTTTTGGAAATTATCTTTACTTTGTGACTTTCATTGATGATTTCTCTAGGCATGCATGGGTATATCCATTGAAACCAAAGTCCAAAGTGTCTATGTGCTTCAAGCAATTTCTGGTTTTGGCTAAACATCTTTCAACATGTAAAATGGGCACCCTCCATTATGATCGAGGATGGAAATATATTTCTTCTGACTTTAATGCGTTTTTGGGTGAACGTGGGATAAAACATCAGTGTACAGTGCCATATACACCTCAACAAAATGGAGTTTTTGAATGGAAGAATAGGTCATTCATGGAGATGGCGAGGTATTTGGTCAAGAGTCAGGCTTTACCACATAGTTTCTAGCTTGAGGCTGTTATGTATGCAGCATATGTACTTAACAGGTGTCCGACTAAAGCACTGTAGTCTATCACTCGATATGAGGCTTGCCATGGTCGCAAGCCATCTGTTGCTCATCTGCATGTTTTTGGTTGTCTGGCATATGCATTAGTGCCTGAACAACATTACAAAAAATTGGACGATGAAGCAGTAAAATGTATTTTTGTTGGGTACAGTTCTGAAAGCAAAGTCTATCATGTATATCATCCACGGACTAAACACATTCTGGTTAGCCGTGATGTTGTTTTTGTGGAAGATGATATTCAGCCCTTACTTTCATGTACGAAGGAGACATCTGTTAGTTCAAAAGACATGTATGATACTTTGCTTCCTCTTTTTATAGGTGGATAGTCTAGTGCTAAGGATGCACTTGTTGATGAGAGAGCTAATATTGAGGAGGAAAAAACTATGCCAAAATGGTTGGTGTAGACTTTGCGTGACAGTGAATTAGATGCACCTCTATCATATCGTACTTATTCAGGCTCTCATAGTGCCTCTTTTGCATCAGATTGCTATGCTATGGCTGCATCTAGTCTCTGAGATGACACTGAACCTATTTCATTTGATGAAGCACAAAATTCTGGACATTGGATGGCTACAATGCAATCTGAATATGATGCTATCATGAAAAATGGTACCTGGTCTTTATGTGACTTGCCACCTCGCAAGAAGGCCATTGGCACTAAGTGGGTATACAAGTTGAAGCATAAACTTGACGGAACAGTTGATAGGTATAAGGCTAGGCTTGTTGCAAAGGGTTATGCGCAAGAAAAAGGCATTGATTTTGATGAAACCTTTGCACCTACATGCCGAATGACTACTATTCATAGCATCTCTGCACTTGCAGCTCATCATGGTTGGAATGTACATCAATTGGACATTAAAACAACATTTTTGAATGGTGAATTGCATGAAGAAGTGTATGTTTTTAGCCCCATGTGCAGAAAGGGCATGAAAACCAGGTGTGCAAGTTAAAGAAGGCATTATATGGTTTAAAGCAAGCACCACGTGCTTGGTATGAAAAAATACATGCCTGTCTGATTGCCCATGCTTTTGAGAACAGTCCAATTGAAAGCACCTTATATGTTAAGTGTGTTAATGATGTGCTTCTGATCATTGTGGTGTATGTTGATGCCATGCTACTCATTGTTCCTCATGAGAAGCATATTGCTGATTTCAAGGCTGCTTTACATGGCTCATTTGAGATGTCTTATTTGGGGCATTTGCATCACTATTTGGGCATTCAGTTTATGCAAGTTGATGGTGGAATGGCTTTGTGTCAAACAAAATATATTGACACATTATTTGAGTGTTTTGGCCTTCGAGATTGTAAGCCTATTGCCACTCGTATGGAGACAGGTTTCTTGACTTTAACTACCAAATGATACGAGATTCCAACCTTCCTAACTCCTCATGGGTCTACATTATTTTTACAATGAGTAATTAGACTCAAAGTTACAAGAGGTTGTACATATGAAGCTTTCCAAGTGATAAGCTATTACATCAAGCTTATGTGTATACATCAAGTATCTAGGCTTAGGCTTAATTGGACCAACAACTCCCCCTCAAGCGTAACATGCTTGATCTTCATTGCTCCTTGATTTCTTGCAGCCCAATCATCAATTTGAACCTGTTCATCTTTGTTCCATCCAATGCTTTGGTAAGTAAATCTGCACATTGCAAATGAGTAGATACATATGCTAACTAAATATCCTTGCTTAGTCTTCGTGTGGTACATAGGATTAGCAGCTAAATGAAGTGAGCTGGTATTATCTCCAAAGATAGTTGGAGTGTAGGAATGTATCACCAAATCTGCATACAATTGCTTAAGCCACATAGCTTCCTGGGTTGCAATAGCCAAACCTCTATATTCTGCTTCTGTGGAAGATAAGGCCATAGTTGGTTGCTTCTTGGATGACCATGATATGAGTTTTGAACCTACAAAAGATAGGTATCCTTAAGTGCTCCTCCTATCATCCTTGAAGCCAACCCAATCTCCATCAGAATATAACTTTATATCTATGTCAAAAGTGAAAAGATAGAATAATCCCTCATTCATTGTACCCTTTAGGTACTTAAGCACCCTCTTTGTAGCTTCCATGTGTGTCTTCCTTCGTGCATGCATGAATTGACTCAATGTACTCACAACATATGCATTATCCACTCTTGTCAAAGTAGCATAATTAAGACTACCACAAGTTGTTGATACCTTGTAATATCTTCAAGTAGTTCACCTTCATGTGAACTTAGCTTATGATTGATCTCCATGGGAATACCTGCATCTTTAGTGTTCTCCATCTTAAACTTTATCAACATATCATTTATATACTTTCTTTGTGTGGTGAATATACCTGAATCTATATACACAAGTTCTAAGCCAAGGAAATAGGTTAAAAACCCTAAATCACTGATTTTGAACTCTTTCATCAATTGAGGCTTGACCTGCTTGATACCATCAGAATCATTATTTGTAATAATGATATCATCTACATAGACACACAACTAGATGATTACTGATTTATTCTTCTTCACAAACAAAGAAGAATCCACCTTGCTTGCTACAAAGAATTGATCCTGCAAATAGGTAACAAGTCTATGGCTCCAAGCTCTAGGAGCTTGCTTGAGACCATAGAGTGCTTTTCTAAGCCTGCATACATATCCTGCTTTTTCTTCATCTTCAAAACCTGGTGGTTGTGCCATATATATTTCTTCTAATATCCAACCATTTAAAAATGCATTCTTGACATCTAACTGATATAAATTCCAATTTTAGGATGCAGCAAGACTTACCAATACCTAATTGTTGGCATCTTTGCC
Source organism: Ceratopteris richardii (assembly GCA_020310875.1). Taxonomy (NCBI): domain Eukaryota; kingdom Viridiplantae; phylum Streptophyta; class Polypodiopsida; order Polypodiales; family Pteridaceae; genus Ceratopteris; species Ceratopteris richardii. Next base: position 47,771,824 of record CM035427.1, read on the forward strand.
ATAGGTGAAAATGTCTCTTCATAATCTACTCCATATGTTTGGGCAAATCCCTTTGCCACTAGTCTTGCCTTGTACCTGTTTATAGAACCATCAGATTTCTTTAATAACTTTATATATCCACCTTGAACCAATTACCTTCATACCTGGTTTCTTCAGAATTAGATCCCAAGTGTGATTTTACTACAATGCTTCCACTTCCTCCTGCATGGCTTCTATCCACTCTTTCTTCTTCTTAGCCTCTTCAAATGAAGAAGAGCCTCCTCTGCCATTGAATCTTTAGTGATGTATACAGAGTGCTTTGTGACTAAGGTAGTATCATATCCATACCTTATGGGCTTCTTACTTTCTCTTTGTGATCTTCTTAAGGCTTGATTGGAAGACTCGGGTAGATCCTCTACTTGCTTGTGTTTGCACTTGTCTCTTTACTTCCAAGCTTTGAAGTCAACATGCTCCTCATCTTTTGAGTTGATCTCCTTTGCTTATTGTTGGTCTTCTTGAGTTAGGGTTGGAAAATCACTTTCTAAATCATAAGGTAATTTGACTTTCTTGCGATCATCTTCAAACCAAGAATTATTCTCATCACATACTACATTCCTACTAACTATGAATGCCTTGTTAGTGGGATTGTAAAGTCTATATCCCTTTTGATTCTGATCATACCCAATGAATATGCACTTCTCAGCCTTAGGCTCAAGTTTCCCTATGTTTTGTGATGGAATGTGTGCATAGGCAATGCACCCAAATATCTTGCAATGATCCAATGAGGGTCTCCTACCATTCCAAGCTTCGTATGGTATCATGCCATCCAATGAATTGGATGAAGCCTGTTAACCAAATAGGTGGCTGTAGAAACAACCTCTGCCCATAAATACTTAGGTAATTTTTTCTCATTTAACATAGATCTAGCTACCTCAACAATTAACATGTTCCTTGTCTCTGATACTCCATTCAATTCAGGAGTGTACCTGGTTGTTACTTCCCTTTTTATGCCTCTATCCTGTAGGAATAGTTAAACTCATGTGAGAAATAAGCACCACCTCCATCAGACTTGATTCTCTTCAAGCTTCTTCCTATTTGATTTTCCACTAATTCCAAGTATTTCTTGAAACATGTAAACACCTCATCCTTATGCTTCATAAAATAGAGAATTGCCCACCTATTGTAATCATCAATAAAAGATACATAGTACCTTGAACCTGAGATGGATGGATCTTTGCTAAGACCCCACACACCAATGTGTACAAGCTCCAAATAATCTTCATGGATGTACCCTTTCAGATTGAATGGTTTCCTATGAGCTTTGCTAAATTGGCAAGCTCCACATTTGTAGATCATATGCTGCTTGGTCACATTAGGAATCCCAAGCACACTTTGATCCCTGCAAATTTGCTTCAGAGTTCTCTTTCCTTTGTGTCCTATCCTCTTGTGCCATATTTCCAACTCAGATAGGGTTTGGTCTCTATAACTGAATAGTGCTATGTTCCTTGTGTCTTCAATTTCAAAAGTAAATATTCTACCCGATTTCTCACCTTTGGCTATTCTTTTGAATCCTTGTTGGGGATCTTCCACATATGCTCCATGCTTTGTGAACCTGACTTGTAGACCTTTCCCTACAATCTTCCCAACACTAATTAAACTTTGGTTATAGTAGGCACATACAGAAATTTGATCAAAAGGTTCATACTACCATCTGATGTCTTAACATTTCCAATTTGCTTGATTGAATGCTTGGTGTCATCACCTGTTTGTACCTCATGCTTTCCCTTTGGTTCTTCAAGATCAGATAAGAGTGCTACATTCTTTGCCGCATGATTTGAAAAACCTGAGTCAATAAAAGAGATGTTCATCATCTTTACCTTGCTTGGATGTCATGTTCATAATGATCAGAGAATCCTCTTGATCTTCAGTGTAGTTATTGAAGTCCCTTCTTCCTCCAAAGCCTCCTTGATAGTTGTTGTTGTTGTAAATTTGATTGTAGTTGTGGTTGTAGTTTCCTCCACCATTGTTGTACGTGCCTCTAGTTTGTCCATAGCTTCCTCTATGGAAGCCTCTTCCCCTTTGGTTCCGTGCATTTTTGTAGCATTCTTCAGTAGTGTGGTTGTTGAGACCACATATGTTGCATGGTGAACTATTGTAGGGTCTCCCCCTACCTTGCTTACCTCCTCTGCCCCTATCTCTAGCACCTCTTCCTCTTCCTGCTTAATTAAATTGAGAGGTACTAGCCCTTCATCTTACTTCTTACTTTAATCTTTATCCTTAGCTTTATTCTTATCTGTATAAAGGGTAGAAGATTGGTTACCTCTTGAGTTGTCACCATTTCTATTGAGCTTTGCTTCATTTTTGAAGAGTTGTCCCATCAAGGTGTTGGGATCAGGTATCTGCATATCCATGTAGAGCTCCATTGCAGTGATGAAGGATTCCCACTTGTCATCAGCTTTAATCCCATTGATGATCTGCCTCACTATGTGCTCTTCCTCTATCTCTTCTCCAATGCTTGCAAGTTGTTCTACAACATCTTTCATTTGGGTTACATAGTCAGCTAGTCCTTACTTTGATTGCTTCTTGAGAGTTGTGAATTCCATCCACAACTGATTCTTCCTTGCTCTTGTGTTGGAGGAGAAGTATGATGAAAGAACTTCCCAAGTCTCTTGGGAAGTTTTACAGTTTCTTACATGAGGTAACAAGAAATCAGAGATTGAGTTTAGTAAATATGACCTTGCAAGAGCATCCTTTGCACACCATGTGGTTAGCTTCTCTTGCTCTTCCCTTTTTGGTTGATTCTTGCTCCTGAAGATTGGCATGTCTTCATCTCCTGGGATGTATCCATATAGGCTTCTCCCTTGAAGGTATGCTTGCATCCTTAGAGACTATGCTGAGTAGTTGTTCCTATCCAATTTTTCAATGAAGGATGGAAAACCATCTACCATCTTGATTGTGCTTGCTCTGATACCGATGTTGGAGGAGATGGTGGATAATCACAAGAGATGAGATGGTGTAGCTAAATCTTGCTTCACACCTGCTATAATTGATGTTTGGAGAGTGTTGTGGGCCTCATTAACTTGCTAATAAGCATAAATGATCATATATGTTACTTCAAAGATGATGCCCAAATGATAGAATCAAAATAGATAGGCTGGCATATGATCCAATGCACAAAACTTACTATTTTGGTTGAGAGACTTGCTTAGCGTTTCACTTAATTCTCTGCGTACAACAACAAATAGTAAAATTTCTTTTGCGGATCTTTAATTAGATTAACAAGATACCATTCATGGGTGGAATCATCTGAAATGATGAACTATATGCAAAGAAGTATGTTTAGCAAGTAAGGCAATACCCCCGACTTTTACAGGTTTACACACTCACAAACCAGAGAGCATTACTCGACTGATATCTAATGGTTGTGAGAACCAACTTCAATGAAACTTTGTAGGATCAAAATAAATAGTATGCTGAATATGCCATGATTTGAAGCATGCAAAATGATGCACTACACAGTGAGAACCATCTTAGACAAAATCACTATTCTCATGGAGTGTGACTGAGATATGAGAGTAGGAAGTAATGAACATGTATAGATTAACTCATGTAAATTTACAAGATCATTGGCAATAAGGCATTGCTTAATGAGTGTAGGATGAGAGAGCTATGGTATGAGCTCCTCTTCACAATGAAGGTACACCTCAAGATACACATGGGATTTTCATCTCATCTTTTATAGCATTTGTTGGAGCCAAGCATTTGAATTCAAATTCAAATCCTCACCTAAAAGTAATCCTAAAGTATAGGATTGATTCTCTCTTGACTTTAACTACCAAATGATACGAGATTCCAAGCTTCCTAACTCCTCGTGGGTCTACATTACTTTTACAATGAGTAATTAGACTCAAAGTTACAAGAGGTTGTACATATGAAGCTTTCCAAGTGATAAGCTATTACATCAAGCTTATGTGTATACATCAAGTATGTAGGCTTGGGCTTAATTGCACCAACAGGTTTTGCTTCATGCTTGGTAGCTCATGCATATCTTGGCTGAGCAAGAAGTAGCCTAGTGTGGCCACTTCCAGTTGTGAGGCTGAGTATAATGCATCTTTCACAGCGACTATTGAGTGTGAGTGGCTGAGACGCCTTATGGATGATTTGGGTGTTGGTCAGTCTTTTGCCACCACCATCTTCATTGATAGTCAGAGCGCATTAGCGGTTGTGAGGAACCCTGTGTTCCATGCTCGCACTAAGCACATTGAGGTGCATTATCATTATGCCACAGACAGGTTTTCTGCTGGGGAGATCAGCTTGGTATATGTGCCCATGCAGGAGAACATTGCATACGTTTTTAGGAAGGCTCTGCCTAGGGAGAAATTTGAAGCTTTTCACAAAGCTTTGGGCTTACTTCCTTTTGTGGATTGATTCCACATAGCTTGGCACTTCCTTATACATGGCTAGATCCTTGTTCATCGCATCACTCCCAAGGGAGATTTTTTGATATATTCAGGTAGTGATGTGTGTGAACACTGTAGGACCGCTGTTGGAACGATTTCTTCCTTCGAATTGACAAACAGGGAAATTAAAATTTTTTACTTGTAGGTTGGCTATCTCTAAACTCTCACAAACACCTTTGATAATTTTTTTTTATTTTGACTAATCTCTCTCTAGTACTTGCAGGCAGCAAAGTTATGAAGATGTGACCTAATCAGACCTTATCATATGAATTCTTATGTTTATGAAAATGGATAAGAGTGTCTATATACCTATGTGTGTGAAAGTGCATGAATACTTAATTACATGAAACCATCGATATACCCTACTTGTGCATACATGTATTAGGTTTTACCCTAATTATCTATGTTTTTAAGTGATTGTGTGTATGATACCTATTTATGCTTGGTACCATCAGGTATTTGTATAAACTTTTGAGTCTATCCATATATATGATTATTTAAGTGTGTTTGTGCTATGTGAATGTTTTTGAGGGTTTGAGTGAACATTTGAGTTAATGAATATTAAAAACATATATATTTTGATGACATATTTTATATTATGATTTATGTGTATTAGAACATTAATGTATTTAATTACATTATACTTTAGAGTAAGCTTAAATTAAAGAGTATTAAGGAGTTCAAAATAATAATAATAAAGAACAAAAGAAATAGAATAAAAAGAAAAATAAAAATAAGATAATTATGTTAATGGATGGTGTGTGTGAGTGCGTGTTAAAGAGTGGAGTGTGTGGGTTGTGTGATTAAAGTGTGAGTGTGTGTGGTGTGCATAAATGAGCATAAATAAAGAGTGTAAACTAGTGAAAGTGTGAATTAAAGTGTGGAGTGAGTGAGTTGTGAGTTAAAGTGTGGTGTATATGAGAAAGCATAAAAAAGAAAGGTGAGAATGCATCTTCTATTTTGGTAAAAGGTGCGTACACATATATGTGTGCACAATGTTTTTTTTGGTAATGATTTTTTGCAAGTAACTTTTTCTTCGTTCTTTTCTTCCCTTCTCTTCTTGCTATAGTCTTCAGCGCATGCATCAGCTTTACAGAGAGAATAATGCCGCTGTTGGAGGGGGGAGAGAGAGATGATGTAGAGTAATGGAACTTCTCTTTCCTCGCCAACCCCTTCCTTGCATTCACCGTCTGCTAGTTCCTGTAGATATGGCACGCCTTTCTTGGGGTCGATCATCGACAACTACAGTTTGAAATCGACATGCATCGCCTTTTTTTTTATCACTAGCTATGAGCGACAAGGATCTAAAGATGTAGGATGTCGCACCAATAGAGGAAACGAGACGTTGTTAGAGAGAGAGAGAGAGAGAGAGAGAGAGAGAGAGAGAGAGAGAGAGAGAGAGAGAGAGAGAGAGAGAGAGAGAGAGAAAGAAAGAGAGAGAGTGAGACTTGGGCGGGCACGCAGACAAGCACAGAGATGATCGAAGGTGCTGTGATCGGGGAGATCATTAGAGGAAAATTGACAGATGGCAGAAGACGAGAGAGAGAGAGAGAGGTCTATGATGATGATCAGACAAAGGTGGAGATATCTATAGAAGGCAATTGCATGTGAGAGGGGAGAACTCTATAAGCTATTGGAGATTAGAAGGGAAGATGCCTTCGAGCTATGGTGCAATTATAAATTGAAGGGCTCAATCGAAAGAGTTTCTGATGGAAATCTTTATGGATATGATAATGATAGAGAGAGAGAAGCAAATTGAGCCATGGCGGCAGCAAGGAATTCGACGGGTGTCGTCAAGAGAGAGAGAGAGAGAGAGAGAGAGAGAGAGAGAGAGAGAGAGAGAGAGAGAGAGAGAGAGAGAGAGAGAAAGTCATATTAATGTCTTCTAGAGGCCAAACTTGGCCTATGAGACAAAAACCATGTACATGTGTAGTAACCCTGTGTAGAAGATGAAATGAAATAAAAAGTATATCGTTACACAAAGCAATATAAGGCTGGAAAAGGCTGGGGAGATGTGGCTCTGATGCTGTAGATAGTGGCCACCTAATACATGTGGGATCCATAATGTGAGTAAAGCACCCTAGCTACTGGTGATGGGTGGAGGTGGGTGTAGTATGTGGTACATCGATGGTGGTTTGAATGCCTCCTGAAGGAAGACAACCCAGGGGGTGGTGGTATGCCTATGCTCCATCATGTGGTCGTAGGTTGTCCTGATGTGTGAGATATCCTCCTAATATAGTCGTGGTCGACAATATTCGCCCATGCATGGTCGTCACTGTGCTCTCTGTGCTGCTACCTGGTGGAGCATGAGCCCTATAGATGGACCTCTCTCATGTAGCTCAACTCGCTGAAAGAACTGCGTAATGGTCTGCTGGGTACTCACCTGTGGCTGATGTGTGGGCTGTAGTGACCACTCTCGCCTCTGTATGCTACTGTGAGGAAGCATCCCAAGCGTCCCTGGTCTCCCATAGTCATGCACAACTGGAGTGACTTTTCTATCTGGAACAGTGCTCGTAGGTCTAAGTATGTTGGGCATCTGATAGCAAAATGTTCCTCACTCTCTACCTCTCTCTCGCATACTGGGCACCACCTCTCCTCACGGGGGACTCCCCTGGACCGACCCCTCTCAATCTCAAGCTGATGTGATCAAACCTTGAGCTGTCCAATGACGACTCGGAGGTGGTGGGGTAGGTATGTCTGCATGTATCTCGGAATCTCGATGAAGCCCTTGTCCGATATATGTAGAAAATGCTCATGGTAATAGCATTTTCGGTGGCAATGTATCCCTAGGGCTCACCGATGTCCTCTGTATGTATGTATGCCATATCTCTTGACGAATGACCCTATTCCTCTCTTGATGAGAGAGCGAGTAGGTGGGTGCATGTGAGTCGTATTGTAGTGGTGGTAGCATGTCTATGTCAAAGCCATGGTGATCCAGCCAGTCTCGTGTCTATGCATACCATGAGGAGGTGTCTCCTGCTAATGCCATATCACGTGATGCCTACAAAGCACGATAAGCAATGCGCTCTCTATCCATGCTTCGGAGTCTATGTAATAGATAGAGAGAGAGAGACGGAGAGAGAGAGGAAGATAAAGATAGAGATCAAGAGCTATAGACATGACAAAATAGAGAGAGAGAGATTTAGGAGTATGAATATTAACAAAAGTTCATATGTGATTGAATGCATGAATGAGCATGTATGTATGCATGTAAGTATGCATGTGCATGAGTGTCCATGAATGTAAGAATATGAGTAAGAGTGCATGGGTGCATGAGAGCATGCATGTGAGTGATATGTGTATGTGTGCATGTGCATGAATGAAAAATGGATAAATGCATGTGCATAAATATGCATGAATGATGTGAACATGTGCATGAATGCAAGTGTACATGTATGCATCAGAATGCGTGATGATATGCATGAGGATGCATGACATATTCATAATATAGATATGTATAAGAAGACATCTATGCATGATATTAGGTGCATGTATTCATGAGAATGCCTGATGATATGCATGAGGATGCATGATATATGCATAATGTAGATATGCATAAGAAGATATGAATGCATGTGTATGCATAAGAGAGAGATGCATGTGTGTATGAGAATGTATGCCCGCATAATGATGTGTGCATATGCATAAAAGTATGAGATGCATATGCATAAGTAAGCTAATGTATGCATGCATGAGAGTGATGTGAGATACATGTATGCATGACACACACACACACACACACACACACACACACATATATATATATATATATATATATATATATATATATATATATATATATATATATATATATATATATATATATATATATATATATATATGTGTGTGTGTGTGTGTGTGTGTGTGTGTGTGTGTGTGTGTGTGAAGCTAGCATGCATATGAGAGTGTATTAGCATGCATGTGAATGTGTGTTAACATGCATGTGAGAGTAGGTATGTATGTATGAAAGCATGCATATATATAAGTGTATGCATATGTATAGAAGAGTGCATGGATGCATGAGAAATTGTGAGAATGTGTATGCATATTAGATTCATATAAAGAGAATGTATGTGCATGGTTAATGCATGTATGAGAATGCATGAGCATGTTACCTATATGCATGAAGAATTGAATGATTGTGCATATACATATATGATAAGAATTAAAAGTAATTCATGAGTACTTATTTTTCATACAAAGAACTTATGTTTTTCTAATGCATTTTTGCAGAGAGCATTGACGAGCATTTACGAGCAGTTGAGATCGGAAGATTGGAGTTGCATATGCGTTACTCCTTCCACTTTATTTATATCAATTCTTTTTAGCTTAATATTGTATTAGGATTTTGGAGAATTATTCTAGCATTCTTACTTATATTTGTATAAGGTTATTTTGTTTACATTCATGATTAGGACCAACAAGAAAACAGTTATACTTTAATCCATATTAAAGATTACACAATTAATGAATCACTTTTATTCTATGTTTGTTTCTGATGTCTGCGAGTAATGAGTCTACGAATGAGTCTGTGAGTAATGAGTCTATGAATGAGAATATCATTTCTTCATCTTTTATTTTTGAGTTTTTACTACCTTCACCTATAAATACTACCACTCAATCTAAGAAGAATGTAGCTAATATAGAACTAGAAGAAGAAGAATTTATAAAAGATCTCATTACTAGTGAAACCTTAGTCTCTCAAGCATATGAGTATGGTCTATCTATGTATCAATCTCCACAACCATATGTCAATAGTTATCTTAGATATTTTATAGCTTAGGCCATTAGACCGTAGATAAACACTTCTCACAACACTGAATCACGTCTTACATCCTAAAGCACACTACAAAACACCCCACGTGTGGTCACACAACGAGGCCATAGCAAGTTCAATTCTGAACAACCATTGGTCTCCAATCACACCCCTTGACATTTGGTGAACCCAATGTGAAACATGATAATTATGTGCTTATGATTATTAGGTGTGTTTCAGTATTGATTAAAAAATTTAACGTTTAGATTCTTCTTGCTTTATAGGTGAGTGGAGAAAGGAGCTTAATCAATCGTAAAGACAAGTCGAGACCTAGTGGGCATAAACCCTTTTCCTTGGTTGTTGAGGGCTGTTCCCTAGGGAATTGAGCACCTCCATTAGAAGAGGGGCATTCAAGACGGAGGAGCCTCGACACTCCTCCCCCCCCCCCCATCAACATACAAGAAGATCATCATTGCACGATCACTTCTAGTTTTGTACTTAGGATTTATTTATAAAATTTTTTGTAAAGAAAAACAAATATCACTATGCACATTAAAGCTTCTGCATCAAACAACTTAAGGTAAAGAGTTTTCAAGTTTTTTCACTTTAGTACAAACACATATTAAGATTATACCACTTGTACTTTTTGTTTTTTAGCATGAAAACACATAAAAGGATTATTATCACTTGCATAAAAGCATTAAAAGATTTTTTTCTTTGCATATTTGCATCAAGTCTACATAGTGCTAGTTTAACCAGATTCAAACTTGAGTAATGGAAATAGAGCAACATACAAACACAAAAAATATAAATCAAAGTAAAAGTAATGAATCTCTTACACAAATGAATTGCAAGAGCAAATTCCAAAGAGTGTTATTTATGATGAAGCATATGTAAATGCATTGATTGATGAGAAGCTGAAAAAATGGGAAGAAAAATATATCAAAATGAAAAGTAAGGCAAATACATGATACCATAAATACTATGATGGAAATGCTACAAGTATTAAGAGTTGACCTTAGAACTTGCAAAGAAGAAATGAATGCTGAAACTATAGAAATGAACCAGAAATATGAATTTTTGTCCAAACAAATATAAGAATTAGAACTAGCTAAATGTAAACATGAAAAGAGAGAGAGAGAGAGAGCCAAAGTTTGCTTATGCATCCTTCATCTAAAACACATTCTAATGATCTTAGAAAATCTAACCCTAGACATTCATTAAGAACATCAAATAGGATTCAAACATGACCTTTGCAGTGTTTCTGGTGTGATCAATATGGTCATACATTTTGGACTTGTAGGGCATATGAAGATGCAAGAAGACGAAAACTAGTGATTGAAATGAGAGAAAAATTTGTAATTTCCAGGACCTATGACCTTTAAAATTAAATCTTGGAAGGGGTGGAATGAAGGAATTAATAAATCAGACCCAAACCAAACCAAATCCACCAAATCCATATAAAGAAAGTAAAAAATTATCAAAACCTAACATACATGTGAACATTAAAACCAATGAACAAATGAGTGAGAGAACAATTAAAAGAGAACATGAACTAATAGAAGAAATCAAAAGCAGTAAAACAAAGGAGGAAAATCAAAATTTTGATCCAATTATGGAAGAACATTTGGATATAAAGCAAAGTGAATTTGGTCATGAAATACAACTAGGAGCAAGGAAACTTGAAAATTTCCAGGTTTCATTTGATCCAATGCTTCTTACCAATGAGAAATTTTTTGATCAAGAAAAAGTTAGCGAATTACAAACTCAAATTAACAAACATCACAACAATCAAATTAAACAAGAAGGAATTAAACAAGCAGAGACCAAACAAAGTACTATGAATCAAAATTGTGAAAAACAAACAAATGAAACAAAGAAACAACTTCTTGATGATGTTATTAAACAAATTGAGAACAATATGAACATAAATTCAAAAAAAAAAACAAAACCTTCAAAATTGAACAAGAAAATTAAGAATTTACCATTGTCGAAAATAGAAGAAATGATTAAAACACCAACTTGAAAATGAAGTAAATTATGAAAAAATACATATAATTTAGCTATTAGATATGAAACAAATCAAGAGTTATTTTTTCTTTCGTCCTTTGAATATGAAACATTTTGATAAAAAAGAGAAGTTTCTTTTTACAAAATAGTTACTAAGATATTCTAAGAAGCTATTTTACAGATGAGAAAAATGAAAAATGACGAGAATACAAAAAACAAAGTTTAAAGCTAGGTAAAAGGATTAAGCGATTCAAAAGAAGGTCAAGCAATGACTACAAGTTAGATGAAGAATTCTTGGATGATGAAGATGAAGATGAAGCATGCTATTAGTCAGGTGAAACAATGCTAATTTTTCTTTAGTTTTAATATAAAATTTCTTTTTCATGCATTTCATAGTTAGGAATTTATATGTTTTTGATATAAAAAGGAAATTATTAAAATTATGTAAATAAAGAATTATAAATCAAAGTAGGGATGTGTATGTGAGTTAAAGGTAAGAGTTAAGGATCTTATGATTGTTATGGGGATAGGAGAAGGGAAAACTTGACTTGCGGTTCTTAGTAGAAGTAGATCTACTTTATACATGTAGGCTTCCTAAATTTTTGAAACATTGAGCTAATGAGATCCTAGTTCTAACTATAGCATGCCTCTAGATCCTCCGCTCTGAATAAGGGTTAAGCCTTTCCCCTTTAGTAAAAGAGTTGCAAAGAAAAAGAGAAAAGATAAATACATGAAGCAGTACATTAATGGTTGCTGCGACATGATAAAAAGAAAAATGAGAAAAATAAGGAAGAAAAAGAAAAACAAAGAAAAAGATAAAGAAAGAGTTATCATGATTCAGTTGTGGTCTCGAAACCACTCCTGAAATGTATTTATGGGCTATATGAGGCTGAGGTCTACTATAGAAGAAGAAGTTAGATGTATCTCGTGGCACATGGCTAAGAGATTCAGGATTGAACACATGTTACTTTGAACAGGGTTAATGGAATGGTAAGTACCACAACTATCTGAATGACTGTTATGGGATTTTCTAAACCTTGTCTTTAAACTTCATGCATTGAACAAAATGGTTTTCAATTCAAATTTGCATGGTTTTAAAGATTTTCTTTGTTATTGGAATCTTTACTTGCATTTAGAAGCATTTTTGCCATATTAATTAGTCAGTTAATCAGTTTTCCAAAAGAATTTGATGCTGCTTCCCATGATCTACAAGTTGGCCCATGAGGACGATGTGCAAGTTTGGTGGGGGTAGATGTTGGAACGATTTCATCCTTTAAATTGACAAACAAGGAAATTAAAAATTTTTACTTCTAGGGTGGTTATCTCTAAACTTTCTCAAACACCTTTGATAAGATTTTTTTATTTTGACTAATCTCTCTTTAGTACCTGTAGGCAACAAAATTATGAAGATGTAAACTGATTAGACCTCATCATATGAATTCTTATGGTTATGAAAATGGATAATAGTGTCTACATACCTATGTGTGAAAGTGCATGAATACTTAATTACATGAAACCATCTATATACCCTACCTGTGCATACATGTATTAGGTTTTACCCTAAGTATTTATGTTTTTAAGTGATTGTGTGTATGATACCTATTTATGTTTGTTACCATCGGCTATGGGTATAAACTTTTGAGTCTATCCATATATATGAGTATTCAAGTAAGTATGTTTGTGGTATGTGAATGTGTTTGAGGGTTTGAGTGTGTATATGTATGTATAGGTGTGTATGTGTGTGAGCATAAATGCTCATATGTGTACTCATAGATATTCTATACAAGTATACTTATTACTAAATTACTATGTGTTTCATGTGAGCATATATATATATATATATATATATATATATATATATATATATATATATATATATATATATATATATATATATATATATATATATATATATATATATATATATATATATATATGTGTGTGTGTGTGTGTGTGTGTGTGTGTATGTATGTATGTATGTGATGTGTGTGAACCTTTGAGTTAATAAATATTAAAGCAAATATATATTTGTTTAATATATCTTATATTATGATTTAATTATCTATTCTAATATATGTAAATATTAAAGTATTTAATTACATTATACTTTAGTAATTTTCAACTAAAGAGTATTAAGGAGTTACACAAAAATAAAAACCAAAAGAAATAGAATAAAAAGAAAAATAATAGCAAAATAAATACGTAAATTAATGTGAGGTGTGTGTGAGTGTGTGTTAAAGTGTGGAGTGTGTGAGTTGTGTGATTAAAGTGTGGTGTATGTGAAAAAGTGTATTATGTGGTAAATTAGGAAGTGTGCACATAGTATATATATATGTATGCATTCTCTTCTTTTTTCTAATGATTTTTTTGCAAATATTCTCCTTCTCTTTCTTACTTTTTCTTTGATTGAATGTTTCTTCTTTCCTCCTTCCCTCCGATTCCTTCAGGCGGCACGCTTCTGCATTTCAGAGAGAGAGAGAGAGAGAGAGAGAGAGACTTCGGGTGTTATTGATCGACGCACACATGACAACAGAGATGGCTATGCAATGCAGAGAGAGAGAGAGAGAGAGAGAGAGAGCGGTGCTGCACATTGTGATTCTTCCATTCTATCGACTGTCCCGACAACAGAGAGAGAGGGAGAGAGAATTCGACATAACAATGGGAGGGATCGGAATGCGATAGCGATGGTAGAGCAATGGACGGGGTCGGAGTGCTATAGCGATGATGGCAGTGAAGGAATCAGAGAGAGAGAGAGAGATAAAAAAGAACACAGAGACTGATAATGGCAGAGATGCATGCGTAGAGGAGATGATGAGTATCTAGTTGTGTGCGGTGTTGTAGAAAGAATTGTGGAGAGAAGATACATAGAGAGAGAGAGATAAAAAAGAACACAGAGACTGATAATGGCAGAGATGCATGCGTAGAGGAGATGATGAGTATCTAGTTGTGTGCGGTGTTGTAGAAAGAATTGTGGAGAGAAGATACATAGAGAGAGAGAGAGAAAGGAGTGAGAGAGAGAGAGAAAGGAGAGAGAGACAGAGAGAGAGAGAGAGAGAGAGAGAGAGAGAGAGAGAATGGAAGATGCAGGGATCGGGCCTAATTCTTCAATGGTGAAGAAAACGTTGCCTTACATGTCCAAGGCTATCTTGTGCATGACGATGGTTGTTGTGATATACTTGGTAATATTATGTCCGGCTTCCTGCATGATGGAGATCTCTGAACAATACCATCATGTGGACATGGCTATTATCATTCTATGTTGTGATGGCTCTCTATTGTCTACAAGCATGGATATTCATACTCACTGAGTATATAAATAAGTACACAAGGAGGATCTAAAACTTCTTCAAAGGCAGGCTAACAGATTTTCCTTCATGAGTATGACTTTGCTGCAAGCTTTCTGTCTATGGGCAAATGACATTCTTTTTACGATTTATGTATCAAGGCATAAGAGAAAGTACCACATGCTTGAAAGGTGCAATAAATTGACTTCCTAACATCACACGTCACATAAAAGCCAACAATGTGCTTCACCATTGTAGATTAGGACATAAGCAGCGAAAGAGGAAGGCAACAATAGACATATGTGAAAGGGAGAGAAACTATGGCATAATTTCAATGGAGATACGAAGGAACATATGGCAACCCATGCCATCGGTTGTTCATCTGAGTTGAAGATTCTTATGATGGCGCATCAGATTAAAAAAGAAAAGAGCATTGAATATTGGGGGGCTATGAAGAGATTCAATAGATGAACATTTGTCACACGGGATGAAACGTATTCTTGATGCATGAGGGCTTCCCTATGCATGGCATGAAGAGGCGAGCCATTGAGCGAGAATATGACTGAAAGGAGAAAGTTAGAGAGAGAGAGTGAGTGAGAGAGAGAGTTTAGTTTTCTTTTGATATAGTTAGAATAAAATGGTTTAATTATTCATGTATGTGAGAATTTATTAGCATGCATTTGAGAATGACTTAGCATGCATGTAAGAATGTGTTAGTTTGCATGTTGTGTTAGCATGCATATGAGAGTGTGTTAGCATGTGCATGTGAATGTGTGTTAGCATGCATATGAGAATGTGTTAGCATGTGCATGTGAATGTGTGTTAACATGCATGTGAGAGTAGGTATGTATGTATGAGAGCATGCATATATATAAGTGTATGCATATAAGAGAGCATGAATGCATGAGAAGATGTGAGAATGTGTATGCATGTTAGATGCATATAAAGAGAATGTATGTGTATGGTTGATGCATGTATGAGAATGCATGAGCATGTTACATGTATGCATAAGGAATTGATAGGCTGTCCATATACATATATGATAAGAATTAAAAGTAATTCATGAATACTTTATTTTTCATACAAAGAACTTATGTTTTTCTAATGAATTTTCTTGCAGAGCATTGGTGAAAATTGACGAGCATTTACGAGCAGTTGAGATCAGAAGATTTAAGTTGCATACGTGCTACTTCTTCCACTTTTCCTATATCAATTTCTTTTAGCTTACTCTTGTATTAGGACTTTGGAGAATTATTTAGCATTCTTACTTATAGTTGTATAAGGTTATTGATATAATTTACATTCATTAGAATTATCAAGAAAAAACAGGTTTACTTAATCCACATTAAAGATTATGCAATTAGTGATTCACTTCATTAATCATCAATTTATATTGTTCTATATTTCTTTCTGACGTCTGTGAGTAATGAGTCTACAAATGAAAATACCATTTCTACATCTTTCATTTTTTAGTTTTTATTACCTCCACCTATAAATACTACCACTCAATCTAAGCAGAACGTACTTAATATAGAATTAGAAGAAGAAGAATTCCTCAAGATTGCATTACTAGTGAAACCTTAGTCTCGCAATCCTATGAGTATGGTCTGTCTAGGTATCTACCTTCACAACCATATGGTCAATAGTTGAAGAGGTTGATCTTAGGCCATTAGATATAGTATAGATTAGGCCATTAGAACATAGATAAACACTTCTCACATCTTTGAATCACGTCTTACATCCTAAAGCACACTAAAAAACACCATAAGTGTAGTCACACAGTGAGGCCATAAGAAGTTTAGGTTTTATCTATCATTGGCTTCTAATCATGTCCCTCGACACCGCCAGGTCACTTTTTTCCCTCTTTAGGAGGTTTTTTTCCCTCGGTTTGTATATAGGCCTATAGCCCTAATGGGTTACTTATTTTTGTGTTCAGCAAGGTCGTTTTGTTGTGGTGTATACCATTAAATTAAATTATCCTCAAATTCCATAATTTTTTTTAGAAAACTATTGAATTCTTTTCATATGTATTAACCTGCTCCATTATATCTTAATGCTTGAATATCTTTCCCTATCTGCTTTTCCACCATAGCCTTGAAAAATCGAAAGTGAATAAACAGTGAACACCTTGATCTTCTCCTTCATGAGCACATTCTCATATTCACATGCAAATAAACACATATACATGCACATGCACACTCATGAATGCACATACACATATACACATACACATGTACATACACACACATACATATGCACATACACTCACACATACACATGCACATACACACATATACACATACACATACACATACACACATGCATATGCACAAACATATCTACATGCACATGCATGCATGCATGTGCATACACATACACATACACACGTAAACACATACTTATACACATACACATCCATATGCATATACACAGACATACACATATATACACATGCATATGCACATACACATGCATGCACATGCACACATATGCTTATGCATGCTCATGCATATACACACATACACATACACATGCATATATTCACATACACATACACATACATAGACATAAACACATGCATATACACAAATATAGATATATACTTACATGTGCATACATACATATACACACACAGCTACATGCACATACTTACATATACACACACAAACACACATAATATAAATGAATTATACGCTTAAAGTAATAAATCACATGTTAATATAAACTCTAATAAAAATCATTAGTACATTTCAATAATATAATTCACTTTAATAAAATAAATTAAATAAATAAATAAGATAAAAATAATATATATATATATATATATATATATATATATATATATATATATATATATATATATATATATATATATGTGTGTGTGTGTGTGTGTGTGTGTGCACGCATATGTATGTGTGTATCAATGTACATAATACATCTAATGTAAAGTGTCAATCACCTATATCACCCCCTTGATTGGTGGAGATTTACTCACCTATTAGACATAAACACCTAAAGATGTATGAAGGACAAAGAAAGACGAAGAGAAGCAGAAACAAAGCAGTCAGAAAATCAAGCCTTAGTGAAGGGACAAATTCACGACTGTAATATAGTTCACAGAAACTTCCAAAATTACGAGTTTTGAATCTCGGATAAAAATTGTACATAAGAGAATGAAGTAGAGAGCTTAGAGAGCTTAGGAGCGCAATAGACATAGTAGACGCAAGAGTGCATATGTAGAGATGAATAGAACCTGAACAGTTGGGTATTCATCTGAGAGAGATGGTAAGGAGAAACTACTCAGCATAGGAGAGTTCTCGTGGCTATGAGCAAAGTGATGCCAAGCCATTTTGTACACATCTTCTCTACTAGAAAACACATGTTCATGTGGAAAGATCTAAGCGCATTCTTCTTGTGTGAAGAAATCTAAGTCATTTCATGTTACTGTGAAAGTTAGTTAACAGTTACAGTTTTCTCAGTACATGTTTTACGGTACTTCTACAAGTTAGATCTTACAGTATAGTGTAAAGTTTTTCATGAGTGATAGCTCATCTTGAAGCTAGTAGTCTCAACTACAAACTGATCAAAGAATTTTGTAAAACGGGACATGTACACATGGTACAGTGTCTCACCGTAAAGACATCCAGTACTGATGAAGTTTTTTCTCAAACTTCAGATAGAGTTCATTTACTGAAGGAAGCTCAGGTATTATTTCTTTACTTCATTTACAACCATTTGAAGTAACTACAAACAGAATTGTAGTTGATTCCGGTACAATTACGGTGCAATTACAGTGACAGTCTGGTAATAGTCCGGTGGAGTTCCGGTGATATTTCGGTGAGTTTCAAACACAACTTTGGCTCGTTTAAGTAGCGAAAAGAATATCTAACAGTAAGCAGACAAAGAATTATAAAGAATGAAGTAAATCAGATCAGAATTGAAGCATGAAGTAAAGGCGAAGTTTTCTGTAAAGTGAATTTTCATATTTCACTAAACACAGTAATAAAGTTTTCAATTTCAGAAGGTTGCTAAGCTATTGATGATTATAGAGGTGTTCTAACATCACTTTAGCTTGGTTCTTGTGGTGTGGCAAATTCCGCAGCTTAATTATAAGCTCTTGTCGCGTCAACAAGTGGTATCAGAGTAGAAAGATTCTGAAGAGCAGAAAGGTCGTCAAGAGTAAACGGAAGTAAAGATACAAGAGAATTTGAAGAATTCTTCACAAGGAATGTGAAAGTTGAGGTGATCAACAACAAACAGCATCAAAGAAGCATTTCGAAGTCATTCTCAAGGGTAAAGGTTTATAAAAGGTAAAATCTTTTAAAGTTATACTCACTGGCAGTAACAGAAACAAGAAGATCATGGTAGATCACATTTCTATTGAAAAATTGGACAGAGATAATTATCCCGCATGGGTAATGCGAATGGAAGCCTTACTTATGAGTAAGGACTTAATGAT
Organism: Ceratopteris richardii; assembly: GCA_020310875.1. Lineage (NCBI taxonomy): Eukaryota > Viridiplantae > Streptophyta > Polypodiopsida > Polypodiales > Pteridaceae > Ceratopteris > Ceratopteris richardii. Next base: position 47,790,772 of record CM035427.1, read on the forward strand.
ATATGTGATAGGAGAAGAAAAGAAGCTGACTTTTGGAGACGACAGTCAACCAAAGAAAGAAGAGTTAGAAGCTTTGAAGCTGTGGCAAAAGAAAGATGCAACGGCAAGAGCGTATATCTACAATACTGTTACACATCATCTGCTACCACATATTAGAGGTATGGAGAAAGCAGAAGACATATGGAGTGCATTGGAAGATCATTTCCAAAAAACTACCAAAGCTAGGAAGGCTAGCTTATGGTCAGAGTTTACAACGTTCAAGAAAAAGCAAAGTCAAAGCATTAGTGATTATGTCACTAAGATGAAGGACTTGGCAGATAGTCTTGGATCTATTGATGAAGATATCAAAGACCACATGTTGATAGCGCAAGTGCTTACAGGACTGAGAGGTGATGAAAGGTGGAAACCTTTCGTACTCTCAACTGAACTTTCATTAAATCATTTTGTACCAGATTTAAATCAGTTGCTTGGACTAATGCTAACATTTGAGCAAGATTTGAAGACAAATGGAGATAAAGGATATAATTCTGCTATGTATGCAAAGAATAAGAAGAAAGGTGTCACATAATCCTAGTAGGAGATGGTTGAACCACGCATTAAGAGCGAGGATTAGGAAGTAATCCTCAACCATGGCTTTTGGGGAAAGTGGTTATCCCATCGCACTCCTAACCGGGAGGTTGTGAGTTCGATTCCCGACATTATACCAATGTCGGGAATCGAACTCACAACCTCTCGGTTAGGAGTGCGATGGGCTAACCACTTGCCCCAAAAGCCATGGTTGAGGATTACTTCCTAATCCTCTCTCTTAATGCGTGGTTCAACCATCTCCTACTAGGATTATGTGACATTCCTTCCCCCTTAGATTGAGCATTGTCCTCAATGCTCACTTGTGGACCCTTCTAACTCTTGGACCCACTTTCCATGCATGACCGCTTCCACCAACCTCAAACTCCAGCACATGGACCAAATTTGGACCTATCCAACCCTCCATGGGTGCCCAAATGCCCATGCACCTTCATCCAAGGCCAGTTTCACACTCACCACGGATAAGCACTTTTTCTAAGTGCCCATGAATGAGGCGCAAACCTCCGTCTCGCCCAATTTCTCAACTAGGCTCTGATACCAATGTCGGGAATTGAACTCACGACCTCCCAGTTAGGAGTGCGATGGGCTAACCACTTGCCCCAAAGGCCATGGTTGAGGATTACTTCCTAATCCTCTCTCTTAAGGCGTGGTTCAACCATCTCCTACTAGGATTATGTAACAAAAGGTGATAAAGGTAAAGAAAAAGATGAAGAAGAGATGACTACTCAAGCAAATTATGCAAGAGGAAGAGGTAATGTCATAAGTAAAACTAGAGGTAATACAAAAGGAAGAGGAAATCAGAATAACAATAAGAAGTCTTGTTGGATCTATGGATTAAGCAATCATTTGGCTCATGATTGCTGGCATAATTCTCAAGGATTAAGTCACAATCAAAATAACAATAGAAGAGGCAGAAGCGGAAGATATGAAAGAGGTAGAGAAAGCCAAAGAGGCGGATATGGTAGAGGTGGAGCAAGAAGTTGGGGACAAAATCAGTCTCATGACACTACCCACTACAACTATGCGAATGATACATAGAATGACAATCATACAACACTGATGATGAATTCGATAAGCATGTCAGAGAATGAGATCTCAAGGTATTCTATATTGACTCTGGTTGTTCAAATCATTTGTCAAGAAATATAGAATTGTTATCAGAACTGGAAGGAGGTATTTCAAATCATACAATACAAATAGGTGATAATACAAAACATAATGTGAGGTCAATTGGAAAGGTGAAGTGCAAGAATGGAGCTGACCTACTAACAAATGTTTTTTATGTTCCAACAATCCCAAAGAATCTGATCAGTGTAGGGCAGATAGTAGAAAAAGGTTTTCAAGTCAGGTTTACAAATGAAGGAGTATTTGTTGAAGATCTAGAGAATGGATACAATCAAATTGTCCATGGTAAAAAGGAAGGTAGACTTTTTACTCTTAAAGTACAAGGGAATGTTGGTCAAGCATTGATCACACATGGTGATGAAGTGTTTATAGAATTAGACCTCTGGCATAAGAGGTTAGGACATTTTAATGAAAAAGGAATCAAAACTATGGTGGAGAAACAATCCGTAAGTGGATTACCAAATACAAAGAATCAACATATGATTCACAAATGACAAGCCTGTTAGATGGGAAAAGCACACAGGTAACCATTTCAGAAAAATGGTTACAAACATGATGGTTTTCTAGAACTCATACATACAGATGTATGGGGGCCAACAAAAGAAGGATCTATCAGTGGCTCAAGGTATTATGTTTTTTTTATTGATGATGCGACAAGATGGATAACACTTTATGTTTTAAAAGAGAAGTCAGAAGTATTTGGAGCTTTCAAGCATTTTCATGCATATGCTGAAAGACTTACAGGACAAAAACTCAAAAGACTAAGGTCTGATGGAGGAGGAGAATATTTTTCTTGAGAATTCAATGATTATCTGTGGAATGCAGGTATCAAAAGAGAAATAACTTGCAGGTATACACCGCAACAAAATGGGGTAGTAGAAAGAAGAAACCGAACTCTAGTTGCGTTTGCAAGAGCAATATTAAAGGAGAAGAATTGTCCAAACTATCTTTGGGCTGAGGCTGTAAATACAGCTACATATCTGGTAAACAGATTACCGTGTACAACTTTAAATGGGATGACCCCTTATGAAGCTTGGTGGGGTAAGAAACCAACACTTGATCATTGCAAAGTATTTGGATCAGTCGCTTATGCTTATGTACCATCACAACTTAGACATAAGCTTGAACCAAAAGCCGAAAAATATGTGTTCATCGGATATGATGAAAAGTAGATGGGTTATAGGTTATCGAGTCCTTTAACCAAACAGTTTATTGTTTCCAGAGATGTGACATTTGATGAAGGAAAGAGTTGGTATGTAGATAAAGAGCATAATGATGAAACAATTGAAGAAGAGGTAAGAAGAATTGAAAAAGGTAAATCACATATGCAAGTGAATGGAGATGAAGATCATATGCAGGCAAGTACATCCAGGATCGGATCAACTATGAGAAATGAAGATGGACCGAGATACACATGAAGAATATGAACCAAGAAGGTCAAAGAGAGTAAGGAAACAACCAACAAGGTATTCCTATGATACTTCTTATTTGACTCAAAAAAACTATGCTTACTTAGTAAAGGAAGATGAAGAACCTCAGAATTACAGTGAAGCAAAAGGTAAGGAAAAATGGGAAGAAGCAATGAAGGAGGAGTTTGATGCACTTGAGGAGAACAAGAATTGGGAACTTGTTCCAAAACCAAATGGTAAGAAAGTGATTGGAAATAAATGGGTTTACAAAGTTAAGAAGCTTGCAGATGGAAGAATAGCCAGATACAAAGCTAGACTGGTAGTAAAAGGTTATGCTCAGATGCATGGCATAGACTATGATGAGACATTCAGTCCGGTGGCAAAGATGTCAACCATAAGGACAATGATTGCTATAACAACATCAAAAGGATGGAAGTTAAGTCAATTGGATATAAAGAATGCATTTCTAAATGGATATATATCAGATGAAGTCTACATGGAACAACCTGAAGGATTTGTAAGTTCCGGTTACCCGAATCATGTTTGCAGATTAAGAAGAGCACTCTATGGTTTGAAGCAAGCTCCAAGAGCTTGGAATTATAGACTTGTAAAGTATCTCAATAATCTTGGATACCAAAGTTCAAAGGCAGATGCAAGTCTACTCATTAAGAGAACAGATGAAGGTATGATCTACATTTGAATTTATGTAGATGACATTATAATCACGGGTTCCTCAGATGAAGGAATCAAAGAGGTACAGAGATTGCTAGAAAAAGAGTTCAAGATCAGTGATCTAGGAAAGTTATCATACTTTCTTGGAATGGAAGTTACATATACAGATCATAGTGTATATGTTTCGCAAGAAAGGTATCTCCTAAACTTATTGAAGAAGTTTAACATGGAGAATTGCAGAGAAGCCTCAACACCACTTGAGGTCAATCATAAACTCAGCAAATATGATGGTGTAGAGTTTAAAGATATGAGGAAGTATCAATCTTTAGTGGGAAGCTTGATTTATGCTATACTAACAAGACCAGATCTTAGTTATGCAGTAGGAGTTCTCTCACAATTTATGCATTGTCCGAAGGATCAATATTGGGTTGCAGGACAAAGAGTTCTTAGATATATCAAAAGAACTATAAAGGAAGGATTATATTATTCTTTTACATCAGATATACACCTGAGAGCATACAATGACTCAGACTGGTCAGGAAGTCAAGATGATAGAAGATCGACACATGGGTATATGATATACCTAGGAGATAAGCTTGTGAGCTAGTGTTCAAAGAAGCAGCATACAGTGGCTTTATCATCAACTGAAGCTGAGTATAAAGGACTTGTGGAAGCAGCTAAAGAAGTGATATGGATGCAGACCTTGTTCAAAAGCATGGGTATTGGTCAAGGTATACCTATTATACATGGATATAATATGAGTTCGTTGTATCTTGCAGCAAATCTAGTATTTCATGCAAGAACAAAGCACATAGAGATTCAATATCATTTCCTGAGGGAAAAGGTAATGGAGAAGGAGATTGAAATAGTATTCACTCCGACAAAAGATCAGATTGAAAATATCAAAGAGCTTGGATGGAGTAAAGACAAGCAGATTCAAAGAAATGGCAGGAATAAAAGAAAAGAAGAATATATGAAAGTCCAGAAGATGCTAATTAGTGATTGAGGGGGAGCTATTGGAGATTCACTCACTAATTAGACATAAAGACCTGAAGATGTATGAGGGACAAAGAAAGACGAAGAGAAGCAGAAACAAAGCAGTCAGAAAATCAAGCCTTAGTGAAGGGACAAATTCACGACTGTAATATAGTTCACAGAAACTTCCAGAATTACGAGTTTTGAATCTCGGATAATAATTGTGTATAAGAGAATGAAGTAGAGAGCTTAGAGAGCTTAGGAGCACAATAGACATAGTAGACGCAAGAGTGCGTATGTCGAAATGAATATAACCTGAACAGTTGGGTATTCATCTAAGAGAGATTGTAAGGAGAAACTACTCAGCATAGGAGAGTTCGGCTATGAGTAAAGTGAGGCCAAGCCATTTTGTACACATCTTCTCTAGTAGAAAACACATGTTCATGTGGAAAGATCTGAGTGCATTCTTCTTGTGTGAAGAAATCTAAGTCATTTCATGTTACTGTGAAAGTTAGTTAACAGTTACACTTTTTTCAATACACGTTTTACGATACTTTTGCAAGTTAGATCTTACAGTATAGTGTAAAGTTTTTCATGAGTGATAGCTCATCTTGAAGCTAGTAGTCTCAACTACAAACTGATTAAAGAATTTTGTGAAACGGGACATGTACACATGGTACAGTGTCTGACCGTAAAGACATCTAGAACTGATGAAGTTTTTTCTCAAACTTCAGATAGAGTTCATTTACTGAAGGAAGCTCAGGTATTATTTCCTTACTTAATTTACAACCATTTGAAGTAACTACAAACAGAATTGCAGTTGATTCCGGTACAATTACAGTACAATTATGGTACAACTATGGTGCAATTACGGTGATAGTCCGGTAACAGTCCGATGGAGTTTCGGTGATATTTCGGTGAGTTTCAAACACAGTTTTGGCTTGTTTAAGTGGCGAAAAGAATATCTAACAATAAGCAGACAAAGAATTATAAGGAATGAAGTAAATCAGATCAGAATTGAAGCCTGAAGTAAAGGCAAAGTTTTTTGTAAAGTGAATTTTCAGATTTCACTAAACACAGTAATAAAGTTTTCAGTTTCAGAAGGTTGATAAGCTATTGATGATTATAGAGGTGTTCTAACATCACTTTAGCTTGGTTCTTGTGAAGTGGCAAATTTTGCAACTTAATTACAAGATCTTGCCGCGTCAAGATTGATCATGGTCATCCACACTATGATGATCACCCACATCATCATGATCATCCGCATGATCTATTGTATCTCGATAGCATCATGTGCAGAGGGGTTAGTGCTCTCTGAAGATTGATATCATCCCTCCTTTTTCTATCTCTCCACCTCATCCATATTAGCCTCTCCATAATACTCCTATATTATATATAATAAACATAAATAAATAAAACATATAAATCATCAATAAAAATAAAGTAAAGTATATCAAATTTAGTCATACTCACAAAATCATCTCAATGATGGCTCACTTAGATGTCGATATCCACAATATGTAGCATATTTGATTTCCTTTTTCATAGGATAATGACCATAATCCTTTTATTTCATTGAAAAAAATAAAAAATATTAATGATTAGTGTTTTAAATAAAATGAGAAAAAAAGTTTTAATAATACATATACTTACAAATGTAGCAATGAAACTGTAATGGCCCATTTCGCCTACGTGTGATGTATGACCTTATTCAACTCTCTTCTTTGTAGCAACCTATTTTTATTTAATGAAACAAAAGTACACAAATTGAATATAAAATATTCATAAAACATATGAGAATTATAACTCATAGTAATATAAACTATTATGCATACCTTCTACTGAGGAATTGATTCTTAAAGATGTAGTTATCCATGAAAATATTTCCATCTTAGGTTCTATATCATCTCTTGTCTTATTTCCTTCTACCATACAATATCTCTTTCTATTTTAATCTAAAACAAAAAAGGATCAGTATACAAAAAAAATCTTTAAATTCATAAATGTGCATACACACACATACATACTCTTACACATACATACATACACATACATGTACACATGCATACACATACACTTTTTGGGGCAGGTATCTCAACCCCTATGCAGTGATGAAGTGCAAATGACCTTCACAGGTACCCTTCTTTGACCTCTGCACACCAAAAATGCTCTTTCTCAGAGCATATGCATAGAAATCCAGTGAGCTTTAGCAAACTTGTAGTGGAGACATGGAGTTTTCAAACAAAAAAAATTTCAATCTAAATAGATGCCTATACAAAGAGAAATATTGTCCATAAAATGAGCTAGCTTAATGCTCACAGTTGCTAGTCAAATAGAGACCTCGCTTTAATCCATCAAGGTTTTCTCAAAGAATACACAAAGGATGAATCTCAAACTTGGTTCATTTTTTATGCACTCTAATGGCTACGCGATGACACCAAAATCATAGCAAATACGTACATAGAGAAGGTGAACCAGCCCTTATAACTAAGAGAAAAATAGTTCCAATAGAGCCTACACTCAAGGAGAGATATCAATAACCCAACTTCACTAAAATGAAGGATTTTCCCAAAATACTAAGCGAATGCTCTAGAGAATCAGTAAGAGTAAAATAGACTCCAATCGCTATCAATGAGAGAAGAGTTATATCGAGTGGATGCATAAAGAGGGAGAACCAATGCTAATAACTCATGGTTAGAGAGTTGATACATTACCTGTGCACACACATAGAAGTGTCTACTCAAAGAAAACAAACAAGCAAGCAACGAGCTTGATTATTACATCTCAAGCACTTATTGAACACTCTAAGTGAACTAAAAATCCAAGAAGATGACTCCAAAGAAGTCAGATTACATGCTACATTTATAGTGAGGAGTGTTCCTCTAAAATTTAGGAACTACCTGTCCAAATTAGCCTCCTAAATTGGGGAACTTAGTTGAGATGATATGGGTAGTGGTGGATTGCCTTTTAGTGATGGAATCATGTGGCTTTGGGCTTCCTTAGATTGTTCCACATGTCCATGATTGATTCCCCATGAATTTTGTGCTTGAAGCTTTAGTGGTTGCTCCATGTATACCCCCATGATATCCAATTGGAAGAGCTTCCATGCTTTGCTTGCAACCATTGCAATGAGTTTCCTAATGGTACTCATCTTTGCCATGGGGCTGAATGTCTCTTCAAAGTCCACTCCATAGGTTTGTGCAAAACCCTTGGCCACCAACCTTGCTTTGAACCTAGAAATAGATCCATCTAAATTCATCTTTACTTTATACACCCACTTATTACCTATTACCTTTATTTTTTCTTGCTTGGGCACTAGATTCCATGTTTGATTCTACTCAAGTGCTTCAATCTCTTCTTCCATTGTCTCTTTCCATTCGGTGTACTTGTTTGCATCTTCATAACAATCGGACTCATGATCTTCTACTACTTTGTTCATATATGCATAATGCATTGCCATGTAAGAATCATAAGTAAACCATTGAGTTTGATACTTAACCCTAGAGTACTTAATCCCTCCATGGTGATGTCATGATTGAACTATGTGCATTGATGGAACTCCTTGGGCCACTTAGCTCTAAGTCGATTTGTTCTTCATCATGTCCATGCATTTCTTCTTCATATTCCTGAATACATTCATATTTCTTATACCAAGGGAGTAGCTCATCAAAGGCTACATCCCTTGATATGCTTGAGTCCTTTGCATTTGGGTTTAAGCACTTGTAATCTTTATGATCATTTGAATATCTTAGAAATACACACTTTTCTCCCTTTGGTTGTAGCTTGTGCCTCAAATTCACTTGGCACATGTACATAACAAGTACATCCAAATATCTTCAAGTGGGAAAGATCACGTTTCTTACCATAATAGGCTTCATATGGTGTCAAGCCATGGATACCTGAGGTAGGAGCCCTATTCATGAGATACACTATGGTATTTGCTCATCACTCAAAAACATGTTAGATACATTTATCTTAATCATCGCTATAACGATCTCCGCAATGTATCTATTCTTTCTCTCTACTACCCTATTTTTTTGGGGTGTGTACCTACATTTTACATGCCTCTGAATGCCTTTATTTCATAAGAAATTAGAAAAATCATTGGAGAAATATTCTCCACCTCCATCAATCCTTAGCTTCTTGATATATGTACCTGTTTCCTTCTCTACCATTGCCTTGAATGCTTTGAAACATATAAACACATTTGATTTGTTTTGTATGAAATAAAACCAAAATATCCTTGTGCAATCATCTATAAAAGTGACAAAGTACTTTTTACCTCCAATGGATTGCTCTTTGGTTGGCCTCCACATCTTATGTATCAACTCCAATGGATGTTGGCTTATGTAGACACTCTTCTTGAATGGAAGTCTTGATTGCTTCCCTAGTTGAAAATATTCACATAAATGCTTCATACCTTGTCCTTGGAAGTTGGGAATCCCTTCAACCAACCTCATGAATTGTATTTCCCTAATTATTTGTATGTTGATGTGACCTATCCTCTTATGCCACAAGTCCAACTCCAAAATCTTCTTGTTTCCATATGTGTAGTAGAAATGTTGAGCGAATGAGAATTTACCTCCAAAGTGAAGAGTCTCCCTTCATTTTTTCCTCTTGATATGACCTTGTACCCTTGCTTAGAGTCCTTCACGAAGCATCCACCTTTGTTGAACCTTACTGGAGAGCCTCTGTCAACCATTTTCCCTATAGACACCAAGTTCTTTGTGATGGTAGATACATGCAAGACCCATAATTTTCTTGTACAACTAGCATTTTCCCATGCTTAACCTAATGTAGTATCCAACTTCAAATTTGATCTAATGAAATTGGATTACAATCATCCATACCATACATTTGCTACATACTCAAGGCATAATGCCTTTGGGACATCCATATACATATTTCTATATGTATAAACTCAATGCCCAAAAACTAGTGCAGCACACGAAGATCTTTAATGTCAAATTCTTGCATAAGGAGTTTCTTTAACTCTTTAATGCTTTCTTCATTATAATCACCTACAATCATGTCATTGATATAGATAGCCACAATCATGGTGTCATCATCATCCTTCCTTGCATATAATGAGTGATCTGCATCACACATAGAAAATCCAGTGGAGGTTAAATAATCTACAATCCTTGCATCCCAAGCACTAGGGGCTTGTTAAAGCCCATACAAAGCCTTATGCAACATGAAACTATACTCTGGGTGCTTTGAATCCTCATATTCTTGTGGCTAGTCCATGTATACTTCTTCCTCCAACTCACCATGGAAGAAAGATTCCTTCACATCCATTTCGTGCGAATGCATCCTTTTGTTGTAGCCACAAGTCATCCTTTATACCTACTTATGCTACCATCAGCATTGTGCTTTACCTTGTAAACCCACTTGCAACCTATGGGTTTCTTTCCTCACATAAATGGAACTAGATTCCATGTTTCATTTCCATAAAGTCCAACCATCTCCTCATCCATAAATTTCTACCAATGTACATTTCCAATTGCATCTTCAAAACAAGAAGGTTTTGTTGATATATTTTGGTAGTGATGTGTGTGAACACACTAAGACCGCCAGGGCACTTTTTTCCCTCTTTAGGAGGTTTTTTTCCTTGGCTTGTATATATGCCTATAACTCTAATAGGTCAATTTTATCTTTGTACATTCTAGGGATAATACATTCAGTATTGTGTGTTGTGCGCCAAACTTCTTCTTCTTTGTGTTGTTTGCATGCTTCTATAGACCACAAACTCCAACAATTGGTATCAGAGCAGGTCATAGCTTCATTTAGGGTATTTCCGACACCCCTCCAATCACATTCTTAGAATCGCACTAAAATTGGTGTCTACATTGCTTTCTGGTGTCTAAATTGCAATTTGAGCCTCTTTTGGCCTCCAAATGCACTATCATAGTGCTTGTGTAGGCAATTTTGTCCAGACAACTTTCACAGCGAGTGTTGAGTGTGTGTGGATCGGATGCCTTATGGATGAGTTGGGTGTTGGTGAGTCTTTTGCCACCACCATCTTCACTGATAGTCAGAGCACATTGGCAGTTTGCGAGGAACCATGTGTTCCATACTCGCACTAAGCACATTGAGGTGCACTATCATTATGTCATAAAGAGGTTCTCTACTGGAAAGACCAGTTTGCCATATGTGCCCACACAAGAGAACAGTGCAGAACTTTTCACAAAGGCTTTGCCTAGGGAGAAGTTTGAAGCTTTTCCCAAAGCTTTGGGCTTACTTCATTTTGTGGATTGATTCCACATAGCTTGGCACTTCCTTATACACGAGTGCCACCTCCTTGTTCACCGCATCACTCCTAGGAGAGATTTGGTGATACATTTAGGTAGTGATTTGTGTGAAAACACTAGGACTATCGGGGCAATTTTTTCCCTCTGTAGGAGGTTTTTTCCCGGGCTTGTACATACACATATAACACTAATGGGTCATTTTTATCTTTGAACATTCTAGTGGTAATAGATTCAGTATTGTGTGTTGTGCTCCAAGCTTCTTCTTCTTCCTTGTGTTGTTCGCATGCTTCCACATACCTCAAACTCCAACAGATTCAACAACTTGTATTACTTGGTCATGTAGGCACAATGACAAGCCATGTAGCTATCATACATTAATCGTTGCATTGAATTCCACATTCTCCCACATCATTTTGGTCTTGGGTCACTTCTTCTTGTTGTATCATCTACATATGCCTTTCTCAATCCTAAATTCTTCACAGAGGGTGTTGAGCCCTAATTGGTTGAAACTAGCAAAGTCAAGGTCACAGCTATGCATAGGCAAGAGTAAAGTATCAAAATTCCAGGGTCAAAGTGCACAAGTAGTGCACATTCAATTGTTCATAAATAAGGTCTTTAATTGTTCACAGACAAGAGGTATTGCAGAAGTATTTTTGCTAATTCCCTTAAGGTCAAAGGGTGTTCAAAGTAACCGGGTCCAGGTAAACCCCTCTTTGGGGCAAAAGTGACGAAGTAAAAGCAAAAATAAAGGCATGTGAAGCGGCTGTACGCACATGTGGAAATATGGCCGCCCAATCAAAATTTTGATTTAAGTCTAAAGTCACTACATGACAAAGTAGTGAGTCGTTGGCTGCCAGTTAAAAAGACAATCTTGGGACATTGAAAGTACACCAAGATTGTATTACAGTTAGAGCGCACGGAACCGGCACACAAAACAAAGAAAGACAAAGGCTATTCTTGGTGACACATTAGAGGAAGAAGGAGAGAGAAGTGCAAGGGACACCGGGGTACGACAGAGAGGTGGAAGTAAAGAGTGCAAGAGAGGTGGCTAAGGAAGAATGCAGAGAGGCGAAGCTAGACCCCAAGGACCTCAAGGTCTCTGTGCAGTGTGCATGCCGACAGAAGATACTCATTCCTCATCTTGGTGGAAGCTTGGTGCAAGGTGTGCACAAGGATAAGCTTGAAGCAAGTAGAGGACTGGTGCAGAGGAGGCCGACTGCAAGAAGACTTCGGGATAATTGGTATTTTGTAATTAAGCACCCACTGTAGTGCGCACAGAAGTATTGACTTGGATTGTGCCCAACCATTGTAATTGTTTTACTTTAATCAAACTCAAGATTCCAAGGTGTGCTTCTGCAGAAGCTTCCAAGGTTATTTCCTCTATGAAGTTTCCCAGCTCATTTCTTTCTTTATTCTTTCCTTTTTCTCCTACAAACCCTCAAACTCCTTCTCGTCCAAGAATCCCCCAACAAATTTGGCACGCCCGGTGGGACATCCAAGGAGAATTGAGCATAGGAGAAGATCTATTGCACTTGGAGAACAATATTCCAGTGTCGACAGTAATACTCCAGTTGATTAAAGAGGTACATATTTATATCAAGTGTATCATATGAAGTGAACTATGAATAGCTCATGACCGCGACCCGATCACAAACCTTGAGGGTCACGTGCAAGCGGACAAGAAGAAAGGTGGTCAGAAGATCATTGAGCCCACTTTCATCAACCTCATCAGTAAGAAGCATGGCAGGACAGGTAGACCTAGAAACCTTACTCTCCAGATTAAACATAAAATTTCCCTCTTTCAGAGGTTTAGCTCATGAGGATCCAGATGAGCACATTCGAAGATTTCTGGCATTAAGCAAGTCTAGAGGTTTAATGGGTAGGGAAGATGCCTTCTTGATACTCTTCCCGGCCACATTGGAAGGATTGGCAGACAAGTGGTTTAGCCAGTTCGCTGAAAACCACTTTACCTCTTGGGATTTGATGAAAGAGGCCTTCAAAAATCAATTTCAGCATGGCAACACGGCGGAGATAATTATAGAAGAGCTAGAAAACTTGAGATTGGGTCCAGGAGAAAAATTTCCAGAGTTTGTGACCAGGGCCAAAGCACTAATGGCTAAACTACCAGATCCACCGCATGATTTCTTTGTCAAGAAGTGGTTAGCCAAACCCTTACCTGTGGTCACCCAATGCAAAATAAAAGAGTTAGTGTTACCTACTGCCTCTGTTGAGGAATTCATCAATACGGCCACACGCTTGGAGCAGATAAGGCACCAGTATGGTGCAACTTCTTCCCAGCCAACCTATGATGCAGAACTGGAGGACCCAATGATCCAGTTAAGAAGGGAGTTGGAGGGCTTGAAAAGGAATAAGCCCTACCCGGAAGAGGAGACTGTTGTGGCACAGCTGAGAAGGGAGATTGAAGCACTCAAGCTCCAAAAGGAGGAGGACCAAGCAGAAGAATTAGCTCAACTGAGGCAGGAATTGCAAGAACTCAAAGGAGGTGGTATCAAGAGTGGACTTTGGTGCTCCATGTGCAGCAAGCAAGGGCACATAGTAAGTGAGTGTCCTCTGCTAAACGTGACTTGTCAATTATGCAGGAAAGTTGGCCATGAGGCACATGAATGCCAATCCAGGGGAATGCCTGCAACGACATACTGGACACAGGGAGGACCTCTGCCACCAGCAAATGTGATGGCAGCCGCAGCAAACCAAGGTAACAACTATAATCCTAGACCAAGGAATAATTTTGCAAATGGGCCTAGAAGGCCCATCATTTGCTTCAGATGTGGAGAGTGCGGGCACTACCAATCTAGGTGCACTCTCCCAGAAAATGCCCCTCCTTGCAGGAACTGTCCAGAGGCCAGGGATCACTATACAAATTGTTGTCCTAAGAATCAAGCCTCTACTTCCGGACCCCATCTCCAAATGATCTCTGTATTCAAGGAGGAAACATTACCTCAGGTCAATGAACCCTCACCGTCTACCAGGGTGGTACAATTAGAAGAACTTGAATCTTTTGCAGTACAGACAAGAAGCAAGGGGAAGGATCAAGTGGACGAAAATCAAGAATCAAAAATTAGGGAATCGAATAGAGACAGAGTTGCATCTGAAGACAAAGCCACCACAAGTGCAAACACAAACCAAAAAGAATATCTCATAGGTACCAGTGACGCCATTGGGCATGCCTTCAACAGGGCTCAAGAAGAGTTTGGTAAAGCAAATGAAGCTCATTCTCTTAAAGAGTCAGAGGCTTCAAAACTACTCAAGTCCCTGAAGACGGAGGTTAGTATTTTTGAATTAATAAAGATGGATGGGAAATTCAGGTCAGAATTATTGCAGATACTTGATGAGGCTTCTACTACAAGCTTAGTGGCAAAGACTGCTATTTTACATAAAGGGATAATTATCGGGGAAGCACCCCTTACGGATTATAAAAGTCCTCGGCTTACAGTATCAATCCAGGGTCATGAATTTCAAGGTGTTATTGTGGATGGTGGTTCGGGCATTAACTTGATGCGTGAATATACCATGAACAAGATTGGACTCCACCCTTCAAGACCTGCAAACTTCACTGTTACTTTGGCAGATCAGAGCAAAGTAAGGCCCTTGGGGGTAATCCCAAAAGTTCGACTTGAAATACAAGGTAACCTATTCATTCTGGATTTTGTGGTTTTAAGATTGCCCCAGGTTGAAGGAGGATTTCCTCTCTTAATTGGAAGACCTTGGCTGAGGCATGCCAGTGTCATTCATGATTGGGGCAAGGACACTATGTGGGTACAAAAGAAAGGGCAGGAGCTGACACAGATTCAATTAGAAGAGGGCCCAGACAATCAAGGAAACACTAGTATGATGCAAACAGTTAGCGTTTGCATGGAAACAGAATCGGAGGATCAACCCCAAATAGATATTGAGGAAGAAGAGGATATTCTAAATTGGCTCCAAGCCGGCAACTCTTCCTCTTGTTTTGGAATTTTTCTTAATAATCCCTGCACGACTGAAGGTTATGATGAAGATAAGGAACAGGTCCAGGTTGATGGATTGGGAGAGCCCATCAGAGACCACAGAAGGGGTAGGAAGATACCCCTCAAATACAACTTGGAGGAGGATGTGACAACCACAGATAACGAAGTTTCTAAAGCTAAAAGCAAGGTAAAAAATTCTGGTGTTGAATGTTCTTTCCCAATTCAAGAAATCCCTGCAGGATGGATGCAGGACAAGGAGGAACACATTGAAGTCCAACATACGCTTGCTTATGAAGCAATGCACGAGAAGCTAGTAAAAGAAGACAAGGAAGCAGATGCTAACGAAGATAATATGGTAGCGAGAAATCCTGTCCAAGAAATATACTTAGGCACTCAAGACAATACTCAACCAGTTTTGGTGGCCACTTGGTTGTGGAGCCACCCAGAGCTCCTTGAAAAGGTAAAATCATTCTTGAACCAGTATGTAGATGTTTTTGCCTGGCATTATAAAGACTTAGAAGGAGTGCCTGCAACTTATGGAGAGCACAGAATCCCTCTGGTTGATGGAGCAAAACCCATAAGAGGAAGGAGTTATAGACTTAATCCAAAATATGCCGACGCTGTCTATGTGGAAATCCAAAAGATGGAGGATGCAGGAATCATCATTCCTGTTGAACACTCAGAGTGGCTCTCACCTATGGTTATAGTACCGAAGAAGAATACTAATAAAATCAGAATTTGTGTTGACTTTAGGGCACTCAACAAGGTGACCATTCCAGATGGTTTCCCTATGCCTTTTGCAGAACAGGTCATTGAAGAAGTGGTTGGGCATGCATTATATAGCTTTATGGATGGATTCAGTGGCTATAATCAAATATCAATACACCCAGAGGATCGTGAAAAGACTGCTTTTATTACACCTTGGGGAACATATGTGTATGTAAAAATGCCATTTGGGCTCAGAAATGCTCCAGCCACCTTTAACAGAACGGTCAATCTTATTTTTGGCCCCCTATTGTTGGAGTCGCTTAGAATCTTCATGGATGACTTCTCTTCATTTTTAGGTTCTCATAAAGAAACTCCTCTAGATTGTTTGGACCACCACTTGAGGCAGCTGCAGAATATTTTCAAAAGATGTAGGGAGACTAAGTTAAAGCTCAATCCAAACAAATGTCACTTCCTTGTGACAGAAGGAACCCTCTTAGGACATGTGGTGTCGGCTAAAGGTATGGCCCCAGATCCTGACAAAATCATTTCTATATTAAAGTTGCCTAAACCTAAATCCCCTAAAGCGATTCAGAGTTTCTTGGGGCATACTGGATACCATAGAAGGTTTATAAAAATGTATGCAGAGATAGCTAGACCTCTGGCTAGACTTACAGGTAAAGAAGTACCCTTTAAATGGGAAGAAGAGGAGGAAAACGCATATCAAACATTACGGTCAAGGTTAGTGTCTGCTCCTATCTTGGTCACACCTGAGTGGACAAATATCTTTCATATACATGTCGATGCTAGTGCCTATGCAGTAGGGGCAGTTTTGACACAACCCAGCGAAGAATTTAAAGTGGACATGCCAATTCAATATGCCAGTAGAATCTTGACCAAGGCTGAAAGGAATTACAGTACTACAGAAAGAGAAGCCCTAGCCATGGTCTTTGCTGTCCAAAAATTCCGTCATTACTTACTGGGGGTAAAATTTATTATTATAACAGATCACCAACCACTGAAATACCTACTCAACAAACCACAAGCCACTGGTAGAATATGGAGGTGGTTATTGTTGTTCCAAGAGTTTGATTTTTCTGTAGTCCATAAACCAGGAAAAGAAAATGTTATGGCGGATCATCTGTCCAGAATAAATATGACGAATCAAACTAGTGGAATCAATGATGACTTTCCAAATGCTCATCTGTTTGCTGTACAAGTTCAAGGTTGGTATTCCGATATCAAAAATTTCATTAAAACTGGGTTGTATCCAGAAAAGGCTAGTGCTATACAAAAGAAGAGACTGCTGTGTACTTGAGCCACGAAGACTCAAGGACTTGTACCAATGAGACTATACCTCAATTGCCATACAAGTGCATATAGTGGGATCCTTTTCACACATTTAAATGTCAATCCTAAGGAGTGACTTGCCAAGTGTATGAAGACGTGTGCACACGTGATAGAAAATGAAGTGGTTCAGCGATTCACACATGAGAAAAGACTACTACCACTCACACCTACTGAAATACTGAAAATGTTGCCGCAAGCCTCTTTGCAGCAGTTTTGGTATTTTGAGGTTTTCTCCCAGCCCAGAACTCCGAACATAGGCAATAGGGTACTCGTTTCGAAGCTCTCGACGAGACGAATCCAACGGTGGTGGTTTCACTCAATTCTGACTGTTCTGCTTCAAGTTATGGCAGAAACAGTGAATTACGGGAGTCATAAACACCCGCGCCACAGCTTCTCCTAGCTTATGCACGCACTACAGCAGCTCAAAACAAAGGGGAAGGGGTAGACAACAGTCCTACACATGCATTTCAAGCATCACACACACATACAGGAGCAAAATGAAGATCAAAATCAGCAAGAAAGAGGCAAACTCGAAAATTCAGAAGTGCCCCTTCTTCACAATGACCAGCCGTCCTTTACAATGAGTCACTTTTGACTTATATACTAGTGCCCTAAAAATGGTCCTTTCACACAAGAGACCGGCACTTTATTCACTAAAAGACCAATTTCCTACTATTTTACATGGGTCATCTTCTAATCTTCTACGGGGATGCATCTAGAGGACTCCTCTAGTGCCTTTACAACGGAAGATATATTACAAGGATGATTATGGTACAAAAATATGATGCCCAAATCGGAAGAATTTTGGGGCCCGTCTTTTTTCTCTGCTTTGTGCTCCTTTTAGCTCTGCAACACTCTTCCCCTCTTCGTCTCTGTCGTCCCTTGACAGACTTTGCTTCCCGCACGCGTCCAATGGTCAGTGTTGCCTGATTCTTGATCTTGCATTACTTTTTAGAGGCGCTCTGATTTGTCCTGGTTGCACACATCGGGCCTCGCTGTGTTATTCACTTCTTTTCTCTGCACGCAACCTTTGCTCATTGTTACCTGTTTATAAAACAGGTGTTCAGTTTTGACGGCCTCTTCTTAATTCTTGTTTTACATTCTCTGGGCCTGATGCATTCTACTTGCTTGCCCGCAACCCTTGTAGTTATACTGACTACATTATATTGTGCAGTCTAATTCACCTATAGGCTCATCACTTCTGGGTTGCCATCGTAATTCTGGTTGCCACGCACGCCACCAGTGGAAGGTTGAAGATGTAGTGCTTCAGTCTTCGATCTGGACATTCCAACAGATCAAGAGGTTGAAGCACCCATGTGTGTTGCGTCCTTTCCTTGGTGTGTGTGCCCCTGCGGGGCTCTGTGCAGAGATGGGTAATGCGCCCCTGCGGGGCTTCCTGCAGAGATATATTCTTTTTCCTTTCTTACTGAATCGTTCTGGACTTTGATTTTCTTCTTCTTTTCTTTTTGCTTGATTGTCCCTCTACACCCTCCTCCTGAACTCTGTCGTCCTCGACAGGCTTTCTGAGGCGACGCGTATATGTTTGAATTGCGGTTTGCTCTCGTTGGTTCAGCAGATTGGCATGACATAGCATGAATTCTTTCCATTGCTTTGACTTTACTCCGTCTTCTGGCACCTGTCTATGATCAGCAAAGAAACTTGTTTCATAGGCCACCAGCCTTGCATTTAAATTGGAAGTCATTTTCACAAAAATCTCTGAATCCATTTCAAAGAAGCCTGTAAAGAATGCTTCTTCGAAAGTTTGCATATATGTCAATGGCAAAAACATAAGGCCAGAATAGTACGCCATAATAGTGAGTCGGCTCGGAATGGTCGATAAATCAAAAACAAGAGCCTCCGATCCTTGCGTAATGCCGATGAAATTCAAAAATGTGTATTTAGCATGCTGAAACACCTTCAACACTGTAATGAGCATGCTAAATATTTTGTTGGTCATTTTGACAGCTAAGTCCGGAACTGTAGCATATCTTGCAATCCAAAATTCCATTGTCTTCACCATATATTCCTCTGTAGGTAAGTAATTATGTGGCGGACTAGGTAGTAATGGATAGTTAAGCCACTGATTATTGATATTGCCTTGACGCTGTCCTTCCCAAAATTGCGTCCAAGATCGTCTGCGGGGTACAGGACAAAAAGATGGATTTACCTGAAGTGCATATGGTGATGCTTCCCACTGTACCCGCAATGTCGGATTCTTCTCCAAAACTTTTCTTCGCCACATCGGATCCGCCTTCTCAAATTCCTCTTGAGTATACTTGAAAGTGTCATGCTGGAATTGAAGGTTGTGGTCCGGATCTTTGTTCGTTGCAGACTTTATATACATGCGTGTCTGTTCTTTAAGTAGACCATATGGTACATTGAATGGCTTCAAAATTTGATCTAATTGTTTGTTTTCTATTCGAGCTTCTTTCATTATTTGTATTACTTGATCTTCAAAATCAGCGGTGAGTTGGGACACCAGTAGTGCCCTTTCTGGTCTGCTCAGTTCTGCAATTTCTCTTGTGTTAGGTTCTAATGGAACCTACTTTTCCGCCCTTATTGGTGAATGATACAAGGGGGAAGAGAGAGGACGTACCTCTTCCTCCACAGTAGCCGTGGTTTCTGGTGGAACTACTGGTGTCCCTTGCTTTCCTGTTAGCTCTATCTGCTCCTGAAGCCGTTTGATGATTTCATCTTTCTGCTTAAGTTCTTCTTCGACCTTTGTAATCTTTTCTTGATGTTTGATTAATTCCTGTGCAACCATGTTCATGTGATCTGTGTCTTCTTTGCACTGTCGGAAATAATCTTTCTCTGCTTTTTTCCATTTCTTGCGTAGAGCTGCAGTGTCATTCATGTATCTTTGTTCCCATTCTGCGATGGTCTCTTGCTCCTGTTTGAGCTGATCTGCCATCTTGGTCAACTTTTCTTCCATGCATTTTATATCCTCATTTGATTTGTCAGTATCTGTCGGTGGTTGATCACTGAGGAGAGCTGTCATGAGCTCCTTGTTCCTGTCCCTTAAGTGGTCTGCTTCTTCCATGCTCACCTTGAGCTGTGATTCGAGTACCTTGCTACGTGCATGGATCCTCGTTTTCTCTTTTTCAGTCATGTCTAGTTTCGTCGTGAGCTCCAAAACTTGCTCTTTTAGTTTGACATTTTCTGTTTCTAATATTTTGCACTGTGTTTTTGTCGTTTTTATCTCCTCGTGTTTCTTCAAAACTTGAGCTTCTGCTTTGGATAATTTCTTAGCCAGATTCATACCTTCTTTTCGAAGCTCCTGCTTTTCGAGCATGGCTTGGTCATAATCTTCATCCGCATCAAGCATCAATTGTTGAGTGTCTAGTGCAGTGCGAATCATATCCTGCACCACAGGCTTGAGCTGAGCTATATCAACATTTAGCCATGTCTTAGGTATGTCTGGGGTTTCTCCTGTATGTACATCTTGTCCCTTTGCTACGTGGATCATTTCCTTATGTGGTTGTCGGACCTGTAGTTGTACTTGCAATTCTGCTTCATCTTCTACTACCTTACGAACCTTCGTGGCACTCCCTTGAAATGTGACATCCATTGGGGACGGTTCTGCCACAACCCTCAGTGGGGTGAAGGGTTCTTCGTCTTTTTGTCCTTCTTCTTGAGGCTTATCCTCTGACATCAGTAAATGCTCCTCATCATCAGATTTGCCCTCCTTTGTGTGGGTAGTGGAGGCATCTTTCGATTGAATGGGGTGTTGCCTTTCTTCTTCTGCCTGCTTTTTGGTGGTACTTTGGTCTACCAGTGGTGATTGAGCCTTTTCCTGGTGGCCTGCTTGGTCTTCGCCATAGTCTACTTCATTTAATTCGGCCCACTGGCCATCATCCTTCGATTCACTTTGAATATCTACATCCAATAATGATGTATTGGGCTTCTCTTGGCCGTCAGATCCAGAACTTGAGTTGTCTAGCCCAATTTCTCGATACCTATGTACCTTAGTAAGTTTGCCTTTTGGTTCCTGAGCTTTTGCGGACTGTTGATAGTGATGACCCTGCACTGGCAGATTAATTTGTCCCTCTGTATATTTATGAGTCTCCACCAGTGCTTGGGTCAATTCTTCTTCCGTGATCTTTCTGGTTCTTTGAGTAGTGGTCGTAGGCAGTACATGTACTCTCTTTGTTTTTGGTACTTCTTCTTCTGCTTGTTGGACTTCTCGAGGTCGTTTTGTGCCTCTCATGGTGCCTCTCATTCGGGGTTGCGAACTTGTTTCTGCATCTTCTACTTGTTTGCTTCCTTTCTTCTGTTTCGGTACAGTAACTGCTTTGACAAATTGAGCCAACTCCATTGAAGATGGCATTTCCCGTAAGTATTCTCGCATGCCCAATGCATGGTAAATCATAATCGTTAGGGCAGTGGTCCCATTGAGGAATTTCTTATTTTCCCATTTCTTCTTCGCCTCGAACAATCTTTCTTGCACATATGGTGTAAGGTTTACCTGGTTGCCGATCTGTTTTATGGCATGAGACAATAATTGCACAATGATCTTTTGAGGGGCCGTGTATCTGTTCATACTCGGGAAGCAGAAGTGTTGGTGAATCAACCTGACTTCTTCTTCGATGTCCACCCTATTAATGTCGACGAAAGTTCTTGTCTTGGCTCCACGACTCTCTTCCTTGACCGTGTTGACACCATCCTTTTCCCATCCAAATGCTTCTTTGATTAAGTCGTGGGAAAATTGAATGACTACCCATTCTCCATTCTTGTCCATCACATTGGCTTCTGGTACCAATGGATCATGTAGTGCTGGTCGTAGAGTGTTCATGACTTGTGTACAGCGTTGAAAATCCGGTTTATAGATAGGTAGCTCGAAATATTTATGAATTCCTGCTTTCTTCATGATGTCGATCGTGGATGGCAGTTCATGTAACACTTTGAAGTCCTGGGACATGATCGGAAAGTGATGCTCTGTGTCCATGATCTTTATGTTGGCCAAGAAAAGATATTCCTCCACTGGTTGCTCATCTCTGAACCAGTGGCCTTTTGCTTTCGTAAGACATTGGGGAGGAAATTCTTGGACCTCCTCTTGGATTGTAGCTTCAGAGTCTTCAGAAGCCATCTGCACTTACAAGGAAAGGTGCATTAGCTTGGAAAGCTTTCATGAGACCATGCAGTGTATTGTTTTGATTATGGTAGCTCGTCACTCCGTTCCCCATTATTGCAAGAGTGGGATTTCTTACCGCCTCTTTTTATATTTTTTTTCTGAAAGAAAACAATCATTAGTATAGCCGAAGCATAGTTTATGTACATAGTATGTCCATTCCTATCAGGTTAAAGCTAAGATCTAGTCTCACTTGGAGATCGTGCACCACTCGTTTGATAATGTACATCCTGTGCCGAATGCTTGGCCTTGTATTGCGGCCCTATCATGCTTACTTTAGGTGCATCAGACACTACGTGAGTGCAATCGGGTGCTTTATCTCTTCGATCATCCGCTCCTCGTGGTAGCTTTGGTTTCCAGATCCATTTTGAGAACACAGAGAGAGATCGCTGGGTTTCCTCGATTCGTGCAGCTGCACGTGTGCCACTTGCTTTATCCATTGTCCGAGTGGATTTGGCATTGCTTTGCGATCTTCTCTGATGAATCTTACGTGTTGTCGACTTTTGCCTTGTCTGCTGTGGTATTTCTTCCCGTGTCCTTACATTCTGTTTGGCTGCTTGTATGACCTTTTTGGGAATCCATATCTGATGTCGAGATCTTTGAGCTTCAAGCAAGGTCTTAGGGATCCATACTTGCACTGATTCTGTTTGTCTGTAGTTCCTTGCAGCGGGTTTGGTGATGTCTGTTTCCTTCTTCAGAGTGGGTGTGGACGTTTCTTGACTCTGTATCTGATCTTTGCGTACCCACTTATATTTGGGTGGTTCTTGATTCGAGTATGTCTTTATTGGTTTCCAATAGTGCGATCTTTGGATGTTTTGAGCCTGTTTAGGAGAGCGCGTCTCCTCGTTGGTTAGCTTATCCACAATTGCATTGGATAACTTCGACCCTATAGTGGATGTCGCTAGGTTCGAAGTTTCAGCATCTATGCATTTGCTTTCTGAGTGGTGAGTATAGTTGCTACTATCTTCTGTCGTTTCTTGAACTTCCTCCGATCTTGGTATTGACCTGGTTTGGATACATGGTTTCTCTTCAAGCAAGCTGAAAATCTCTTTATGCCCTATCGTGGCTGAAATATATCCTTGAGCTAGATGAATACACGCTTCTGTCTCAATGATCCAGTCGTGTCCTAGAATGAAGTCTTCTATCAAATCGTCATCCTCACACACTAGGACTCCTTGTTCCATGGAGGAATTTCCTAGGTGGAGGGATACATTCGTGGTTCCAATGCAGTCTATGGTGTGACCTCCAATTCCTATTAATTGGGCTTTTGTGGGATTCAATTCTAATTGCAGCTCGTCTGCTATTTTCCTTCGCATGCAGCTAAGGCCTGCTCCTGAGTCTATCAATGCATCTATCAATTTATACTCTGTCCTGCCAATCCCTAGGTTTAGGTAGGGTTGCGTTTTACACATAACCGTTGAATTCTGATTTTTGACCTGATAGTTTGCCATAGGGATGGGCTCTTCTCCTTGGAGATAGCGTTCATCTCTTTGCCTGATCCACTCTTTCCGTTTCCTAATGCGTTCTAGTGCTTCCTGTCGGGCTTCCTCTCGAATTCGTTCTTCTTCCCTTTTCCTATTTTGAGCTCCTAACAGTCGCGCTAGCATTTGATCAGTCAAGGGCTCCATGAATCGTCTTACTCTGCATCCACTGATGTAGTTGGGAAGAATGTCTCCGTCTAGCGTAGCGAGATTGACTGCACCACTAGTAGAGATTCGATTTATAATCAAGGGTCCATATCCGCGTTTTTGTAGCTTCTTTGCATGTTGTTTTAGGGTGTATACTAGGACTAAGTCGCCTTCTTTAAGTCCTTTGTCTTTTATATGAGAATCATAATATGCCTTTTGTCTCCGTTTAGCGGCATAAATGCCTGCTACAGCTTGCAATCTAGTCTCGTGCAACTTTTCAATTTGATCTAGCTGCTGAGACAATGCATGACCGTTCCACTCATATTGCTGGGCCACTTTCAACGTGGGTACTAAGAAGTCAATTGGCAAAATTGCATTCTGCCCATACACTAGATTGAAAGGTGTAGTTCCAATGGCCGTTTTATATGCCACTCGGAAGGCCCAAATTGCGTGATGCAATTGTTTGTCCCAATCTGACCTTCCATTATTGACAATCTTTGTCAATACAGTACATAGTACCTTGTTGGAACTCTCAGCTTGTCCGTTAGCTTGAGGATGGTATGGGGCTGATTTTTTATGAATCACTAGAAAGTCATTCATTAGCGACTCAATGACTTCGTTTAGGAAATGTGTTCCTCGATCGCTCACTATTTCAATCGGTAGTCCAAAGCGTGTGAAGATGTGCTCAAAGAGAAATTTTGCTGTGGTTTGAGCATCATTCTTTCTAGTGGCTTTCGCTTCTACCCACTTGGTTAAATAGTCGGTGGCTACTATAATGTACTCCGCATGTGATCCTTTAGCCGGTGGATTGATAGGTCCTATGAAATCAATACCCCACTTGGTAAATGCTCTCGCACAAAACCATGGGTCTTAAAGGCATGTCGTCTCTTCGAATGGGATATTTCGCTCTCTGGCATGTTTCACAGCTTCTCACATATGTCTCCGCATCCATATGTAGAGTTGTCCACCACAAGCCCGCAAAGAGAATCATCTTGACCGTTCTGTCTGCTGAGAAATGTCCTCCCGCAGCTCCTGCGTGTGCCATTTCTAATATGGGAAGATATTCTCCCTCATGCACGCACAATCTGAGTTGATTGTCTCTTCCTCTTCTAAACAATTGTTTTCCCATTATCACATAATCCTTGCTCATTTCTTCTAGGGATCGCTTTCTTGCTAAACTAGCTCCTATTTCGTACTCTTTCGTTTTGAGGAATTGTACTAATGTTTTACTCCAATTAGGCGCTATGGTCGAAAAAGGTAAGGACACATGATCCTCTGGGATAGTTTCTTTGCACTCCACACAATTACTTACATAATCGTGAACATCTTTTGGCATGTCAGGCCAATAGACGCCTATCCTTTTTAATTCTCGAATTGTTCCATGCACCCCTTGATGGGTTTTCCACTTGTTTACGTGTGCCTGCTAAATTAGTTGCTTCTGTTCGTTCTCCTCCACGCATCTTAATAAGACACCGTTAGGTTCCTTATAATACATGCTTCCAGCAACAATGTGTAAATTTCTTGTTTGGAGAATCTCTTTTGTGTTATCCTTATTTATTGAGTGTTGAGGGCCATGGGTGAGTATAGGAATTAGTCGTTCCGCCCACTTTGGACATACTTCAAGATTAAACAAATACGTATCTGGTAAATCATCCGGTACTCCGCTAGGTGGTTCTCCATGCGTTAGCCTTGAAAGGTGATCTGCTCTTACATGTGTGTTTCCTTTTTTGACTATTACCTCAAAGTCGAACTCCATTAATAACAAGAACCATCGTACCAATCTTCCTGTGTTGCAAGGCTTATTGACTAAATACAACAAAGCCTGATGGTCTATGAAGAACTTGAATTTGTTGGCTAAGAGGTAGTGTCTAAACTTCTTCACTGCATAAACCATTCCTAAACCTTCTCTTTCAGTAGTCGTATAATTTCTTTCTGCTTGGTTTAATTGTCTACTTGCATAAGCGATTGGATGGTCAAGCTTCCCTTCGTCAGCCGGTTGAGCTAGGATACATCCAATGGCATAGTTCGAAGCATCAACATGAATATGAAAAGGCTTGCTCCAGTTGGGTGATTTTAGAATTGGGGCCGTACTCAGCCGCTTCTTAAGTTCGTTGAAGGCCTTCTCACACTCGTCTGTCCAAGTGAACTGAGTCAATAGACCATATAAGGGCTTAGCTATTATGGCATACATGTGAATAAACCTACGATAATATCCACAGTGTCCCATAAAGGCTTGTACTTCCTTCGCATTCCTGGGTCTTGGTAGCTCTAAGATAACTTTAATCTTTTCTTCGTCCGTGGATATTCCATTCTTTGAAACGATGTGTCCTAGGATTTTTCCTTGTCGCACCATGAAGACACATTTCTCAGGGTTCAAACAAACTCTATACTGTCTACATTTATTGAATATTTTTCTCAGTTCTGGTATATGGTCTGGTCGTTGATTTGAGTATGTACACAGATCATCTACGTATACTTCCATACTTTTTCTCAGAAATTCTTTGAATACATGACACATCAGTCGTTGGAAGGTGGCTGGCGCATTAGTGAGCCCGAAAGGCATTACTCTAAATGCATAGATTCCCCATTCAGTCGCGAATGCGGTTTTATGCTGGTCCTCAGTTGCAATAGCTACTTGGTTGTAACCAGAGAATCCATCCAAGAAGCTATAGACCTCCTTGCCGGCAACTCTTTCCAAAAGATGGTCTGTGATGGGTAAAGGGAAACTATCACGTATGGTTGCTGCATTTACTTTTTTTAAGTTGATACACACCCTTAGTTTTCCGTTTTTCTTGGGCACTACTACTAGTGGCGATACCCATTCTGTGTGTTCAATCTCATAAATGAATCCTGCCGCTAGTAATTTGTCAATCTCTTCCTTTATTTTTGCTGCATAAACTTCATTATACGTATAAGGGCGTTGTTTAGAAGGTTTTGCATCTGATGTCATAGGGATTCGATGAGAGCATATGCTGGGTTCTACACCCTTGAGGTCTTTGTACGTCCAAGCAAACACATCTCGATACTCTTGGATGAGTCGTATGAGATCCTCTTCTTCCTCTTCCGATACGTCTTTCCCAATATACGTGCACCTCTCTTCTCCGTCTTCTATCGTTACAACAACTTTCTTGGTTTGTTCCTTGTTGTCATAGGCTTCTCCATCCCGAGCCTCTCGTTTAGGCATTTGAGTTGCTATTTTCCTTTCTTCCACTTCGTATCTTTTAAAATGTTCTGGAACTTCGAAATGGTCTGGTTCCGGTTCCACTTTACTCGTGTCCTCTCTATGCTCGTGTATTATTGGGATGGTTTCAATTGTTAAGACTTTTGTTGATCTTTCTTTTGATTCTTTTTGCATGATTTCTAAATATTGTTCCTCAGAGTCAAACTCTGGTTCCATTTCTATGCTTTCATATTCTTCTTTCCATTCTTCCTCTACAATTTCCCCTTCTTCTACTTCTTGGAGGACAACCATGTAGAGGTTCACGTCATATCCTTCCTCGTCTATACAATCGTTCATCGTCAACACTTCCTCATTCACACACACATCTAAGGTGGCTAGGATTTCCATCCACCCATGTGGTTCGAAGAGTTCATCTGAAAAAATTTTAGGCATGTAATCGGGGTCTTCTATCAATCGATAGTTAGGGTGCCCTATGGGCCACATTTGTTTTTTACACTCCTCCTTCTTTGCTTCTTTGCACATCCACAACTGGGCATCCTCGTGCATCCAAGATTGGTCACTTGATCCAGCACTGTGAATGGATAGGTCATCTTCTTCTTTGTGGACTGGATTCCATTGTAATGGAGGGACATCCCGATAAGCGAATGTGTGCAAGTTTATCTTGGTGGTGTTCCCTTGATGTTGGAGATATAATGAATCTCTGCCCCAATCCTGCACTACTCGCAATTGTCTCATGAATGGTCGTCCTAATATCATCTCATAATTGTTTGCTTTTTCGAACTTACATATGGCCAGTGTGTGTTCAAATTCCACTCCACACGTTGTTAACCTAATTCCTTCCAATATTCCTAGGGGTCTCTCCACATGACCGTCTGCTAACTGGAGTTTCATGCGAGTGGGTCGTAAGGCTGGTTTTCCCCACTTTTCCCAAATCTCCTTCGTTGCAATTCCTACCCCAGCTCCTGTGTCTAAGATAGCTTTGGTCATGTACCCATTGTAGATGACAGGTAAACAGGTATTCCCTTCATCTCCTTCACTGAACTCCCCTACTTTATCGACTGGAACCTGCATTGTGGACTTATTTTCCAGTTCCTTTTCTTTTGATCCTCCATTCTTTGGCAGCGGTTTCAATTGATCTGCCATTTGCTTCCACAACTGGGGTTTGAGTCGAAGCAAATCTTCCACCGTTAATTGGCATTGTACTTTCGTTTTCTTTAACTCTGTTAAGTTATGCGAACTCTCCTTTCCTTTTCCTGTTCCTTTTGCATGCACCGTGGGTGCTCGTATTACCACTGATTCTTTTTCATACTCTCCCATATAGTTAGGCAATGTTGAAATGCTTATGGTCTCCTCTCTACCTCTATCGAGTCTTGAAATCTCCTCGTAGGCCTCCTCAAGGTTAGGATGGGGTAGACAGTCTTCCACATCTATTTCATCAAATGGTGGTGGATCGACACCATTCTTCTTCCATTGCTCTTCTCTGATTCTATCCCACAAGTCCTTGGGCCATTCAGCTTCTAAGTCTGGTATGGCTGACACAGGGCCATCTGGTGCTGTCTCTTGTTCACCTTGGGAATCTTCTTTTCTTAATTCTTTATCCTTTGGTTTGAGGTATTCTTCATAAGGTTCCTGTGCAATCCTTGTTTCTGGTAGAGTTGGGATAGTCTTTTCTAGGGTTGTTTGTGCTACTTCTATGAGTTTTCTGCATATAGCTAGTCTTTCCTTTTCTAATTCCCCTCTAGGGTAGATTTTTTCATGTTGCTCTATGTTCGGTCCCATTTTGATTCTAGCTTGGTACGCTTTTAGCCACATATCCAAGTCGTCTGGCTTTGGGTCTGCTAGAATAGATCCGGGCTTCTCCCTATCTGAGCTAGGTTCGATTGGCTCAGAAGTCTCCTTAGACTTCCCTTGTTCTTTGTGTTTACTTGATTTTGCAATTTGCTTTTTATTGTTTGTGCTCTTGTTCTTTGCCCATTTATCCTTGAGTTTCTCCCGTCTTTCTTTCCATTTCTGAGTTTTTGTGTTACGGGAATTTTCACATGGGTCCTCGGAGTCTTCCACTGTCGGAGTTGAAGGACTTATTTTCGTGTTGTTTTTTTGTTCCTCTTCTGGTTGCTGTTCTTTTTGTTGTTTTGTTTGGGCTCTAGTGATGGCTTTTAGTGGCACTGTGTATTCCTTATCACTTCCAGATTCCTCTATGACCTCTATTACATTGATTGGTGCAGAACCTTGGTTTTTTACCGGATTCTTAGGACAATCCCTAAAAAGGTGTTCTTTTCCGCAATCACTGCAATATCCTTCCCAGATTCTAGGTGGTGGAGGGTTGTATGGTCGAGGACATTCTCTAATGAAATGGTCTCCTCCACATCTAAAGCATGGTCCTCTCGGTACCGGTGGTCTACTGGGTGGTCTCATGGGTTGTGGTGCTTTAGGAGCTGTATACATTAGAGTGGAAGTCTCTGCTCCATAAGTCTGATCATAGCCTTCATACCCACAGTATGTAGTCTCATAAGCCGGTTCGTATTCCATCATGTAGGCTTCATACGGATAGTACTCACTTGGTAGGGCTTCGTATCCAAGGTTTGTTGATTCTATTTGGGTCATTGTCGTGGCTGGTACTATAGCTCTTTCTAGATTTTCTTCTGGTTGCGCATACTTTACTGGTACTACTTGTTGAGGCTGCGACGGTTGGGGTCCTAGCACTGGTTGTGGTGGTGGGTATGGTATTTGTTCAATTGGTCTAGGTACTCCCGTCTGTGTTGGATAAGGGTTGTATCTTGGGATTTCTCTGTTAGGGTCTCTAGGTGGATATCCATACGGTCGATACTGAGGTGGTTGGAAAGGGTGTGTTTGCCTATTAAATGGACAGTTCTCAGTAGTGTGATTAGTGTATTTCTGTTCTATGTGACAATACCAAGAAGTCCCTTGTTGTTGCTGCCTTTTGTATGGATAAGCTGGTTGTGCACCGCCCCCTCCTCGAACACACAAGTGAGTGGGGTGATCTCCTCCGCATAAGCTACATCTCCGTAGCATAGGCAGTCTTAGAACTGGGGGTTGATAAGCTCTTTGCCCCTGTGCTCCTAATTTCTTGGCTAATAGCTCTGCTAATTCTTCCACGTGACTGGAGTTGGAAGAAATAGCACTCCTTGAGTCGTCCGATTTAGCGTGGCTGGACTTGCTGTTGAGGTCCTCAGCCAAGTTGTCTTCCAAATCAATACACTCCTGAAGACACTCACTCAAAGTTTGTAGTCTTTTCACGTACACTAGCGTCCTCAAGGTTCCATTAGTGAGCCCATCTAAAAATAATGAAATCATTTTTTGTTGCGTCGGTCTCTCTGTTACTGGGCATCTATCCACGTACTGGTTGAATCTTCTGGCGGCATTCTTCACTGTTTCATTAGGATTTTGTTTGAAGCTATGGATTAACGAAGACGAATTGTGTTTGATTCCTCTCTTAGTGAATTCTCCTATGAATTCTTGAAAAAATTGTTCCATGTTTCCAAACTGGTTGGGATCTAAGGGTTGGAACCAGGTCAGAGCTGTTCCTATGAGGGTGAGTCCAAACGCCTCATACTGTACAAAGAAGTCGTCCACTTGTTCCGCTCTTAGGACTTGTTTGAATTCAGCAATGTGATCATATGGTTCTCCTGATCCATCATAAGGGTTCCTTACACACTTAGCCACTTGAATAGGTCTCAACCTTCTAACCGGTTCAGGTGGTCTGGGCATCACAGGAAGAATAGGGATAGCAGGTCGTATTGGTGGCATTCCAGGCTGTCTTCCTCTCGGGGGTTGTGGTCTCACTGGTGGTCCGTACTGGTTTCCTATCCCTGGTTGGGTCTGATAGTGTGCTTGTACTCCTGGTGTGGCAAATTGTACATGAGCATGATTAGGTACGCTCCTATGGCTGGTCTGTCCTGATGCAGTATTTTCTGTTTCTTCTTGATTTCCAAATGGATTTTGTGAGGTTGTTGCCTGCTCTCTCTGAGGGAACACAGGTGTACCCATATATCTTAAGCGAGACCTGTCTAAGATACTCATAGGCCAATACCTTCTTTGATCTTTATCTAGGTACGTGAGTCTAGTCTCATCATCCGGGTCTTTCAATTCATAGACTGTCATGGGGTTCTCTTCTCTCCCTGGGACAGGTGAATCGGTTTGCAACAGTAAGTTTGATCCGTGAATCATATAGACTTCTAACAAATAGTCGTCTTGAGGTATCAAGTCACCTCTCAAGACACGTGACACTCGGGATCTGCCTCTAGGGGTGGTCACCAACTCTTCTGGTTGTGTCCTTCCTAGGTTTTCAGGGTCTGAGAGTTCCCCTCTTTCATTGATCCTTTCTGGGAATTCGGTTGCTATGTAGATGTGGCCAACTTTGTCAACATATGCACCTCCTTCGTATTTGACAGCTGGTCGGGGTACTATTGTGGCATTCTGAGAAGTTACCATCCTGGCCACAGACCTATTTAAGCCATCCAGGTAGATTGGAATCTCCTGGGCATTGGTGAACACATACTGCAAGGAAGTACGGTAGTCCCCCTCCACAGTAGTCATGAAGCTTCTCGTTGGTGTGGGACCTTGCATGTCTTCCGAAGCCATGTGTAAATCCTCTTCTGAGTCACTAGAGGTTTCTAAGTAAACGGAGTGATGACTAGCCTGGGCAGTACTTCCTACTGAAGATATGATACTCCTTCGACTACTTAGAACTCTTCCTGACCTCAAGTTCATTCACTCTCCTAAGCCTCTCTTTATGCTTCCAAGATTCCCCTTGGGTTGCTCATTCAATGACTCAATTAGTCTGCCAAAAGAAGGGTTTAATCTGGGCGATACCACTTCCTGACGATACTGCTCTCGGCGATACTGCACTGACCGCGATACGATACCAGACACCAAGACGATACGATATCAATCTGGTGTCGCGATACTATCCTGGAAGACAAACGATACGACACCTCGACTATGCACGATACGATACCTGAAATGGCTCGGCGATACGACACTAATGACAGTGTCGCGATACTGCCCTGATGAACAGGCGATACGATACCACAGTGGTGTTGCGATACCAGAATCTCAAGAGACGATACGATCTCAAAAAGACTGACGATGCAATACCAGATGTAGTGTCGCGATACTCCACTCAGAAATATGGCGATACGATACTGGCAAAATCGACGATACGATATCAGAGATCTCAGGCGATACGATCTCACCGAGATGAGTGCGATCGCGATACCAATCTTGGCGACACGATACCACTATGGTGTCGCGATACCAAAATAAGCAATCGACGATACGACACTTGGGGAGGGCACGATCGCGATACCAAAGTAGTGTCGCGATACCAAGGCAGGTATCCAACGATACGACACCTCTGGCGAGTGTCGCGATACAAGTGTTAGTATCAGACGATACGATACCAGAGATCAAGCACGATCACGATACCGACTCAGTGTCGCGATACCAAATTAGTGTCGCGATACCAAGGCAGGTATCCAACGATACGACACCTCTGGCGAGTGTCGCGATACAAGGGAATTTTGGTATCGCGATACCAAAACTCAACCGATCGCGATACTCAAGCCAAAAGGTCTCCAAACTTGAAAATTTTTGCACCCCCTTGCACCTCTCACCCCTCTCCTCACTCCTAAGCCTCTGTCTCTCACAAAATATGCAATTACTCAAAAATTTTTCCCCCCCGCGATACTGCGCATTCCTTTAAATCCTTTGTTTGTGCAAGTTGAAAGAGTTTTTGGTATTGAATCTTAATGGGGACTCACCTTGGGTCTATCTAGGTTGCTTCTTGAACTCTTGCCCACCCCCCCTGCCCACCACCCCGCCCACCACCCCGCCCACCCCCCGCCCACCCCCCCGCACACCCCCCCGCCCACCCCCCCGCCCACCACCCCGCCCACCCCCCCCGCCCACCCCCCGCCCACCCCCCCGCCCACCACCCCGCCCACCCCCCCGCCCACCACCCCGCCCACCACCCCGCCCACCCCCCGCCCACCCCCCGCACACCCCCCCGCCCACCAACCCGCCCACCCCCCCGCCCACCCCCCCGCCCACCACCCCGCCCACCCCCCCGCCCACCACCCCGCCCACCCCCCGCCCACCCCCCCGCACACCCCCCCCCCACCCTCCCGCCCACCCCTCCGCCCACCCCCCCGCCCACCACCCCGCCCACCCCCCCGCACACCACCCCGCCCACCCCCCCGCACACCACCCCGCCCACCCCCCCGCCCACCACCCCGCCCACCACCCCACCCACCCCCCTCCCCACCCCCCCGCACACCCCCCCGCACACCCCCCCGCCCACCCCCCCGCCCACCACCCCGCCCACCACCCCGCCCACCCCCCCGCCCACCCCCCCGCACACCCCCCCGCCCACCACCCCGCCCACCACCTTGCCCACCACCCCGCCCACCCCCCCGCCCACCACCCAGCCCACCCCCCCCGCCCACCCCCCCGCACACCCCCCCGCCCACCCCCCGCCCACCCCCCCGCCCACCACCCCGCCCACCCCCTGCCCACCCCCCCACCCACCACCCCGCCCACCACCCCGCCCAACCCCCCGCCACCCCCCCGCCCACCCCCCCGCACACCCCCCCCGCCCACCACCCCGCCCACCCCCCACCCACCCCCCCGCCCACCCCCCCGCCCACCACCCCGCCCACCCCCCCGCCCACCACCCCGCCCACCACCCCGCCCACCCCCCCCGCCCACCCCCCCGCCCACCACCCCGCCCACCCCCCGCCCACCCCCCCGCCCACCACCCCGCCCACCCCCCGCCCACCCCCCCGCACACCCCCCCGCCCACCCCCCCGCCAAACCCTCCGCCCATCCCCCCGCCCACCACCCCGCCCACCCCCCCGCCCACCACCCCGCCCACCCCCCGCACACCACCCCGCCCACCCCCCCGCACACCACCCCGCCCACCCCCCCGCCCACCACCCCGCCAACCCCCCCGCACACCTCCCCGCACACCCCCCCGCCCACCCCCCCGCCCACCCCCCCGCCCACCACCCCGCCCACCCCCCCGCCCACCCCCCCGCCCACCACCCCGCCCACCCCCCCGCACACCCCCCCGCACACCCCCCCGCCCAACCCCCCCGCCCACCCCCCGCACACCCCCCCGCACACCCCCCCGCACACCCCCCCGCCCACCCCCCCGCCCACCCCCCCGCCCACCACCCCGCCCACCCCCCCGCCCACCACCCCGCCCACCCCCCCGCACACCCCCCCGCCCACCCCCCGGCCCACCACCGGCCCCCCCCCCCCCCGCCCAACCCCCGCACACCCCCCGCCCACCTCCGCCAACCACCCCCGCCCATCCGCCCCTAACAAGTCTCTGGAACGGCAGCTTGCGATAAGTAGCTTAGTGCTCTTCTGATACTTACGGATCTCCCTGAGAGCACCGGTTCGAGGCCTGAACGGTGTGGCTTCTTTACGCCCCCAGTGGCAGGGCTTCTCAGTGCCCCAGGTCAACCCCAGCTGCTGGGGAGTTGGCTTCCAGCAGAGACCGAGGAAGGAAAGTCTAGAAGTTTCTGGAATTTTCTAGTTTTCCGCCGACCTCTATGGCCGATCCCACCGCAACGGACGACATCTCGGAACTCACTCCTTCAGCACTGCATACAACCAATCCGAATTACCCTCCTCTTGTGTCTGCTCCACCCACCACCGGCCCCCACTCTCAGCTCCCTTCGTTGCCCGTGTCCATTGACCTCCACCATGATGCATCGCCTTCCTCCAATCCTCCTGCCATCCTACATATTCCCACTTATTCAGTTCAATCGGATTCCACGGATATCTATTCTCCACATCCACTACCTCGCCATCCTTCTCCTTCTCCTTCCGCTTCTCATCCCTCGCAACCAAATTCGCCCTCAGGAGATTATATGCGCATCTTTTATCCGCCTGATTTAGATATGCAGATTCGTATTCGTTTATCTCTCCCAACCATCGAACTCCGTCGCCTTTTCTCTGTCGACAATCTTCAACAGGCGGGTCTCTGGGGCTTGGCCAACGTTTTCCTGAATGATCCATCCAATTACTGTGACGTCTATGAAGCTATCCGCCTCTTTCCTAATTTTCGCACAGGTCCTCTCTCCATTTCCACTCTTGCTGCTAGCCTCGGCTCTTGCCCCGACGAATTCCGTACTCCTCCGTTCTTATATTCTGGATTGTCAGCCTCTGCCACAATTGCCTTTTGTCGCGAACGCTTCGACACTAATGCCCGCTTTTCCATCCGCATGACGTCCATACTCAATGCATTCATTTTCTTCTTTTTGCTTCGTAGTCCCACATCTTCACTACCATGGTCTGATATTCGCATTGCTGATCCGCTTTTTTTCTTCCTACATAGCCGCCCATACCCTTACGCCGCCCTCATCTATGGTTCCTTAAATTTGCGCTCTCGTCGACTTCGTGAAGCTGTCTCCAGAGGTTCTCGCACATTCTCCATATATTCTGGTCCATTCCTTGCTTGGCTTTACCACATCCCATCGCGCTCTGACCCTCATCCCCCTCTACTTCCGTCGCAACCCATCTTACCTTCCACTTCCAATCCTCCCATCTCTCCTCCAATCTCCATCGACTCAGCCTCCGTTTCCACCCCGCTATCCGCTCCCCCTGATCGCACTTCCCCCCCTCTACACTCTTCTCCGCATATCGTTTCTTCCTCTCCTGATATCGCACCTATTCCTTCCCCTGATCCTGCTCCGGCACCTGGCCCTTCTTCCACCGCCACTTTCCGGACGCTCGTTCAAACGCAGCTCAACACCCACTACCCAACCTGTACACCACCTCGTCCTCCTCCTTCCGCACCCGCTCCGCCCACTGCAGTTCCATTCCCGCGACCCCCTTCGCCGGCATCTCCTCCTCTCCATCGTCCCGATCCACCTGTTGCACCCTCCCCTCCCATTGATATCCCTTCCGCCCCTTCCTTTCTGCATTTGCTCCACGATGCCAGTGCCGCTGCTTCTGGCAGTGCTCATGCCTCCAAAGTGTCTTTGGATTCTGTATCAGCTGCCGCTTCTATTCATCAACAATACATTAATACCATCGACAACATCAATCGATTAGCTCACTCTCAATGGCAATCCCTCCATGAAACAGCCCGCTTACTCCAAGAAGAGCACGACAAATACCGTGATATGGCCGAATCCGCATTACAGAAATTATCCGATCTTCAAAATCGCTCTTCTTTAGGGTTATGTGATAATGCTGCGTGTAGGCGGATCAAACGCGAACGGGACCACCTTAGGCAGTGCCTTAGTTCTCTCCAGCATATGATTGAGCAGGCTTCTGCTCCACTGCCCTCATCTCCACAACCATCAGATGCCGGCATCCATCCACCCTCTCAATAATTTGCAAGCCAACTTCTCCATTCCTTGCTATTGGCTTCGGTTTCTCTTATAGATGTGCAATAAAACTCTCATCCTTCTGATTTTGTCTTATGAGGGATCAATAAATTTTTGTAGCGAGTTTAATCGGGTTTTATTCCTTAATCAATAAAGTCAATCCTTATCTATTTTCATGCCTCCATTCCCTCTATGTTTCTTCTGCTGTTCCACTCTGTTCTTGAGTTGCTATTCCCCTCTGTATCGTGTCTACTGTCTCTCCGGGACGGAGAGAACATTAGGAGGTGGGCATCTGTTGAGCCCTAATTGGTTGAAACTAGCAAAGTCAAGGTCACAGCTATGCATATAGGCAAGAGTAAAGTATCAAAATTCCAGGGTCAAAGTGCATAGGTAGTGCACATTCAATTGTTCATAAATAAGGTCTTTAATTGTTCACAGACAAGAGGTATTGCAGAAGTATTTTTGCTAATTCCCTTAAGGTCAAAGGGTGTTCAAAGTAACCGGGTCCAGGTAAACCCCTCTTTGGGGCAAAAGTGACGAAGTAAAAGGAAAAATAAAGGCATGTGAAGCGGTTGTACGCACATGTGGAAATATGGCCGCCCAATCAAAATTTTGATTTAAGTCTAAAGTCACTACATGACAAAGTAGTGAGTCGTTGGCTGCCAGTTAAAAAGACAATCTTGGGACATTGAAAGGACACCAAGATTGTATTACAGTTAGAGCGCACGGAACCGGCACACAAAACAAAGAAAGACAAAGGCTATTCTTGGTGACACATTAGAGGAAGAAGGAGAGAGAAGTGCAAGGGACACCGGGGTACGACAGAGAGGTGGAAGTGAAGAGTGCAAGAGAGGTGGCTAAGGAAGAATGCAGAGAGGCGAAGCTAGACCCCAAGGACCTCAAGGTCTCTGTGCAGTGTGAATGCCGACAGAAGATACTCATTCCTCATCTTGATGGAAGCTTGGTGCAAGGTGTGCACAAGGATAAGCTTGAAGCAAGTAGAGGACTGGTGCAGAGGAGGCCGACTGCAAGAAGACTTCGGGATAATTGGTATTTTGTAATTAAGCACCCACTGTAGTGCGCACAGAAGTATTGACTCGGATTGTGCCCAACCATTGTAATTGTTTTACTTTAATCAAACTCAAGATTCCAAGGTGTGCTTCTGCAGAAGCTTCCAAGGTTATTTCCTCTGTGAAGTTTCCCAGCTCATTTCTTTCTTTATTCTTTCCTTTTTCTCCTACAAACCCTCAAACTCCTTCTCGTCCAAGAATCCCCCAACAGAGGGGTAGTCCAAGTGTTGAGACCATAAAAGGCATATTGGTCAAAGTCAACCATAGTCAAAGTCAAAGGATCAAAGTCAAAGTAGTCAAAGTCAACATGTTCAAGGTCGAAGTCAACATGTTTATAGCTCAAGCGTAAGCACCACCTCCTTTACTTGTCAATCCGCGGAGACGTGAGGACCGGTATGAAGACCACGAGCAAGTGAAGGCACAAGTGTCTGAGTGATAGCACACCAACATGCACACACATACACACACACGCACACAAGGCAAGATCAAAGAGAGGAACAATGGAAAGCTTCGATTGCAAAAGAGTTCTCTTACAAAAGCTCTATTCTCTAACAAGCTAACCTCAAAAATGAGCTCTCTAGCTCTTTTTATAGTTTTTTGAGTAGTTTTGGCCCTGTCCAGACCTAGTGTCCGGCCTAGTTAAAAATTAGGTTCCAAGGCTTATTTGAGGGCTCAAACGGAGTCTAGAAATTATGAAAACTGGTACAATGGTACTTCTAATACTCCTCAAGTTCGAGGACTGCTCGGCTTGAACAAAATGGAGTTATAAAAATAGAAAATGGTATTTACAATGGTTTTTAGTGATGAAAATCACTATTTTTGTAGGGACTTCTTCCGAAAATTTGACATACACTTCTTGGAGCTCCCTACTTGCTCCTTCTTCTTGTGTGTCCACCTCTTTAATGTGCTCCTGTGCTTTGTCATTGGCCTTCAGCTTCAACACTCCCCCCCCCTCTCGAGTCTGTCGTCCCTGACAGACCCTTGTTGTAATGGTTGTTCCATGTAGTTCTTTGAGAGGTAGTGTCTGTTTGGTAGGAACAAGAGCCGTCTAGACACCTTCCAAATGTGGCAGGGTTGGTTGTCCGGTTCTTCATTTGTCACGCAAAGCCTTTGGAAGTTATTGTCCATTGGTATGTGCTCCTTCCTTGGATTCCAGCATGATTGTGTCATGGTGGGCCTCCATTGATGTCCTCCAAATCTTCCAAAGATGATATTCCTATGTAGCTCATGCCCCGTACTCATAACCCATAATGAATGATGGGTAAGTGTGTTCGTGCATGGGTTGAGTAAAATATGTGCCTTGTGCACGGCCTTGTAATGTAGCCCTATGCATGCTTACTTGGAAAAATGCATTGGAGGAAGTATGGTGCAAAAATTGGGGTCTTGAGCTAAGTGCTCAAGGCTATGCTGACGAAGAGGTTTCCTAATCTATCATGGTTATGGTGCTTCTAAATTGAAGATACTTACCATGGTGAAGGGTCGATTGATGTGTATCTCTACGTGTTGTACACCCGGCATTTGTGATGGAACATTCTCGATGAAT
The DNA here is from genome assembly GCA_020310875.1 of Ceratopteris richardii. Classification (NCBI taxonomy): domain Eukaryota; kingdom Viridiplantae; phylum Streptophyta; class Polypodiopsida; order Polypodiales; family Pteridaceae; genus Ceratopteris; species Ceratopteris richardii. Next base: position 47,829,727 of record CM035427.1, read on the forward strand.
GTCCATGGTGAGGGGTCACTGATGAAAATTCCTTTGAATGCCTGGTCTGTTTCCTCTTTTCAAAGCAACATTTTCCAAATACTGAGAATTGAATTTCTTTATATTTCTTGACAAACAACATTGGGTAACTACAACAAGCTGAGTTTCACATATTCTCTTTAGCTCACCATAAGCATGAGTCTTCTCACCCAGTATACATACAAGGATTTGCAGTGTACCCGAACTACCTCTTGCAGATATCTCCTTGGATGCTCTCGTACATACAGTAGTGAAGCATCGCTCAAGTTGTGGAACTTCAAGCTCTTCCCTCTTAGCATGGTAAGGGGAAACAATAGTTGTGGATGCCATGTTCATGCAAAGTTCTTGACATCTACCAGATAAGGCAGCAATTATATCATCTGCTAGCCGAGGCACACTTCTATCCAAACTGATAAATGCCCAGTAATCAACAGCTCCACCTTCAACTAAGCATGACTCATTCATGTTTCATGAGCCAAACCTGGGAATTCGTTCTTTCTCTCTCTCTCTCCCTTTTTTTATTTTTTATTTTTTTTTATTTTTAAAGGAACAATGTCACCGAACAAGAAAACAGATGTTAGTATCATAAAAAAATGATTGACATATCTCAATGTGCTCTTGTGCATGGGACTTTCAAATGTTTCTATGCACGGCCGTGTAATGTGGCCCTATATTAATGCATACTTTGGAAATGCATAACCTGAATGGTGCAAAAGACAGGGTTGTGCAAGAAGCACATGGTTGTCGCTCGTTGAGGCTTTCGATGTTACTTGTAGATGTTGACGCTGACTTTGGTGGAGGTATCCATTGGATCTTGAAATGATGTAATCCTTCTTATTGGGGTCCATCTTAGAACAACATTTGGCACTATAGAGATCACTTCAGGCATCTTCATCTTTGGATGGTTTCTTAAATTTTGTATCCCACGTGGTTGGTTCCTTGGTTTTGTGGGGGCTACTAGTGCTTTTGGCTTCCATACCCATACCCTTGTGGCTGGTCTTCTAACCCTTGTTGAAGAGGCGAGTTGATCTGGTTTTAGTTTTGGTGTTTGGTTCTGACCCTTGCTCCGCCTTGGCTTCTTTGTTGCGACTTTTCTCATGTGGGAGAGCATAGATTGTTTTGTATGTAAGAGCTTCTTGGGTACCCATATTTGCAATTATCCTTGTTGAGCTGCAGCTAATTTCTTAGGCACCCAAACTTGTCGGATATCTTGTGGTTGAGTTTGTCCTAGCTTCTTCAGCCGTCTTCTGGCCTGGTGGGGGTCCCTGGAGGGGAATTGTGGGGTTAAGGCCGGTGGTTGCTCTCCTTTTCCTACCCATATCTGCTTCATGCCTGGCACTACTTTCCTTTGGAAATCCCATTGTCTATTTGATATAGAAGTTGTCCTGTTCCCTTGTGCTTGCCTTGTTGGTTGAGTTGTAGTGGCGGCATTAGTCCTTGCACCAAAGGAGGAGTCCGCTTGTCTTTGAGCCTGTTCTTCCATGATTGAGTTCTCCTGCAACATAGAGCTTTTGACGCATACAACATATCTTTTGCTAAGATTAGTCCTAGGAGAACTACAAGATGTGACATCTGGATTTGTGAGCATGCCATTTTCTAGTTCTAATGTAAAGCATTGTCCCTGGACCCAAACTTGAAGAAGTTGACTTCTTAGGTTCAAGTTGATTGCATTGTCGTAAATCCAATCTTGTCCTAAGACAAGTGGTTCTGTAAGGTTCTCATCTTGACACACTAGCACTTTTACTTTCATTGGAACATCTTGAAGGTAGATGGGAAGTTCCACCTCGCCCAAACAAGGGGTTTCCACACCTCCCAATCCTATGAGATAAGCTTCTATGGGATTGATGTTCAACTGCAAGTTTTGGGAGTAGGATAGTCTAACTGCACTACTTGTTGCACCTGAGTCAATCAATGATTTCACAGTCCTTGTACCCTTTCCTTGTCCTATCTCTATGGTCACAAAGGGACGTCGGTCAATGACTTGAGAAGTAGTTATGCCCGATTTTTGGCACATATCCATGTGATATTTCGGGGCTTTTGAGTGGACATCTAGGCCTAGTCGCCTTAACTTATTTTGCCTAATACGCTCTCTGGCCTCTGCCTGTGCTTCTTCCCTCACCCTTAACTCCTCTTCTTTTCGCTTCTTAGCAGTGTTGAGTCTCGTAAGCATATCCTCTGTAAGAGATTCTTGGTATAACTTGACTCTACATCCACTAATATAGTTTGGCAAGATATCTCCTTCTAGAGTGGCCAACTGAACTGCACCACTAGTGGAAATTCTATTAATGATCATGGGTCCGTATCCTCTTTTTTCCAACTTACGGGCATGTTGCTTTAGTGTGTAAACCAACACTAGATCGCCCTCTTTCAGTCCCTTATCCTTGATGTGTGCATCAAAGTATGCCTTTTGTCTTTTCTTTGCAGCATAGATGTGTGCCCCCGCGCGTAGCCTTGTCTCACCTAAGCGTTCTAGATCAAAGATCCTAGAGGACAATTTATGTCCATTCCACTTATGCTCTTGTGCTACTTTTAAGGCTGGGATGAGGAAGTCCAATGGTAGAACAACATTCTATCCAAAGACTATCTAAAATGGAGTGGCATTGAGTACGGTTTTGTAGGCAACTCGGTAAGCCCAAACAGCATGATGAAGTTGTTTGTCCCAATCAGAGCGTTTATTATTTACCAGTTTTGTCAATACATACTTTCATTTTTTTTTCTTCCAGCCACACATCACTTTGTACACATTCATGTTGTAAGGTCCATATCTTAGTGTATATGTAACCATTTCTTGTGTTTAATCATGTTTACCTTGTTTATTTTCTCTATCTCAAATATCCCCTTCAAAGGTTTTGTATTTTGTGAGTTATCTATTTGAGAGTGAAGTACAATTCTTCAACATAACTATGTGAACAAGTAGTCTACTTTCTTTAGTTGCATTTGTTGGAGTTTGAGGTTTGCAGAAGCATGCGAATAATGCAATGAAGAAGAAGAAGCTTGGAGCACAACACACAATACTGAATGTATTACCACTAGAATGTACAAAGATAAGTGACCCATTAGGGTTATAGGCATATATACAAGCTAGGGAAAAAGAAACCTCCTTAAGAGGGAAAAAAATTCCCCCGTGATCCTAGTGTGTTCACACACATCACTACCTATATATTTCAATAATCCCCCCTAGGAGTGGTGTAGTGAATACGGAGGTGGCACTCAAGTATAACGAAGTTCCAAGCTATGTAGAATTAATCCACAAAAGGAAGTAGGCCCAAAGCTTTGCAGAAAGCTTCAAACTTCTCCCTAGGCACAACCTTTATGAAAAGGTTTACAATGTTCTCCTGTGTAGGTAGATATGCCAAACTGATCCGTCTAGCAGAGAACCTCTCCCTGACATAATGATAATGCACCTCAATGTGCTTAGTGCGAGCATGGAATACAGGGTTCCTCACAACTGCCATTGTGCTCTGATTGTCAATGAAGATGGTGGTGGTAGAATATTGATAAACACCCAAATTAGCCATAAGGCTTCTAAGCCACACACACTCAACAATCACTGTGAAAGCTGCCCTATACTCAGCCTCACAATTGGAAGTGGACACAATAGGCTACTTCTTGCTCAACCAAGATATACATGAGCTACCAAACATGAAGCAAAAACAACTAGTGGACACATGAGTGTCACAACAAGTAGCCCAATCAAAGTTAGAAAAAGCATATAAATCTAGGAGTAGTGATCCCCCCTTGGAATAAAACAATCCAAGTAGTCGGATACCACTCAAGTAGCAAAAGATGCACTTAACCACTTGTGAATGCTTGACACTTGGGTGATGCATAAACCTGTTTATCTGTGAGACAAAAAACTGAATATATGGCCAAGTAATGCATAAGTAAATCACACATCCAACTGCCTGCTGATAGAGAACAAAATCAAATGCATCTCTAGCATCGTGAAGACTCAATTGTAAACCTATCTCCATACGAGTGGCAATAGGTTTGCCTGTTTGGCACCAAAAGATAAAACTTCTTGCACAAGTACTGCAATAGTGCGTTCAGAGGCCAAAACAAATGATTCTAAGTATGTGACCAGAAATTAAAAAAAACCTTTTACAAACTTTCTATAAAAACTAGCTAACCCTAGAAAAGAATGTACAGCATTTACATATTGAGGTATAGGTCATTCTTCAATTACTTTAATTCTCTTTGGATCTATATGAATGCCTTGAATAGAAACAATATGTCCTAAATACTCTAATTATTTTTGGAAAGAAGAACTCTTTTCAGGATTGGCTTAAACTTTATTTTTGTGTATCAAATTAAAGACTGTTGCTAAATGATTTTTGTGGTCATTTTCATTCTCATTATAGACAATTATATCATCAAAGAAAACAAGAACAAAAGCTTGGTAACCATATTCATCATACGTGAAAATGTAGCAGGTGCATTCGTAATTCCAAAATGCATTACCATGAATTCAAAGTGACCAGCTTGAGTTCTAAGTAAATTAGGAGGAAGTAATGTTTGTGTTATGTAGTAACTTTAGTTATTAAATTAGGAGCAAGTAATATGTGTGTCCTACAAGCACTACAAGAAATAGGGGGGCGTAGCGACACCCCCAAATTAAAAAAAAAATGAGCACCATCGCTTATGCGACGCTAGCGTCACATAATGCGATGTCCTTTCTAGAGCGTCTCATAAGCGATGCTCTGGAATGTTAAAAAAAAAATCTATTTCTCCCAGCACATTTGTGCCGGGATTTGGACGAGAGCAAGAGAACGAGAGAGAGAGAGAGAGAGAGAGAGAGAGAGAGAGAGAGAGAGAGACATGCAAAGAGAAAGACCAGGTATGCGCACACACACACTTACACACATACATATGCATACACACACATAGACACACACACACATACACATAGACACACACACATACACACACAAATACACACACACATACACACATAATGTTGCATACACACACATATACATGCATACACACACACATATACATGCACACACACATATATGTTGGTGCAAGTCACAAGCCTACACATTTGGCTTGAAGGATACCTTAAAGTAGATACACATATGGAGAAGCATAGGAACAAATGCTAGTGGTTAATTACCACTTTACTCTTTTGTAAAAGTCACTTTTGACTTTGGAATCTTTGTAAACACCTACCAAAAGGAACTCGTAAAAGATTTAGATTTGATTGATGGAATATCTCCTAGGATGTAGGAGAATGATTGAAGAGAGCCAAAAGTTTGAATTCAAATTCAAACTTTAACTCAACTACTATAAAAATGATCATGGAAAAGTCGCAGGTAAGACTCATCATTCCCGAGCTCATCTCTATCAATTATGAGTGTGTGTGAGGCCTACACTCTAGCCCACACCTATCTACACCATTAGGCAATGATCTTCATGCCAATGGCATTGTATACAAATGTTCATTAATACATATATCTATATTCTTCATTTCTGAGTTCTCTGTCATAGTACTTGAAAGTCTGTCAACTTGTGGAAAGCATATCTCACTTATTTCTTCACCAAATTCGAAGATCTATAGCTTGTTCAACCCAGCTCAAAGTTTTCTACATGTGGTCAAAATTTGAAGGAATTCTATTGAGAAATTTGAGAAAAAAACGCGTCAAGGTGATCACTGGTCAATGTCTGCAACAGTCCTAAAAAATCGGGGGTAAAGGTTTACTTGCTAAATTGATAGTTAATCTTTTTATATCATTCCACTTGGAAATGTTAACTTGCTAAGCTAATTAGATATCCCTAAAAGGAGTTTTTCCAATTCCTACTGTGCTGGACATATTGAGCAAAAGATCCAGCGGGTGTCAAGTAAAAAATAGAAGGTTTTCTTGGAAGCTTGAAGTTTATAGCTCTCTGTTTTGATTCAATCTTTACATACATCATTTCCAAAGTACATAGGCCATTTTATGGTGTCATTGGAAAGCTAAAGAGGTCCACTTATCAACTCTGAAGCACACAAGGGCTGGTACAAAGCAGGATTTGGCAGTACCTACTCAATCTCTTGGAGTGTCCATCCATCATTCCCAACAGTGGTATCAGAGCAAATTAAGGTAAAATGGGAGATGGTTTTCCTTCATTCATTGATAAATTGGACAGGAACAACTATCAGACATGGTCTCTAAGGATGAAGACATACCTACAAGGAAGGAGTCTTTATGAATACATCTCAGGAGATGATGAATTGCCCTCATTCAAAACCAGAGGACTACCAACAAAGGAAGAACATGAAAAGCTCAACACATGGTGTGCCAAGGATGCATTAGCAAGGTCTTACTTACTCAACTCCATCTCTGATTTTCTTTTGCCATATATTAGAAACTATAAGACATCCCAAGAGACTTGGCAAACCTTGTCATCTTATTTCTCTTCCAACACAAGGACCAAAAAAAATCAGTTATGGATTGAATTCACCACATTAAGGAAGCAACCTAAGCAAGCTATTTCAGAGTTTGTGACCAAGATTAAAGATGTAGCAGATCAGTTAGCAAGCATAGGAGAAGAGATTGAAGAAGAACATATTGTAAGGCAAGTGATCAATGGGATTAAAGCTGATGACAAATGGGAAAGCTTCACCACTACCATGGACCTTTACATGGACATGAAGATTCGAGACCTTACCACTCTCATGGGACAATTATTCACTCATGAAGCCAAGCTCAACAAGAATGGAGATTCATCCAAAGGTAATAGCTCTTTTGCCCTATACACTGATAAAAGTAAGTCTAAGGATAAAGGGAAGAACAAGAAGATAGAGGATGAAGGCACTACCTCCCAAGCAAACTATGCAGGGAGAGGTAGATCATCAAGAGGTAGGGGCATAGGAGGTAAGCAAGGTAGTAGGAGATCTTATAACTCCTCACCATGCAACATTTGTGGTTTATCAAATCACACTACAGATGAGTGTTTCAGGAATTACAAGAATCAGAGAGGAAGAGGATATCAAAGAGGTGGATACTCACAGTCAAGAGGTAGATTCAACCATCACCAAGGCTACAACAACAACTACAACAATAACTACAACAAAAACTACAATGGCAACTACCAAGGAGGATTCAAATCCAGAAAGGACTACAACAACTATACAGAAGAGCAAGATGATTCTCTGCTGATCATGAACATGACTTCAAAACCAGGTACAAATGATGACCACCTATTCTACATTGACTCGGGATGCTCAAATCATGTGGCTGGCAATATAGCTCTACTCTCTGACCTTGAAGAACCAAAAGGTAAGCATCAAGTACAAACAGGTGATGACACCAAACACTCAGTAGTTAAAGTTGGAAATGTTAAGACGTGATGGAAATCAGAACTTGTTGAGTAGGGTACTCTATGTACCAACCATTACCGAAAATTTGATGAGTGTTGGACAGATTGTGGAGAAAGGTTTGTAGGTCAAATTCAACCAATTTGGAGCATTTGTGGAGGATCCTAAGCAGGGATTCAAGAGAATAGCTAAAGGAGAAAAATCAGGTAGACTTTTTTCTTTTGAGCTAGAAGACACAAAGAATATTGCACTATACAGTTATAAAGATCAAACACTTTCAGAGCTTGAGATTTGGCATAAAAGATTAGGGCATGTAGGAGAAAGAACATTGAAACAGATATGCAGGGATCAATGTGTAATTGGAATACCCAATGTTTCCAAACAACACATGATATATAAATGTAGTGCTTGTCAATTTGGGAAGTCTCACAGGTTACCCTTCTCAAGGAACAGCTACATGCATGAGGACTATCTAGAGCTTGTCCATACATATGTATGGGAACCAAGCAAAGACCCCTCAATCTCAGGATCAAGGTACTATGTATCTTTTATTGATGATTATAGTAGGTGGACTGTATTGTACTTTATGAAGCACAAAGATGAAGTGTTTAATTGCTTTAAAAAATATCTTTCACTTGTTGAGAATCAGACAGGGAAGAATCTAAAGAGACTAAGGTCAGATGGAGGAGGTGAGTACTTCTCCAATGAGTTTGAAGACTTCTTGCAAGACAGAGGCATTAAGAGAGAAATCACCACAAGGTATACTCCTGAACAGAATGGGGTAGCTGAGAGAAGAAATAGGTTGATTGTTGAAATAGCTAGGTCTATGTTGAATGAGAAAGTTACCTAACTATCTATGGGCAGAGAGTGTTTCTACTGCCACTTACCTCATAAACAGGTTACCATCTAATTCACTTGATGGGATGACACCTTATGAAGCATGGCATGGTAAGAGACCCTCACTAGACCATTGTAGGATATTTGGATGTGTAGCATATGTACACATTCCTTCTCAAATAAGAGGTAAGTTAGACCCTAAGGCTGAGAAGTGCATCTTTATTGGATATGATCTGAATAAAAAAGGGTACAAGTTTTACAACCCTTCAAATAAGGGATTCATGGTTAGTAGAGATGTTGTCTTTGATGAAAATGATTCTTGGTATGAGAATGAATGTAGGAAGTTTAAACTACCCTATGACTTGGAGGAGAAATTTCCAAGTCTTGCTAAGGAGGAACCTACTCAAAATGAAGACTCAAATTCAGATGATGAAGATATTATCAACCTTGAAGAGTTCAAGGCATGGAAGTCCAAGGGCAAAGTTAAAATGAAGAAGGTTGAAGACATACGTGAATCTTCAAATCAATCAATCAGAAGATCAGAAAGGGAGAGCAAAAAACCTATCAGATATGGGTATGATACCTCTCTTGTTACTAAACACTATGTTTATCTTGCCAAAGATTTGTCAATTGAAGAACTAGGATCATATGAAGAAGCCATGACCAAGACAGAATGGAAGGAAGCTATGGATGAGGAGATTGAAGCACTCAAGGAAAGTGACACATGGGAGCTAGTACCAAAGAAAGAGTCCATGAAGGTAATTGGATCCAGATGGATCTATAAAATGAAAAGAAATTCTGATGGGTCAATTAACAGGTACAAAGCCAGATTGGTAGCCAAGGGTTTTGCACAAACCCATGGCATTGACTATGAAGAGACATTCTCACCTGTGGCAAGGATGCCAACTATCAGAGTGTTGGTAAGTGTGGCTGCATCAAAAAATTGGAACATGTATCAATTGGATGTCAAAAATGCTTTCTTAAATGGATGGATTTCAGAGGAGGTATATATGTCACAACCTCCTAGCTATGAGGACCCAAACAAGGTAACATATGTGTGCAAATTGAATAAATCTCTATATGGATTGAAGTAGGCACCTAGGGCATGGAATCACAGGTTGACCACATACCTTCAAGACCAAGGTTTTGTCATGAGCAAGGCAGACACTTCTCTATTCATCAAGAGAAGTAATTCAGAGGTAATATACCTATGTGTATATGTTGATGATAACATACTTACACGTAATGATGTCAATGGAATCAGGCAAATCAAGAACCAGATGATGAAGGAGTTCAAGATCAATGATCTTGGTCTACTAAAATACTTTCTTGGACTTGAGTTAGTTTATACCAACTCTGGAATATATATCACTCAGAAAAAATACATACAGGGTATGTTGAAGAAGTTTCATTTGCAGGATGCCAAAGTTGCAAGTACTCCAATGGAGGTAAACCTAAAACTAAGTGCCCATGAAGGTGATGAAATTGATGATATTACAGGTTATCAAAGCATTGTGGGTAGCTTGAATTATGCCACCTTAACAAGAATAGATATTGCATATGGCGTTAGTGTGCTAAGTTAGTTTATGCACAAGTCAAGGGTACCTCACCTAGAAGCTTCCAAAAGAATATTAAAGTATCTCAAGGGTACACAACATCATGGTTTGTATTTCCCTTACACTTCAGATTTGGATATTAAGATCTATTCAGATGCAGATTGGGCAGGATGCAAGGATGATAGGAGGAGCACTTCTAGATACATTTCCTTTGCAGGTGATAAACCAATATCATGGTCTTCAAAGAAGCAACCTACTGTTGCTTTATCTTCTACTGAGGCAGAGTATAGAGGTTTGGCTAATGCCACTCAAGAAGCCAGATGGATCAAGCTATTGTTTACAGAATTGGTTTTATATACTAGGTCACAATTGATCTTTGGAGATAATACAAGCTCACTTCACCTTGCAGCTAATCCTACCTATCATGCTAGGACCAAACATATAGAGGTCCATTACCATTATGTGAGAGAAAAGCTATTAAGCAAGGATATTCAACTCACTTATGGATCAACCAACATGCAGTGTGCAGATTTGTTAACTAAAGCTTTGGATGGAACCAAACTTTGCAGGTTCAAAGCAATGATTGGATTGTAGGATATACATGAAGGCTAAAGATGAAGATGAGGCCAAAATGTTTTTCTTGAGGGGGAGCTGTTGGTGCAAGTCACAAGCCTACACATTTGGCTTAAAGGATACCTTAAAGTACATACACATATGGAGAAGCATAGGAACAAATGCTAGTGGTTAATTACCACTTTACTCTTTTGTAAAAGTCAATTTTGACTTTGGAATCTTTGTAAACACCTACCAAAAGGAACTCGTAAAAGAGTTAGATTTGATTGATGGAATATCTCCTAGGATGTAGGAGAATGATTGAAGAGAGCCAAAATTTTGAATTCAAATTCAAACTTTAACTCGACTACTATAAAAATGATCATGGAAAAGTCGCAGGTAAGACTCATCATTCCCGAGCTCATCTCTGTCAATTCTGAGTGTGTGTGAGGCCTACACTCTAGCCCACACCTATCTACACCATTAGGCAATGATCTTCATGTCAATGGCATTGTATACAAATGTTCATTAATACATATATCTACATTGTTCATTTCTGAGTTCTCTGTCATAGTACTTGAAAGTCTGTCAACTTGTAGAGAGCATATCTCACTCATTTCTTCACCAAATTCAAACATCTATAGCTTTTTGGAACCAGCTCAAGGTTCTCTACGTGCTATCAAAACTTGAAGGAATTCTATTTAGCCATTTCAGAAAAAAGCTCGTCGAGGTGATCACTAGTCAATGTCTCCAACAGTCCTAAAAAATCGTGGGTAAAGGTTTACTTGCTAAATTGATTTCTCTAAGCATAGTTAATCTTTTTATATCATTCCACTTGGAATAGTTAGCTTGCCAAGCTAATTAGATATCCCTAAAAGGAATTTTTCCATTTCCTATTGTGCTGGTCATATTGAGCAAAAGATCCAACAGGTATCAAGTAAAAAATAGAAGGTTTTCTGGGAAGCTTGAAGTTCAAAGTTGTCTATTTTGATTCAATATTTACATACGTCATTTCCAAAGTACATATGCCATTTTATGGTGTCATTGGAAAGCTAAAGAGGGTCCACTTATCAACTCTGAAGGACACAACACATACACATACATAATGCATATGTGTATGCATACATACATACATACTTACATGCATACACACACATATGCATACATAATGCACATGCATACATACACATACATAATTCATATGCATACATAATGCACATGCATACATACACATACATAATGCATACACACACATATGCATACATAATGCATACACACATATATGCATACATACATGCATACACATACACACATAGACACATACACACACATAAACACATACACACACATAAACAGATACACACTCATAGACACACACACACACATACACACACATATACACACACACATACACACATAGACACATACACATATAATGATGCATTCACACACATACACATGCATACACACATACACACACATATACACACACACATAGACACATACACACATAGACACATAGACACACATAAACACATACACACTCATAGATACGTAGCGACACATACACATAGACACACACACACATACACACACACACATACACACACACATACACACATAGACACATGCACACATAATGATGCATACACACACATACACATGCATACACATACATATGCATACATACATGCATACACATACACACATAGACACATACACACACATAGACACATACACACACATAAACACATACACACTCATAGATACACACACATACACATAGACACACACACACATACACACACATAGACACACACACACATACACACATATATACACAGACACATACACACATAGACACATACACACATAGACACATACACACATAATGATGCATACACACACATGCACATGCATACACACATAGAGACACATATACACACACACATACACACATACACACAGATAGAGAGACATACACACCCATACACATACATGCATACATATGCATATGCATACATACATACTTACATGCATACATAATGCACATGCATACATACACATACATAATGCATACACACACATATGCATACATAATGCTTACACACACATACACACATATGCATACATACATGCATACACATACACACATAGACATATACACACACATAAACACATACACACTCATAGACGCATAGCGACACATACACATACACACACACACATACACACACATATACACACACAAACATACACACATAGACACATACACACATAATGATGCATACACACATACACATGCATACACACACATATGCATACATACATGCATACACATACACACATAGACACATACACACACATAGACACATACACACACATAAACGCATACACACTCATAGACACACACACATACACATAGACACACACACACACATACACAAACATAGACACATACACACATAATGATGCATACACACACATACACATGCATACACACATACAGACACATATACACACACACATGCACACACATATATGCATACACACACACATAGAGAGACATACACACACATACACATACATGCATAAGCGACGGTGCTATTTTTGGATTTTTTTTTTTAAGGGGGAGCATCGCATAAGCGATGTCTGCATCGCTTATGTGATGCTAAATATGTGCGTCACAAATAGCATCACTAATTAACGATGCTATTTGCGAAGTTGGCAAATTGGATATCATCGCATATGCGACATCCTGTGTTCCAGAGCGTCGCATAAGCGACGCTCTGGAATGTTAAAAAAAAAAGTTTGATTTCTCCTGGCACATTTGTGCCGGGATTAACACGCGAGAGCAAGAAGAGAATGAGAGAGACAGAGAGATAGAGAGAGAGAGAGAGAGAGAGAAACGCATCTTGTTGAAGCCAGGTATGCGCACACACACACATACATATGCATACACACACACATATACACACATAGACACACACACACACATGCACATAGACACACACACACATACACACACAAATACACACACACATAATGTTGCATACACACATGCACACATAATGCATACACATGCACACATAATGCATCTAGGTATATGCTCCTCAATCAGTTTTAGCCAAGGGTGAGATTTCTGAATTGTTGGATTTAAGTCATGAGTTAATATCTACCCAAGGAGGCCAAGCTTTACTGAAATTATCTTAGGATGGCATCCTTTCAAGCCATTGGATTTTAGAAAATCATTTTTGGCTGCTAAAACATGAAATTCAAATGTTAAATATGTATTGTGACTCTCTTGCTCCCAGGCCTACAATAATTAAGGCACCGGGTATAAAAGCTCCTTTGTGGACAGGGATACAGGTCTTAAATATGACCTTTTCCCCTGGTGTAGAGTACACATATTTAGGCAGTGTAGTTGTGCATGACAGTGAGATAATGCAGTGTCCTGTTGGCAACAAATGGTTAAGAGATTGCCATACGGGAATTGTCCCAAGTCTTTGCTATCAAAAAGGGACTGAAACTGCTCTTCAGTTCCTAACATGCCTTCAAAATGTTCTGCATGAATGGCTTTTCCAAATAGGATTCAGTGTTGGCTTGTAAGACATGTACTTAACAGATGAAATCAGAACAGATAAAAAACTTCTTGAAGAAGTTCTTATTGTTGTAGATGATGGCAGATTGTCTTTTTAGAGAGTTCTCACTTTGGAAAGGCAGATCCGATTAGTCCTGTCAGGGAAAGAGGAACTCATTCCAAGAACTTTTATCAATCCATGTCATAGTGAAATCCTTGAATATGGTTACCAAGAAAATTTTCTTAGCTTAGTTGAAGAAATGAGTGCTAGAAGATCAGCAATTTGTGAATTTCAACGTGTTCTTGGGGAAATACCAACCATTGTTGAGAGGCATAGTTGTCCATCCAATTCCATGATGGCAATGATAAGGGCTGGAAGCAAAGGATCATTGTCAAACTTGATACAACAGTGTGCATGCTTAGGTTTACAATCTGTAAATGGAGAGGAGTTGTTCTTTTCTGACTTTCATGATGGTTTGGCAATAATTCATTCTTGCTTTTTAGATGGTTTAACCTCCAAAGAATTCCTTTATCATTTAGTCTCTTCCTGAAAAAAGAGCAAGAGTTTCATCTGATACTCTAGGGGCCATCATGCGTGATTACTCAGAGATGTTTGATGATGAGCTGGACTATACGATCTAGATGCTTACCCAGCGATCAGAGGAGGGCTCTTCTGCGGCTCCACATGCAGGAAGACAGCTATCTGCTCATAGGTATGTTTTTTTTTCATAAACTTTTTTAATGATATTATAACACATAATTTTATTTATTTTTTATCTATCTATTTTCAGGACACCTATACCACCTCCGGATCGTGATAGCAGAGCACAGTTGACTATGAGGACATGCATAGGCACCTTAGGACTAGAGTGCCATATAGAGCCAGAGGGGAACATTGTGTACATAGGGAATGGATTGGAGTTCAAGAGAAGAATGCGGGCATTATGCGACTCTTACCTACGCCTTGTCCACTTATTGTGGAAGTAAGTATAAATTTTACATATAAATTGAAATAAATATCTTATGTTTTATTTACATTATTTTTTTTATTTTTGTAGTGAGCATGATGAGAGGGATAAAAAATACGTACTTAGTTCACTTGAGATAGAGTTTGGGACAAGATGGTCGTTTAAGTGGTGTCTAAAAGAGATGCGGACACTTATGGCTCATCGTTGCGATAATGCACGGTATGCATTGCTTTTATGTATATATATGTGGATATGAGTATGTGTGTTTATGTATGTATGTATGTATGTATATGAGAGAGAGAGAGAGAAAAGAGTGAGACTAGAGGTACAAATACACGCATATACACACATATACATCATACATGCACATTTACACACATATACACATACATGCACATTTATACATACACACACATACACATGCATGCAGTTACACACATATAATGAATACACATAGACACATACACATACTCACATACACGTACACATACTCACATACACATACACATGCATAATCATATGTACACACACATAGACTCATATAATCATATTTACATGCATATATACATATACACATGCATATATACACACACACAACACATGCATATGCACATATAGATACACATACATACACAACACATGCATACACATAAATAAATAAATCCTATTTCAAAAATCCTAAATTGAAAACACTAATTTCAATATTAGGGTTTTAAAACCCCTAATTTAAAAACTCTAATTCAACCTTTTAGCCATATGTTTGAAGTATATGTAAACATTGCATCTATTCCTCTGACGTCCTACTAGAGAGATGTCTCTCCTCCCAACCTTATGCCTCTATATATAGCTACTCGAATCAACAAGGATCATAATATATATAAAGATATATACACATCATGTAGATACACATACATAAATATAAAATGGAGTAGATATATTATGCATCACACATACATGCCTAAATGTACACATAAATATATATATACATGCATACATATTTACATGTACACATTTACACATAGACATATATACATATATACATGTACACATCGCATATACATGCCTACATGCACACATAAACATATACATACATGCATACATATTTACATGTACATATTTACAGAGACACATATACATATACATGTACACAATTATAAACACTTGCATATATTACATGAATACATGAAAATTTTACATAAATGCATATGCATATATACACATATGCATACTAACACATGTATACATATATCACACACATGCAAACACATACATATAGATGAAATACATATATATGCATATGAATATTTTACATAAATGCATATGCATATATACACATATGCATACTAACACATGTATACATATATCACACACATGCAAACACATACATATAGATGAAATACATATATATGCATACTAACATATGTATACATATAATACACATGAATACACACACATATGCATACATACATGATAAAAATTTGCTCCTCGAAGATAAAGCTATATATTTAATAATTAGGCATACCCCCGAGCTTCATGTTCTAACTTAAAAGAACATGATTTCATCTCTCTAGTAGGATTCATTGCTATTCAAGTTAATAAAAAAATCTATTATCTGATATCCATTCAGAAGCTTCAATTATTAATCGATAACTAGAGTAGAATTTACTATCGAATCTGCTCATATGTTTTCATTATTGCCATCATTTTGGTAAGACATCAATATAGTTTCATCTTCATTATCCTTATTGATTTCATTTATTTCTTCTATTGTTAAATCTATGTTCTCATGAATCACATCATCTATTGATGGATTAATATCTATTTCTGGTAATTCCTCTTCCTCATCAGTAGAATCAGCATGTAGAGAATTATCCTCTTCATCAAAAAGATTAGTATCATTATCATGTATAATGATTCTAATTTCTCTTTCAGATGTTGATGTATCAGTATCTGATGCTGAATCATCAAGAGGACTTTCTTTGATCTCTCTAACAATAAACTGTTCAAACAACGACCTATCTCTAGGTTGCACATAATGACTTGCCACCAAGGATGAGAATCTGGGTTTTTATAAAAAAATGCTTGTTCAATATGCCTAAGAAGAATATATGGTTCTTTAGTAGATCGCATTACCTTGGAAGAATCAATTGCCCAAAACCTAGATAATTCCTTTCTTAATGTGGAATTACTACCTTTATACTCGGCTCAAAACTAGTCAGCCTTCAAAATGATCTATCAAAATATATAACAAAAAAAACCCATTATTAGGTGCTTAAAAAAATAACTAACTCTATCATAACTTTTTTCTACCTGTTTGAATGTACGAAATGAAATTTCGTAGATACCAACAATAGTTCCTACGTAACCAAGTTCGCTATCTATAAGGTTCATGTCTTTTGAGCTAGAACGTGATAGTTGCTTGAAAGAAGCAACAATACTAGAATCCTTTGTTTTACATAAAGAATCAATTGCTTTGATTCTAATATGTTGTCCAAAAGCCCACATATTAGTGAACATTCGAGCCTGCAAAAAAATTTCAATTAGTAAATAGAAACTAATATACATATATGAAAGAAATAAAATATTATTTTAATAAAATTACCTTTCGTTCACAACCTATCATTAACTCACTTTTCTCATCTGAGATTTCTTCATTATTTGTGTTGCCGCATTGCAAACGACTATAGAGCCAATCCGTGAAAGAAGATATATCTGTAATCTCATTATTATCGAGATTACGTCTATATCTTTTGTTTTTTCACCTTTTACTTCGGAGATTTTGAAGTTCCTCGTACTTGCTAAGGAATGCTTGCATGCATTCGCTATTATATGCTAAAAAAGTAGAAACATCATTTTTTTCTTGAAATGTAAATAAGAATGGAACTCCCTTACCTGATAATACCTCATCTGTTATTTTTGAAGAAGACTCGTTGGTCCATGCATGTGGAGCTTCTTCATGAACTCTTTCAAGGTACTCAATAATGTAATACATGCACTCTTCAAGCATCCAACCCTTTGCCATGGATCCTTCTGGTTTCGCTCTTTGTCGCACATAACCTTTTAATATTCCCATAAATCTCTCGATCCAAAACATCCATCGAGTGTTGACAACACCTGCAATCTCTATTTCATCTACAAGATGGACTAATAAATGAACCTGAATATCAAAAAATGAAGTAGGAAGTTCTTTCTCCATCAAACATAGTAGCTCTTTGCATTCACATTTTTTTATGGGATCGAGTTTTGGTCAATCTCTTTGGATGTAATCACCTATACATATCATAAAAACAATTATAAAGAAGTTAATTAAAAAATAAAAGATATCCAATATTCATACATATTAAATATAAAAGTATCATAATTACCTTATAAGTGATCCAAGACGATAGATCACATCTCATACTCCTTTTATTGTACATCCATCGATATCCAAAGGTATAATATGTTTCAAAAAGTTATGCCAGTCATGGGTCTTTAACCCAGATAAGCTCTTATCATCCATAGTAAACATGTTTTGAAAAGATGCTCCATATCCTGTAGCAGTCTTATCAACTGAATTCCATTGTTGATAGTCTGTATCTCTTTTGATGTAAGTACCCAAAGAGTAGGTGCATAAGTCGTTACTTGTCAATGTCTATAAAAAATTGGCCATAACTTTGGTTTGGATTTTTTATCTTTCAAATCATTCCTTGATGCTACCAATCTTTTAGTCCAAGAAGATGTTGCCATAGTGAATAACCAATATTTTTTAATATATGCATAGGATCAAGAAGATGACATACTTTTAACTCTTTCCAATACTCCAAACAATACCATATTGATATGTTCTCTGCGAGTGCCAATTTTCCTTTACCTCTCTTCACATACTCATTATCTGAATCATCACTGAAGATTTTTGATTCTGGATCTATCGAAGGTCCATCTGTCCATTTTTTATACCAATCCATAGGCGTCATAGGTTTTGGACACTAACCTGTTTCAAGATTTCCATTGAAATGTATCGCTTCTCTTTTAGATCTTAATGAATGATCATCAGGCAAGAATTGTCGATGTCGAAGGTAAATATTTTTGTTGGGATTTTTACTATAGATTGATCTCAACCAATCACCACAATATGGACAAGCTTTATAACCCTTAGTAGATATTCCTGCATCATGAAAATGATAAAAATATAATTAGATTAAATCATATTTATTTACATGCATATTGAATTAAAAAATTACATCAATACCTGAACAAACACCATATCTTGGAAAATCGTGAATAGTCTAAGCCACAATACCACGAACTATAATATGTCTTTCATTGATGCTTTTCTATACATCAATGATATTAATACCTCTCCATAACTCTTGGAGATCGTCAATGAGAGGAGCAAGATATATATTCATATCTTTAACTTGTCTTTTGCCTGGGATTAAAAGTGAAAGCATTAAATGTTCCTTTTTAATGCTAAGATATGGTAGAAGATTGTAGTTTATGACTACCACTGGCCATGTTGACCATTTACTGGATTTCATGGAGAATGGATTAACCCCATCTAATGCAACTCCTAACTTTAGATTCTGTGGATTTTGTGCAAATTCAGGCCATGTAGAATCAATATGCTAAAAAGCAACACTATCATGAGGAATTCTGATTATTCCATCAGTACTTTTGTGATCATGTCCCCAAGTCAAAAGCTTTGATAATTCGGGGCTTTGAAACATATGTCTAATCTATGGAGCCAATGGAAAATGTCTCAATACCTTTTTTGGGATTTTACCTTCTTCGCCCTTATATCAAGGAGATTGACATTTGGGACATGTCAAACAGTCTGCATATTCACCTCTATATAAAATACAATCATTAGGATATGCATGTATACATTGATAATCTATACCAAGATTGTTGATTATCTTCTCCATTTCATCATGTGAGGTAGGAAGAATATTCTGACTTGGTAAAAACTTTTCAGATAATAACATGTAAGTTCATCAAAAAAAGATATATTAAAAAAGTAAATAAATAAATATACATATATATATGCATATAATTTTATAAATGTGTATGCTTATGTGTATCTTTCAAAATATTCGTGAAAATTTTGATTGTTTTGGATGGCAGGATACGATTGTTTGTTTTGGAGGATATGAAGTATGTACCTTCATTGAATGATTTGTCGATTCTATCATATGTTCAATTTGAAAGTGTGAGAAGCGGGTTTATAATTGCTATTCAAAGAATTTGGCACTGTTTATAGGCCATATGATGGTGATGTGGATGAATCGCATGCAGAGAGGTTACTCAAGATAGAGCAACCTGATTATAATGGACTAGTGCCAACAGGATTCCTGGGGTATGCAGTATACCTCTTGCATGTCAATGATGAGCATCTGAACTTTAGGATACAAAGTGGAAATCATGGTGGCTTGAGAGGATCACTTTTATACAGCTTAGTCAAAGAACTTCAGGTTTATGACACTGAAGTTCTTTGAACAAGCTGTATAAAAGTAATCCTGTCAAGCCACCATGATTTCCACTTTGTATCCTAAAGTTCAGATTCTCATCATTGATATGCAAGAGGTTTACTGCATACGCCAGGAATCCTGCTGGCACTAGTCCATTATAATCAGATTGCTCTATCTTGAGTAACCTCTGTGCATGCGATTCATTCAGGTCACCATTGTATGGTCTATAAACAGTGCCAAATTCTTTGAATAGCAATTATAAATCCGCTTCTCACACTTTTAAACTGAACATATGATAGAATCGACAAATCATTCAATGAAGGTACATACTTCATATCCTCCAAAACAAACAATAGTATCCTACCATTCAAACAATCAATTTTTTTGCAAATATTTTGAAAGATGCATTAATAGTTTTAAAAGATGCGCGGAAAAAAAGTGTCCATTCAATTCAAGTTCTTGTTCTTACCTTATCTAAAGTAAAAATAAAAACCTACATTGGATGGACACTTTTTGTTCGCCCATTCTTTAAAATTATTTTTCCATCCTTCAAAATGTGTGTATATGTGTGTGTATGTTTATATGTGTGTATGCATTCATGTATATTATGTGTATGTTTATACATGCATGTATTTATATATGCATGTATTTATATATATATATTTATGCATATATATATAAATAGATAGAAAAGTGAAAATTATACCTTAATAGTGTCGAAACAGATACATTACTCCATCCAAAATGATTTTGAAGATTGAGAATAAGTAAGCTCGCACTTAGTCGTGTCAAACGACTTCCTTCATATACATGCTTTAGACATTCCTCTCGAAGATATTTCTCATTTTTAGAAATATCAATGCTCTCACTGTCATTTTGATACCAATCCTCAATAAAATCTGCCATGCCATCATCTTCATCATTGTCACACAAATCTTGTACTTTATCGTCTTTTGAATATAGATCTTTCAACCTTGCATATTCCACAGGATTACTTTTGCGTAGCCTCCTCATGGAAGCTTCTGATAAATGAGGTCTTACTAGCAATTGTGAATGTTGTGGAGGAATATCATCAACATCATACGTTGGAATCTACACATATAAATAAAATTCATTAGTATTCCATAAATGAATAAAAAGTAAACTTTAAATATAAAATTAAGTATATAACTTATTAAATATGGATAGAAAATTTTTATTCTCTCTAGCTAAAAGGTGTTCTTGGAGGTCTACGCCATCCATAATTCACTAATAGCTCATCACCGGCATGTAATGTAGTAATAGCATTGACAACTATGTATCTTGATACATCTCTACTCATGTATGGTGATTCATGACTATTTTCACGCTCCTCAAATGTGCAATTAGTCCTTGAACTATTATGTAACCCTCGACTACTATTTATTAAACCTGCTATATTTCCATGTGTGTAAGGTCTTCCATCAATATATAATCTTTCATTTTCTACATGTAAAATCCTTCTACTAGTAAGGGATGTTGTGTTCAAGCATATTTCATAAGTACTCATGCTTTGAACATAACGTGAAAGTTGATGCCAATCTCCCCATCCATATATAGGACCACAAAATGACATACGAGTGACTTCATAGTTTGGAGGCACATACAAATCCTCTACAATAAAGAGACCACGGCCAGCATTAGTAACAGTGGATGGAGCAATCATATAGCGATTACCCCAAAAGTTGAAAACCCCTCCATCTAAAGGAAGTGGTCCTCTATTCCATCCTCCATATCTTCTTCTATCATGTTTGTACTAAAGAATGATCACGAGCTGGCAATGGATAATCTCGAGCCGTTTCAGTCTCTAAACCAGGAGGTAGAGGATTTCTAAAAACCTCTGCTTGTAATTGATGAACATCAACTCCATGACGTGTACGAGGTATATTAACATTATGAGAAAAATTATCATCATCATCATCATCAAGCAAGTATTCTTGTATATCAACAGTAATTTGATTTTGTATATGGTTTTTAAATAAAATAATGACATTAATATATATATGCGTTTACCGTTTACCTAACGTAGATAGAAAACAAACAGTTTTTGGTTTTCTATCTACGTTAGGTAAACGTAAACTAATACGAAAACCTAAACATTTAAGCGTTTACCTATTGGTCCTTTAGGTTTTCTATCGCTCCTAATGGTCAACGGTATTAGCTTCGCCCTTAACGTTTAAGCGTTTACCGTTTACCTAACGATTAAGCGCTGAGTTTTCGGTTTTCGCTTAACCTAAAGGTATTAGGGGCTAAAGAAAACGTATACATACCCAAGCATTATCACGTTGACCATGTGATGGTGCATGCTCAAAAGTACCATACTCTGCCTCATGTTCAATACATTCCAATCGTGGTCTTCGATACGTGCCATAACAAGAGTTACACCAACATATAATATGCTCTTGATAGTAAAATTCATCATAAACCCTATCAGAGGACACATTTGAAGTCGTTGCATGGGTAGGAGTGTTGATATATTTAGGTATTGATGTGTGTGAACACACTAGGACCGCCGGGGCACTTTTTTCCCTCTTTAGGAGGTTTTTTTCCCCCGGCTTGTATATACGCCTATTGCCCTAATGGGCTACTTATCTTTGTACATTCTCTAGTAATACATTCAGTATTGTGTGTTTGTACTCCAAGCTTCTTCTTCTTCCTTGTGTTGTTCGCGTGCTTCCGCAGACGTCTAACTCCAACAATTGATATCAGAGCAGGTCGTCACTTCATCTAGGGCATCGTCGACACTCCTCCGTTTGCAGTCTCAGATTCGCACAAAATTTGGTGAGCATACTCAGAGTGAGCCTCCGAACGCACTACCACAGTGCTTGTGCAGGCTATTTCTTCTTTTTGTGCCAAAGCTATATACCAGTTTCTATTCGCCAGTTTAAGCGTCTTGAAGTCTACTACAAGTCTAGCAAAACTTGTCTGGGTAGTTCTGTTCAACTTTTTGAGATACAGTCAATTTTCTGCATCAAGGTATTTTAGTCACCGGCCATGGCTGAAAGCAGTGATGTACTCCGTATGTTGGTTGTTGAGGATAAGTTGGATGGTACCAACTACCCATTATGGGCTTATATGATGCGACATGTATTGGTTGCAAAAGGATTGTGGAACATTGTGTAGGGTGTTGAAAGACGTCCTCTTACACCTCTGACTATAGGTACTACAAATATAGGTGTTGGAGCTAATGAAGATGGTGTCGAAGATGATATTCCGCAGATTCCTGTTCGTGCTGTTGTTTCTACTGCACCTACTGCAAAGCAGATTCGCTAGGATGGCAGAGATGCCCAGGCACATGCATTGATAGCTTTTTCTGTCAAACATGCCATTATTCCTCACATTCGCTCTTGCAAAACAGCTAAGGATGCTTGGGATACACTTACCACATTGTACCAACCTAGGAATGAGGCTCGTGTTGCTTACCTCCGAAAACAGTTGGAGAGTGAGCACATGAATGAAGGTGATTCTATGGATAGTTTTCTAACGAAGATCAAAGACTTGAAGGAGCAGTTGATTTCTGCTGATGAGGTTATACCAGATAGCTCACTTGTGCAGACCGTTCTGAATGGTCTTCCTGATTCATATTAGAGTTTTGCTTCTACTCTTCGGTTGATGATGAAAGGCAATCCAAATGCCTTATCATTTGAGGAGTTAGTCTCTATTCTGTTGCAGGAAGATCAGTCCAAGCAAAAACAGGTCCATTATGCGAGTTGCAGATCAAGCTTTCCTGGCTAGTCAGAAGGGCAAAGGAAAATAGAGCTCTTCAACTAGTAAGCAAAAAACTGCTAATTCTGCATATTCGAAGAAGGAAGATAAAGATGAGAAGAAATCAGAAAAGCAAAAATTGTTTTGTAAGTACTGTAAAGGGAATGATCATATCATAAAGAACTGTCCAAAGCTGGCTGCTAAAGAGGCAAAGAAGAAAGAGGCTGGAATGGTTGTTGCAGAGGCCTCTACACCAAAAATAGAGTCTACAAATCTTGTGCAGGAAGAAGAATGGGCATTTACTACTGTCTACAGTTTTGACCCATCTTCTCATGAGCAGTGCATGTCTCCAGTAGACTCAGATGTTTGATATTTTGACAATGGGGCGACCAAACATATTACCTCGCAGCGTAGTTTCTTCTCTTCACTCGAGCCTGCCCCTACAGGGAATACTGTTACATGCGCCAACAACTCCTCTTATCCTGTTATGGGAGTTGGTAAGATCATTTTGATTACTGCTGATGGTAGTTTTTTCACTTTGTCAGATGCTTTATCTGTGCCAGGGATCAAAAAGAACCTCTTACATTAGCCAAGATTGGCTTGGTTGTGAAATTTGTTGATGACAGGTGTGCAGTTCATGATCTGTCAAATGGCGATGTGATTATTGCTTCTGGCATTTTATGTCGTGGGTTGTATAAGCTCATAGACTATGAAAGATCTGAAAATGATTTGGCATGTGCAATAAATGATTCTCAGGCTATGTCAGATGCAAAGCTTTGGCATGCATGCTTTGGTCATCTGAATTTTGCTAGTTTGATATGCCTGCACAAATTTGAAATGGTGTCCTCTTTGCCCAAACTTGAGGCACCTGGAAAACATGTTTGTGAAGGCTGTATTTTGGGCAAAATGCAGCGTTCCTCCTTTCCAAAAGATGGTTCAGTTCGGGCTACACAGAAATTGCAACTTGTACATAGTGATGTATGTGGTCGTATGCAGACACCCTCTTTTGGAAATTACCTTTACTTCGTGACTTTCATTGATGATTTTTCCAGGCATGCATGGGTATATCCACTCAAAGCAAAGTCCAAAGTGCTCATGTGCTTCAAACAATTTTTGGTTTTGGGTGAAAATCTGTCAGCATGTAAAATGGGCACCCTCCGTTCTAATCGAGGGGGGGAATATATGTCTTCTGATTTTAATGCATTTCTTGCTGAACGTGGGATAAAACTCCAGTGTACAGTGCCACATACACCTCAACAAAATGGAGTTGCTGAACGGAAGAACAGGTCTCTCATGGAGATGGCGAGGTGTATGGTCAAGAGTCAGGCTTTACCTCATAGTTTCTGGCTTGAGGCTGTCATGTGTGCAGCATATGTACTGAACCGGTGTCCCACTAAATCGCTGTAGTCTATCACTCCATATGAGGCTTGGCATGTCCTCAAGCCATCTGTTGCTCATCTGCATGTTTTTGGTTGTTTGGCATATGCACTAGTGCCTGAACAACATCGTAGAAAATTGGATGATAAGGCAGTAAAATGTATTTTTGTTGGGTACAGTTCTGAAAGTAAAGGCTATCGTCTGTATCATCCACAGACTAAACACATTCTGGTTAGCCGTGATGGTGTCTTTGTGGAAGATGCTATTCAGCCATTGCTTTCATGTACTAAGGAGACATTTGTTAGCCCCAAAGACATGTATGATACTTTGATGCCTCTTTTTACAGGTGGACAGTCTAGTGCTGGTCCTAATGAGGCAACTTCTCAGCCTTTGCAGGTTTCATATGATGATGCAGATCATTCCATTTTTTATGCAGATTTACACGATGCACTTGTTGATGAGAGAGCTGATATTGAGCAGGCAAAAGTTATGCCAAAATGGTTGGTGCACACTTTGGGTGACAGCAAATTAGATGCACCTTTGTCATATCGTACTCGTTCAGGCTCTCATAGTGCCTCCTTTGCATCAGATTGCTATGCTATGGCTGCATCTAGTCTCTGTGATGAGAATGAGCCTGTTTCTTTTGATGAAGCATAGAATTCAGAAAATTGGATGGCTGCTATGCAATCTGAATATGATGCTATAATGAAGAATGGTACATGGTCTTTATGTGACTTGCCTTCTGGCAAGAAGGCCATTGGCACTAAGTGGGTATACAAGCTGAAGCGTAAACCTGATGGTACAGTTGACAGGTATAAGGCTAGGCTTGTTGCAAAGGGTTATGTGAAGGAAAGAGGCATTGATTTTGATGAGACCTTTGCACCTACATGACTACTCTTCGGAGTATTTGTGCACTTGCAACCCATCATGGTTGGAATGTACATCAGTTGGACATTAAAACAACATTTCTAAATGGTGACTTGCATGAAGAAGTGTATGTTTTTCAACCCGGTGGCTTTGTGCAGAAAGGGCATGAAAACCAGGTGTGCAGGTTAAAGAAGGCATTATATGGTTTAAAGCAAGCACCACGTGCTTGGTATGAGAAGATACATGCCTATCTGGTTGCACATGGTTTTGAGAACAGTCCAACTGAAAGCACCCTATATGTTAAGCGTGCTAATGATGTGCTTCTGATCATTGTTGTCTATGTTGACGACATGCTGCTCACTGGTCCTATTGAGAAGCATATTGCTGATTTCAAGGCTGATTTGCATGCCTCATTTGAGATGTCTGATTTGGGGCATTTGCATCACTATTTGGGCATTCAGTTTATGCAAGTTGGTGGAATGGCTTTGTGTCAAACGAAATATATTGACACATTATTGCAGCGTTTTGGCCTTGAAGATTGTAAGCCTATTGCCACTCCTATGGAGACAGGTTTACGATTGAGTCTTCATGATGCTAGGGATGCATTTGATGTTGTTCTCTATCAGCATGCTGTTGGATGCTTAATTTACTTATGCATTACGGCCAGATATTCAGTTTGTTGTCTCACAGATGAGCAGGTTTATGCATTGCCCAGGAGTCACACATTGGAAGGCGGTTAAGCGCATCTTTCGCTACTTGAGTGGTACTCGGCTACTTGGGTTGTTTTATCCCAAGGGGGGATCACTACCGCCAGATTTGCATGCTTTTTCTGACTCAGATTGGGCTGGTTGCTATGACACTCGTGTGTCCACCAGTGGTTTTTGCTTCATGCTTGGTACCTCATGTATATCTTGGTTGAGCAAGAAGCAGCCTACTGTGGCCACTTCCAGTTGTGAGGCTGAGTATAGGGCAGCTTTCACAGGGACTGTTGAGTGTGTGTGGCTCAAACGCCTTATGGCTGATTTGGGTGTTGGCCAGTCTTCTGCCAACACCATCTTCACTGACAGTCAAAGCGCATTGGCAATTGCGAGGAACCCTGTGTTCCATGCTCGCACTAAGCACAATGAGGTGCATTATCACTATGTAAAGGAGAGGTTCTCTGCTGGGGAGATCAGCTTGGCATATGTGCCCACGTAAGAGAACATTGCAGACCAATGAAGGCTCTGTCTAGGGAGAAGTTTGAAGCTTTCCGCAAAGCTTTGGGCTTACTTCCTTTTGTGGAGTGATTTCCACATAGCTTGGCACATCCTTATACATGAGTGCCAGCTCCTTGTTCACTGCATCACTCCCAGGGGGGATTTATTGATATATTTAGGTAGTGATGTGTGTGAACACACTAGGACCACTAGGGCACTTTTTTCCCTCTTTAGGAGGTTTTTTTCCCCCGGCTTGTATATACGCCTATTGCCCTAATGGGCTACTTATCTTTGTACATTCTCTAGTAATACATTCAGTATTATCTGTTTGTGCTCCAAGCTTCTTCTTCTTCCTTGTGCTGTTCGCGTGCTTCCGCAGACGTCTAACTCCAACAAGGAGGTGGTGGAGTATCCTCTGATTGATCAGAATCTGCACATAATAAGAAACAAAAAAAATAAGTTATGTATCCATCAAATATATTTAAAATTAAATGTTTGATATACTTATAGTATATAGTCGTTGCACGATGAGGAGACGGTGGTGGAGTTTCATCTGATTGATTAGAATCTACAAATAATGGTATTTGATATTAATAATCTGATTATCTACATACACAAGAAATTCACATATACATATTTACACATACACACAGATTCACATATACACATTTACACATACACACATATTCACATATACACATCTACACATTATATGTGGGATAAATGCATGTATTTTTTATGAATGAGTGTATATGCATGCATGTGTGTGTACGTATATATGTGGATATGTATATGTGTGTTTATGTTATATGTATGTACATGTGTATATGTATACATATATGTATGCGTATATGTTTGCATGTATATGTACATGTATGTGGGTATGTGTATGTGTATGCGTGTGTATATATGTGTATGTATTCTGATTTTTTTTTCTGTTTGAGATTAAATTAACAGGAGATATTGTATGGTGGAAAAAAATAAGAGGCGACCTAACATACCACCTGAGACGTGGCAGTTTTTTCGTAGACAGCTACGTCTTCAGGAGTCATTTCCTCAGCAAAAGGTACACAAATTAATAGTTTATATTTATAATTTTTATATATTTTAGTAATTTTTTACATTTAATTTATGTATTTCTTTTCTTAAATAAACAGGCTGCTGCAAAGAAGAGAGTGGAGTCGGGCCACACATCGCACCTAGACCAAATGGGCCATAATGGTTTTGTATCTACATTTGTAAGTATATGTGTTATTGTGAGTATATTTTTTATTTTAGTTAAAATGCAAGCAACTAATCTTTTTTATTTGTTTCAATGCAGCAGAAGGATTATGGCAGATATCCTACAAAACATGAGATCGAGTATGCTACACATTTTGGATATCGGCGTTTGAGCGAGTATATGCGAGATCATCCTGATGCCTTTGTGAGTATTATTAAATTTTATATAATTATTTTATTTTTATGAATGGTTTAATTGTTTTATTTATTTATGTTTGTTATATGTAATACAGGAGTATTAT
Source organism: Ceratopteris richardii (assembly GCA_020310875.1). Lineage (NCBI taxonomy): Eukaryota > Viridiplantae > Streptophyta > Polypodiopsida > Polypodiales > Pteridaceae > Ceratopteris > Ceratopteris richardii. The sequence continues at coordinate 47,858,674 of CM035427.1, forward strand.
GGAGAGACAGATATGGATGAGGTGGAGAGACAGACACAGGAGGGACAATCTCGATCGTCACAGGGTGATCATGACAATGAGGATGAGGATGATCAGGATGATCATGATATTGTTGATGATGATCATGATCATGATGATGATGATGATTAGGATTTTTGTTGATTATGACATTGGATTATATGTATTTACATTGATATATATATATATATTTTTTATCTATATATTTTTCATTTTCAGTTATGTTTTGAATTGTGTGTATGGTATTAAGTAATGAAGAGTTTTGTTCTATTGATTGTTATTATTGTTTATATTAAGCATGTGTTTTAATACTTTAATTATATAATTCAATCATATGTGTGTACCTAAGTGTATATGTATGTGTGTATATGTATGTATGTGCATGTGTATGTGTGTGTATATGTATGTATGTGCATGTGCATGTGTAAGTGTATATGTGTGTATGAGTATGTGCATGTGCATGTGTATGTGTGTCTATATGTATGTGCATGTATATGTGTAACTCTATGTGTATATGTGTGTATGTGCATGTACATGTGTATATGTAGGTATGTGCATGTGTGTGTGCATGTGTATATGTGTTTTAATACTTTAATTATATAATTCATTCATATGTGTGTACCTAAGTGTATATGTATGTGTGTGTATATGTATGTATGTGCATGTGTATGTGTGTGTATATGTATGTATGAGCATGTGCATGTGTAAGTGTATATGTGTGTATGAGTATGTGCATGTGCATGTGTATGTGTGTGTATATGTATGTGCATGTATATGTGTAACTCTATGTGTATATGTGTATATGTGTGTATGTGCATGTATATGTGTGTATGTGCATGTATATGTGTATATGTAGGTATGTGCATGTGTGTGTGTGCATGTGTATATGTGTGTGTACATATGTGCATATATATGTGTATATATGTGTATAATGTATGTATATGCATGTGTATATGTATGAAACATGCATGTGTATGTGGATGCATTTCCATTTGTATCCATGTGCATGCATGTGAATGTGCATGCATGTGGATGTGCATATACATGTATTTGCGTATACGTTAATGTGTGTATGTGTATATATGTATATGCAATAATGCATGCATGTAAGTCTTTTTATGTGGTTGTAGAAATGTTTGTGCATATGCATGTGTATATGTGTGTATGTCTAAGTGTATGTGCACATGTATCTGTGTGTATATATGTGTGTGTATGTGCATGTGTATATGTGTATATGTGTGAAAGTGCATCTTCATCATGTATAAGTGTATAAGTGCATATCAATAAGTGTGAGTATGCTATCTAATGAAAATAACACAATTCAAATGATATACAAAGAATAGAAATTGTACTTACAATAGTTAGCCATACTTTTTGCTTGGTTAGCTTCTTGAATAACCTGCAATAAAGAGAGAAAGAAGAGAGAGAGAGAGAGAGAATTCAAAGAGAGAAAGATGTAGAAAGAGAGAAACAGAGACAGAGGGAGACAATAAGAGAGAGCTTAGGCAAAAAAACAATTCTGCATATACTTGCTTCAGTTCGTAAGCGCAGCACAATTGCGAACATTGGAGAGCTCTTCGATCAGATGCGTGAAAATGCCTATCAAAGAGCCTCCAATGTTTTAGTTTTTTTCTGTCAACAGACCGTCATGTAAGCGATGCTACGCATCGAGTTGGCGTCGCATAAGCGACATGTTTTAGCGTCGCTTATGCGACGACAAAAAGCATCGCTTATGCAACGCTATTTAAAACCGTCGTGTTAGCGATGCTCTATGCGAGTGTCGTAGACCCCGTCACGCCACAAGTCGCAAAAAACGACGTTCGGTTCGTCGTTTAGTCGATGGTGCGCACGCGACGTTCATTACGGCGCATTTTGCAATTTTATAGTGACAAAATTGTATCGTCTCAACCATCGCTATGCGCCCGTATTCCTTGTAGTGAAGTAACTCCAGTTTGCTCCCACACCAAATTGCACGATTTAAGATAAGATACACAAATATGTCTTCGTTGAAGCTGAACAAAAGGAACCATATCACACAAAAAATATATATATTTTAATTGCTACCATGAAGAATTTAAGTGCCAAATTTTGTTGAGTTTATTAGTCAACAAGACCCTGTCCACTCGTTGAACCGAGGTGTTAGAAATGTATTCCCAGTAATCAAATATGGATTTAGTTCATATGCAATTTGGACTATCCTCATTAATAGTTTCCCAAAGAATCTTGTAATCTCTTTGAGAAATACCATTGCCTCGGCCTAAACTGTTAATTTAGTTAACTGTTGATCCTTTTTGCATATATCCTTAAAAAGAATAATTTTACAAGAGGTGAGTCTATGACCAGTTTTGAAGAAGACTCTTTTAAGGGGTGGACACCATCTCACTGTTGTTCATCGTCTTCGAGGGCTCTCGAAGCTTTCTTTGTCTGGAGGGGTCAATACCCTTGTTGCGGCAATTGTCATGCTCCTCCTCTTTATCACTTGATCTAGAATCTATCTTCATCCTGGAATGACGTCCAAGCCCATAGAGAGCAGGTATTGGCATACAAGCCGACATAGAAGCTTGCGGAACATTGGGCGTGTATTGCTCCATAGCAATATCGGCACCACCTGCTCAAACATGATGGGTGTTGAGGGAATACATGTGACTCCAGAAGATATCTTTGCAAGAGGAGTACAGTCTATGGTATGATGTTTAACTGTTCATTAGGTTGACACTGCTAGATCCGAAGGGGTGCTTCAGAAACAAAGATATTTGGGAAGATTATAGCAGTGAGCAAGTACTCCTCGATTTAGGTTTGTGCATATACTACATTCAATAGAGGAACATTATGTACGATGCAGCTCATGGTTTGATTTATGCAACATCAGTTTCTATGGTGTCCTTTCAAAGATATAATAATAAGTTGGTTCGATACATAGAAAACTAACATGGCTTCTGTACGATCTTGACGACTGAATCTTTCATGACTTAGGAAGAGATAGACATTTAGAAAATGCAACAGGTGTTCGTTCAAGTCTGCATATCAGATATGTAAAGAGATGAGCAACACAGACGGTGCAGGCTTTTCGAATACTTGATGGATGACTTCAAAGCTTTGCGCTATGAAGAGAACGTGAGACAGGTGTTCGTTCAAGTCTGCATATCAGGTATGTAAAGAGATGAGCAACACAGACGGTGCAGGCTTTTCGAATACTTGATAGATGACTTCAAAGCTTTGCGCCATGAAGAGAACGTGAGACCTCGTGGTTTGAAGGAGATGGTGCTACAGTTTCCAAAGAGAATGAAAAAGCACGGATTAGAGCTGGACTTTGCTATGCATGGTGTTGCAGTTCAGAGAGAGAATAGAGGGCGATCTATGGACGGTTGGGCAGGCGGTCTCTTACTCTTCATGGACCTCGCTTCTAGAAGATGGGGGGATCGCTCTTCTCAGAGCGTGCAGGAAGAGCAAGGTTCTTCACGGACTTGATTGATCGCGTCCTCGAGAAGGAGTTCTCAGAGAAAGAAGAGAAAGACGGAGGTTTGAATGAAGGTGCTATCTAGAGCGAAGGATCTAGAGCGAAGGACGCTGCTAACCAAAGCAATTTTACGTGAAGATCCCATAATCAGTAGATAAGCAGCAATGACAGGCGCTCTCAATTCATGCTGGCAAATTTCATTATAAATTACATGAATTCAATTCATCTCTCTCTCTCTTTGAATATGAGTACTTATATGGATGTGCATGTCTGTTCATTTTTTACGCTAAGAAAATTCCTTATGACTTCAGTTCTTTTAGATGGCAATTTAATTTTTTAAGCCCTTCTATGACCTGAATTATGTTGGATTAGGATTGAGGCGTTTGGATTTAATTGCTTTTCATGTCTTGTGTTGCTCACCAAGAAAAACCTGTTTTAAACTTTGCTAGTTGATGTTCCATATTACATGATCCATGCAATGATATCCTTCAAACATTGTAAAGAGACAAAGCACATATCTTATTAATAGATAAAAGGGAACGCACTATATGTTTTGAACTCGTTATTCATAAGTTCCTGGATTTACGATGAGATCCACCAAATGAATTAGATGAGTCATTCTAAGAGATGGGCTGACAAGAAAGGCATGCGTGACAACCAAAATTTCACATGGTTGCATGCAGTAGCATAATACAACTAGAGAGAGAGAGAGAGAAAGACATGACTTAAACTTGACTCATGAAGCAAGCATAAGAATGCATTAAGTAAGTGTATTATTGACGAGCTTGCACAAAACTTTGAAGGCATGTCCATTACATAAAGAACTTCATAAAACATTTATGGATGTTTTAGTCACAATGAGAAGTGAGATAACAACCGTATGGTGATTAGAGAATAGAATGCAAATGTTGTTACATGAAAACCCATGAACGCAATCAAATGCTTCATTAAAAAAAATGGGTAAAGGTTTTGGTCTTCATTAAAACAAAGGTTGAACCTTAGTTTAGCAATGGCCAAAGTTCTGTTTACTCAAATGAATAGTTCGTATGATAAATTTTTGTCAATCGTAGCAATCCAAACGAAGATCAATATTAAAGATAGAAACAATGAGCAAAGAGGAAACAATCACTGAATTTAAGTCTCACCATATGATTTAGTTTGATTTGCGTCAGTGTCACTGCAATTGTACCAATAGATGCCAAATGAAAAAAAAAGGCAGCCAAGAGCATTGGAATTGATTCATATGTACACAACCTACCGTGTATGTGATGAATCAAAAGTCAAGAGCCAAATCTTATGGCACCTTGCGTGCACCTAGGCTCCTGATGTCTCTCCTTTACAAAAAACATTGCGACAATAGTTTCTCCTTAATGAGTGGAGTGCAGAGAGGGGCTTGCCCTTTTTGCGGGGTCCAAGGGGCCTATCTCCCTAGCCCATAGGGCTGAGAATGTAGGACATTTGGTCATGGAGATATTGTCGGATTGTATATTTTGCTGACTATTTTGTATCTCTCGATTACGTTTATCTATACACACTTCCCTTGTAAAAGTTATATAAGCATGGCCCAAGTTGAGCTTTACATATCATTGTGCACTAGTAAGCCTTCATCTAGAGTATTTCTAGATCATTGTCTAAGCACATTGGGAGCACACGCGTGGACAACACCATCATCAAAACTGCATTATGTTTGACAATCTGAGAATTTGAGTTCTCTATCTCTCAATATGTGTCTATCTTTGTCTGCATTTTTTCTCTGAATTGCGTCTATTATTCTATTCCATTGTGTTGTTGTTTACTTACATTTATTTCCTTCACTATCATCTTGGCTTACGACCCAACCTATACCAATAAGACTAGAGATTTATCTTCTATTTGTGACTCCCAAGATATTATTCTCTTAATCACATCTTGTGCTCTTACTAAAGCCTCTATCAAAAGATCAACTTCCTTTGTGGTCTACTTGATTCCTCATCTTGTTCATCAAGAGCTTCTAGTTCCATTCCTCTAGTTCCTATGTCTATCATGGTTATCTTTTTGTAGTGATTTTTCGTTCCTCCCTTAAAATAATTTCCTTGCAAATGTAGCCAACTAGATCAAAATTTGCATATTTTCTTATCTATGTATATTACTAATCATTGCTCATTAGTGGCTTTCAATAGCTCACAATCTCTAATAAATCACACAAGAACGTCTATGAGGACCATGCACAAAACCGTTCAGGTTTTGAGGATTTGATTAACTTGTGGTGGGAAACTTTGAAATTGAGGATTTTGTTGGTGAGGTATTGCTTGAATAGGGTAATTGAGATTTTGATAAGGCAATTGATGTGTTTAATGAGCTTGGGGAGCAATGTGTGGCACTTGAGGTGCAAGAGGAGCTTCCAAAACATATGGTGGAGGATTTTGATTTCAAACAGGATGCAAGTTCAGAGAACTAAGCAAAAGACTACATGTATGTCAAAATCAAAGAGGAATGAAGACATTTCAAGACATGGTTTAACTCTTGAGTAGAAATGGAGGAATTTATGAGGTAAAGATTCAATGTATTGTTTTGAATCCTTCACTTACTACATGACCAAGATTCTATTAGACATTGCTAATAATAATTCTAAGAGTTCTTATCAAATTTGAGAGAAGATTGAAGTCAAACTTTTGCAATCATAAAAGTAAATGGCAAGATTACTTGCATAAAGTGACAAGGATCTTAAATTTTGAAGTCTTTACGAGATAATGATGGTTATAGAGATATTGTAGTAACCACATTATTCTATTTCTTCTGATGTTTCATACATCAAGAAGTGGTATCAGAGTAGAAAGTTCCTAAAAGGTACAGAAGGAGTTGTAGACATACAAAGACTTGAAAGTTTTCATTTAGAATCTAAAGTTTGAAGTGTTTGGCATCAAAAGCATCAAAGTATTACTTAAAAATAGTTTTGAAGTATAACGATCTACATAACCAACCATTTTTTATACCTTAAACACCTAGGTTGTAGCAGACAAAAGAAGATTATAGCAGATCACATAACAATTGACAAATTGGACAGAGATAATTATCCTGCTTGGGTAATGAGAATGGAAGCCTAACTTATGAGTAATGATCTCATGGTTTACATAATAGGTGAAGAAGAAAATCTTGTGTTTGAGGACACTAGTCATGCTAAAAGAGAAGAACAAGATGCATTGAAATTATGGCAGAAGAAAGATGCTAGTACAAGGGCATATATTTACAACACAATTCAAATCATTTGTTGCCACACATCAAAGGATTGAATTAGTAGAAGAGATATGGAGTGCATTGGAAGATCACCTCAAAAATAATACTAAATCTAGGAAAGGTAGCTTATGGTCATATTTTACAACATTAAAAAAATCAGAATCAAAGTGTTAGTGATTATGTCACTAAAACGAAAGATTTGGTAGATAGCCTTGGATCTTGTTGTGGAAGGGACATAGCATCCACACACAAACTAAGAAGACTAACTAGCTAGGCTCACACTAGAAAGAGAGATGCCTTTCCACCCAAGAAAACCCTCCAATTTATAGCTCCAAGTCCAAGGGGGTAAGTCCCTCTCAAGGGGACATGTGTACCTTCCATCACATGAGTCCCTAAGGTGTTCACATGGTTTCCAAAGTTAGGAAATCACATGGCTTCTAAAAGAAGACTCTCATAGACTCATGTACAAACCAAGTGGCTAAGAGAAGCTTTTAATCAAGCCTAAGGTACTCAACCTTAGAGAATTATCCCTAAGGTTCAAAACCATCTAAAAGGGGTAAACAAACCATAAATCCAAAGGGTTTCACACCTAGAAACCCAAGGGTTCTACCCCTTAGACCCATGTAATTATACAACATTCCCCCCTTAAAAGCATTTCCATTATTGGAAATGAGTGGAGATATATACGGTAGGGTATTCCCCCATGCCCCATGATCAATCTCAAGGATCATGGCCTTCATCTCTCTAATTCGCCTCTTTAGTCAAAAGGGTGATTTCTATCTTTATTGAACTTTAAAAGAGGAAAATCCATGTGTGGTCTGATTCCTTGCCCCAATCATTCAAAGCCATGGGGCATGGAATCAGAACACACATGTGTCATGTGTGGTCTCCATAGCTCAAACATGTGACTTAGGTGGATTCAAAGTGACTTCAACTGAATTGATACCTTGGTCCATCTCTTTGCACACTTGTGCATGAACCTAGCAAAATAGATGAATGGTTCTTACAGTTTCATTATCAGATTCATCTCTCAAGTCAAAATCCAACTTGTTCTAAAAGGAAGATGAATCTTTCATAGTCCTTGCCCAAATCACTTCCTCCTAGATGTATACATACTCTATACTTTTAGTGAAGTAGGGGGATTTCTTTATTTGCGATTTGCCTCTAATAAATCTAAATAGAGGGGAATTTCATTTTATAATCCATATTCAACCAATAGAATGGTATATGTGCATTATCTTGTTTTAAGAGGAGATAACATCCTCTTTACTTTGGAGAGGATTTGAATACCCTACTAAAAGTGGGTTCAATATTGTTTCAAAACTTTACATAGTTTTGAGCATCCACTTTAAGAAAGTAGAACCCATAGGAATCAATCTAACTATTGAAGACTCTAGTTGGTTGAAATCTATTTTACTTATTCTTTTGAAAAGATTAAGATCTTTATAACTGCATCCATAGATGGGAATTCATAGTGTAAAAGATCGTGATATCTTTAAGGTCGTGAGTAGGAATAGATTATTTCAACCATTTATTCAATACTTAATCCTTATATATCTTTAATTGGATTTAAAACCTTAAAGGTTTGCTTGATCCTTCTAGAACTCTCTCCTTTATATTCTAGATGTGTTCTAAGATGTCTTATATTGACATCGTAACTAGATCTCTCTAATTCTTCTCATTGACTTGAACCATCAAGTATCCAGAAGATGATCTTTCTTAGCATTCTTTCAAGCTTGGCCTAAGATCATCTTTATGTTCCTTGAATTCCAAGGCATACCTTCAAACTCCAAAAAGTTGATCTTCTCTCTTTATTTCAAACTCTCTATGAAGTTTGTTGAGAGATAGATCCTTTATTATATTGTTGATAGAATCCTTCTTCCTTTTAGATGATATTTGAAGAAGATGTCTATTCCTAGACATTATCTGCTTGAGATACTCTCTTGGACCATGATTCCCTTTTTTGTCTTCCCATCAAGAAAAAGTACTCAATGGGATTGCGTACCCACCATCCCATACCAGTGGGTTCTTCATCCAATCCACATAACCATGTCTCTAAACTTTCTCACCTTCTTTGTCCTTTTTAATGCCCTTCATATGTTAAAGATTATGGTACCAAAATATGAGGGCAAGAACTAAGGTTCTTGGATACACCACAAATAATTAATGGTTAATCATTAATGTAGTGTGACCGATAAAACTTAAAGTTGGACTTACTTGAAAACTTGGTTAATCATTTAATGTAGTGTGACCGATAAAACTTAAAGTTGGACTTAATCGTTACCCTATTTTTGGCTTTTTGTCTCTTCTTTAGCCAAAATAAGATGATAAGACTAGGTATTTCTCCATTAGATCCCTTTTCCAAATCTTGTGTTCAATGTTTTACCCATGGGTTTTATTTGGGGATCTTACTTTTATGCTTCATATAATAAACCATTTTCCTTAAGGCCTCATTTATTGGAATCCACAACTTAATGTTGTGTTATCCCATGAAGCATCAAGATACCTTTATGATTATACTTTAACTCATCCAACTTCTTTTCCTAACCCACTTAGGATTTGTACAATTCTTATGGTGTATGAGAGTCTTCTCTTGCATTGAGGTTCTTTGAGAACTCCCAATCCTTGAGAACTTATCTAGGTTGGCAGACATAATGAAAGAAGTATGAAGCACTCACATGTGAATAAGTAATTCCGCTTTATCAATTTATTTGCCTATCTTGTACCTTAAAATACCTTATTTTGTCCTTTTAGAGCATAAGGTATAGGTTCTTGGGGACTTTCTCCCCTCCTTAAGAGTTTCCCTCCTCGAAAACTCCTTGAGGATTTATTGAAAATTGTGCTCTTTCTATTGTTCTTTTGGAAATGAAGGATGTCTCAATTGTGATTGCAAATTGACAAGATTTAATGTCAAACATTGGCCTTTCAATGATTTCTTTGTTTAGATGTACTCTAAAATATAATTTTATGTCATCTGATAATAGAGCTAGCTTATACTCAGTTAGATATTATCTTTTTACGTAATGCGTAATTTGGAAGAAGAATAATTGCTTTGCCAATGAGATCTTTAATCTAAAGTAGATGGTTATACCATTTATCATTTAAATAGTCCTTTACTTTTAGGACATTAGAAAATGATACTTAGGGTTTATTAAAACCCTTGAGACTTACCATCTCTTCATGCCTTGAATTTTCTTGGAAGAATGATGTAAAGCTTCAAATAGTTCTTTAGTTCTCTCAGACAAAGAACTTTCTTGAACAGGAGAATCGATACTTCCATCTTCCATTATAAGAGATTCTCTTATGTCTTCTTCCTTAGATCTTGATAATAGGCACTCTAAGTTACCACCATTGCATTGTGGCTTTAAGAAGAGAAAATTTTGACTTCTGACTTAAGTCCTTGACCTTTCTAATCAGGCATGCCATGGGTTTTAATAGAATTTGATATTCCAAAAGATGGACTTTAAGTTTCAATTATCTTAGTAACGTAATATTTCTTGTGTTATAATAAGCCAATCCTATAGAAGTGAATGGTAGTTTTAATATGGCTAATTGGCTCAACTACCATTATTCCTATAATGGAAATTATAACCAAACTTAAAATTGAATAAACCAAATCTCCCTCTAATCCCACTACCCATGAACTTCACTCCATAAGCATACTTAGTGTATGCCAACACAATTACACCTTTATTGGAAAAAGGTGTAGCATGCATAAGGTTCAGAAACTAAACCCCTCCCTAAGGCATGCAAAAGTTCCAATTTGGAACTTTGTTTGTTTTGAGGATATTACAAAATTTCCTTGCATTTTTCTTTATATGCATATGAGTGTAACCATATTCATTCACGACCAAGCTTTCTTTTCAAAAACCATAAAAATTGGATGCATAATGCAAATAATTTCCATGAATAATTTTGTATGTGACCAAACAAATAAGGCCACCACAATCTATGCATCGTGTTTTAAATTCATGTCTATTATGGCATGTTGAAGAATCACTCACGAATTTGACGTACAGACAAAGAAAGATAACAAAAAGCAGAATCAAAGTATCCAGAAAATCAAAGCCTTAGTGAAGGGTCAAATTCACGATCGCAACGTACAGCGCAAAATCTTCCAGAATCAGAGTTTGTTAGAGTTTGTTACACCGGATCAAAACTGTATATAAAGAGACAAGAACAGAAAAAATGTGAGAAAAGAGGGAGTGATAGAAGAGCGCGTAGCGCGTCGGTTTGAATCGAGCGCATATAGAGATTAAGAATAGGTTTAGAAGACGCCAGAGATCGTGTATGTAAAGATGAATAACAGAAACCTGAAATGTCAGGTATTCATCTGAGAGAGATGGTAAGAAGAAACTACTCAGTATAGGAGAGTTTTGGTAGCTTGAGCAAGATGAGGCCAAGCTAGTTTTTGTACACATCTTCTCTAATAGAAAACACATGTTCATGTCGAAGTTTGCGTGCACTCTTCGTATATGAAGAAACCTGAGTATTTTCGTGTTACGGTATAAAATTCGTTAACAGTTACAGTTCGTTCAGTAAACGTGTTTCCCAGTATTTTCTCTGTGAACGTATTTTTCCATCAGTTACAATTTTTTCTCAGTAAACGTGTTTTCCGATAGAACAAAGAAGTATATCTCGCAGAATAAATTAAGGTTTTGTATGAGAGATAGCTTATCTTATAGCTAGACATCTCTACTATCAGTTCGTCAAAGATTTCGGTAGAATGAATATGTACACACAGTACAAAGTCTAACCGAAAAGAGACATTCTGAACTGGTGAAGTTTTTCCTTAAACTTCAGAAAGGGTTCATTCAATGAAGGAAGTTCACACATTACTTCCTTAATTCTTGTATATTCACTTGAAGTGATTACAAATAGAATCGAAGTTGATTCCGGTAAGATTCCGGTATAATTACGGTGACAGTCTGGTGGCAGTCCGGTGAAGTTCCAGTGGAATTTTCAATAAATTCAAAACGCAGTCTTATACGGTTGAGTCAGAGTAACTTTGCTAAGCTACTACTGATTATAGAGGTGTTCTAATTTCACTATAGCTTAGCCATTTTCGGTGGCGCGGCGAATCCTGCAGGCTTCACAAGGCTCTGGCCTTTGTCGTGTCATCACCAACAAGTGGTTTCAGACTAAAGAAACCACCATCAGTGGTATTAGAGCCAAGGTTAACCACAATAGTGGTGTCAGAGCCGTGAGATCCAAGAAGTAGTACCAGAACAGAAAAGATTCTGAAGAACAAAAAAAGGTTTTCTCAGAAGAAGAAACGAGAAGAGAAGTTTGAAGAATTCTCATAAAGGAAGGTGAAAGCTAACTAACGGCATCAATAAACATTCCGAAGTCAATTTCAAGGGCAAAGGTTTGTAAAAGGTAAAACCTTTTAATATTACACTCACCGGAAGTAATAGAAACAAGAAGATCATGGCAGATCATGTCCAAATTGATAAAATGGACAGAGATAATTATCCCGCATGGGTAATGCGCATGGAAGCCTTACTTATGAGTAAGGACTTAATGATGTATGTGACCGGAGAAGAAAAGAAGCCGACTTTCAAAGATGATAGTCAACCGGAAAAAGAAGAATTAGAAGCCTTGAAGTTGTGGCAGAAGAAAGATGCAACGGCAAGAGCTTACATTTATAATACCGTTACAGACCATCTACTACCGCACATTAGAGGTCTGGAGAAAGCGGAGGACATATGGAGTGCGTTGGAAGATCATTTCCAAAATACTACGAAAGCTACGAAGGCTAGCTTATGTTCAGAATTCACAACCTTCAAAAAGAAGTCGAATCAAAGCATTAGTAACTACGTTACTAAGATGAAGGATCTAGCAGATAGTCTTGGATCCATAAATGAAGATGTCGAAGATCACAGATTGATAGCGCAACTGCTAACAAGTTTGAGAGGAGATGAAAGGTGGAAACCTTTTGTACTCTCAACTTAACTTTCCTTAAATCATTTTGTACCAGATTTAAATCAGTTGCTTGATTTGATGCTCACACATGAGCAAGACCTGAAAGGAGATGCAGATAAAGGACAAAGTTCTGCAATGTACATGAAGAACAAGAAGAAAGCAGACAAAGGTAATTCAAAAGATGAAGAAGAGTCGAGTTCTCAAGCTTATTATGCAAGAGGTAAAGGCACCGGCAGAGGAAGAGCAAGAGGTTTTGGAAAAGGAAGAGGTAGTCAGACTAACAACAAGAAGGCTTGCTGGATCTGTGGATTAAGTAATCATCTGGCTCATGATTGTTGGCACAATCAACAAGGATCAAATCAAAATCAGAACACTAATAGCAGAGGCAGAAGCGGAAGAAATCAGAATAATTTTCAAAGAGGAAGACAGAATCAAAGAGGAGGCTATGGTAGAGGTGGAGCAAGAAGTTGGGGACAGAATCAATCCTACAACACCACCTACAACAACTACGCAAATGACACACAGAATGAAAGTCATACATCATTGATGATGAACTCAATCGGCACATCAGATAACGAAGATCTAAAGGTATTTTATATTGATTCTGGATGTTCTAATCATTTGTCAGGAAATGTAGAACTGATGTCAGAATTGGAAAAAGGTAGTTCCAATCATATTGTTCATACAGGTGACAATACGAGACACAGTGTACATTCAATTGGAAAAGTGAAATGTAAGAGTGGAGCAGATTTGCTAACCAATGTTTTGTATGTTCCGACAATACCGAAAAATTTAATTAGTGTAGGACAGATAGTTGAGAAAGTTTTTCAGGTCAGATTTACGAATGAAGGAGTATTTGTAGAAGATCCCGAGAACGGATATAATCAGATCATCTCTGGTAAGAAAGAAGGTATACTCTTTATCTTAAGAGTACAAGGGAACATTGGTCAAGCGTTGTTCACACATGGTGAAAAGGTGATCACAGAACTTGATCTCAAGCATAAGAGATTAGGTCATTTTAATGAAAAAGGAATTAAAGCTATGATTTCAAATCAGTCAGTACTGGGATTATCGAATGTACAGAACCAACACATGATTCACAAGTGCGAAGCATGTCAGATGGGAAAAGCCCACAGGTTACCGTTCCAGAAGAAAGGATTCAAACATGATGGAGTACTTGAACTCATTCATACAGATGTATGGGGACCAACAAAAGAAGGATCAATCAGCGGATCGAGGTATTATGTTTTATTCATTGATGATGCTACAAGATGGATAACTCTTTATGTTTTGAAAGAGAAATCAGAAGTTTTTGGAGCTTTCAGGCATTTTCATGCATATGTTGAAAGACTCACAGGTCGAAAGCTTAAGAGACTAAGTTCTGATGGAGGGGGAGAATACTTCTCCCGAGAATTCAATGATTATCTTTGGAATGCAGGTATTAAGAGAGAAATAACCTACAAGTATACACCACAACAAAATGGTGTAGCAGAAAGAAGGAACCGAAATCTAGTTGAGTTTGCCCGAGCTATGCTAAAGGAAAAGGACTGTCCAAATTACCTTTGGGCCGAAGTTGTAAATACAGCTACATACTTGGTAAACAGATTACCGTGTACAGCTTTAGATGGAATGACTCCTTATGAAGCTTGGTGGGGAAAGAAGCCAACACTTGATCATTGCAAAGTGTTTGGATCAGTAGCTTATGCTTATGTACCATCACAACTCAGACATAAGCTTGAACCAAAGTTAGAAAAATATGTGTTCGTCGGATATGATGAAAAGCAGATGGGTTACAGGTTATGGAGTCCTCTAACAAAATAGTTTACTATTCCCAAAGATGTTACATTTGATGAACAGAAAAGCTGGTATGCAGATCAAAGTCATACAGCTGAAGAATTTGAAGAAGAGATAAGAAGAAAAGAGAAAGGGAAATCAATTGTGCAGGTAAATAGAGATGAAGATCATTTGTAGGCAAGTACGTCCAGGATCGGATAAGGTATGAGAAATGAAAAATGAACAGGGATTTGATGAAGAAGTGTATTCAGATACACATGAAGAGTTTGAACCAAGAAGGTCAAACAGGGTAAGGAAACAACCAGAAAAGGTATTCCTATGATACTTCGTACATAACTCAGAAGAATTATGCATATATGGTCAAGGATGATGAAGAACCTCAGAACTATGATGAAGCTAAAGGTAAGAAGCAATGGGAAGAAGCAATGGAAGAAGAGTTCAGCGCACTGGAAGAGAACAAGAAATGGGAACTTGTTCCGAAACCTAATGGTAAGAAAGTGATTGGAAATAAATGGGTTTTCAAAGTTAAGAAACTTGCAGATGGAAGGATAGCCAGATACAAAGCTAGATTGGTTGTCAAGGGCTATGCTCAGACGCATGGCATAGATTATGACGAGACGTTTAGTCCGGTGGCAAAGATGTCAACCATAAGGACAGTGATTGCTATAGCAGCATCAAAAGGATGGAAGCTAAGTCAGCTAGATATAAAGAACGCATTTCTGAATGGATATATATCAGATGAAGTCTATATGGAACAGCCTGAAGGGTTTGTAAGTTCCAGATACCCAAGTTTTTTTTGCAGATTAAGAAAAGCGCTTTACGGACTAAAGCAAGCTCCAAGAGCTTGGAATTACAAGCTTGTGAAATATCTCAATGAACTTGGATACCAAAGTTCAAAGGCAGATGCAAGTCTACTCATTAAGAGAACAGGTGAAGGTATGATCTACATTTTTATTTATGTAGATGACATAATAATCACAGGAACATCAGATGAAGAAATTAGGGAAGTAAAGAGATCGCTTGAAAAGGAGTTTAAGTTCAGTGATCTAGGAAAGTTATCATACTTTCTTGGAATGGAAATCACATACACAGATCATGGTGTATATGTTACGCAAGAAAGGTATCTCCTAAACTTACTAAAGAAGTTTAATATGGAGAATTGCAAAGAAGCTTCAACACCGCTTGAACTAAATCATAAACTCAGTAAATATGATGGAGCAGAGTTTAAAGATATGAGAAAGTATCAGTCGTTAGTGGGAAGTCTAATTTATGCTACACTAACACGACCGGATCTTAGTTATGCAGTGGGAGTTCTCTCACAGTTCATGCATTGTCCGAAGGACCAACACTGGGTTGCAGGACAGAGAGTTCTTAGATATATCAAAAGAACTGTAAAAGAAGGATTATATTATCCTTATACGTCAGATAAAAAGCTGAGAGCATTTAGTGATTCAGACTGGGCAGGAAGTCAAGATGACAGAAGATCAACACATGGGTATATGATATACCTAGGAGCTAAGCTAGTAAGCTGGTGTTCGAAGAAACAACACTCAGTGGCTTTATCGTCAACAGAAGCCGAATATAAAGGACTTGTAGAAGCAGCAGCCAAAGAAGTGATATGGATGCAGACCTTGTTCAAAAGCATGGGTATTGATCAAGGTATACCTATCATACATGGAGATAATATGAGCTCGTTGTATCTTGCAGCGAACCCAGTATTTCATGCAAGAACAAAGCACATAGAGATACAATATCATTTCCTGAGGGGTAATGGAGAAGGAGATAGAAATAGTATACACTCCGACAAAAGATTAGATTGCAGATATTTTGACAAAAAGCTTGGATGGAACAAAGACAAGCAGACTCAAAGAAATGGCAGGTATAAAAGAAAGAAAAATATATGAAGGACAGAAAGAGTCAAATTAGTGATTGAGTGGGAGCTGTTGAAGAATCACTCACGAATTTGACGTACAGACAAAGAAAGATAACGAAAAGCAGAATCAAAGTATCCAAAAAATCAAAGCCTTAGTGAAGGGTCAAATTCACGATCGCAATGTACAGCGCAGAATCTTCCAGAATCAAAGTTTGTTAGAGTTTGTTACACCGGATCAAAACTGTATATAAAGAGAGACAAGAACAAAAAAAATGTGAGAAAAGAGGGAGTGATAGAAGAGCGCGTAGCACGTCGGTTCGAATCGAGCGCATATAGAGATTAAGAATAGGTTTAGAAGACGCCAGAGATCGCATATGTAAAGATGAATAACAGAAACCTGAAATGTCAGGTATTCATCTGAGAGAGATGGTAAGAAGAAACTACTCAGTATAGGAGAGTTTTGGTAGCTTGAGCAAGATGAGGCCAAGCTAGTTTTTGTACACATCTTCTCTAATAGAAAACACATGTTCATGTGGAAGTTTGCACACACTCTTCGTATATGAAGAAACCTGAGTATGTTCGTGTTACGGTATGAAATTTGTTAACAGTTACAGTTCGTTCAGTAAACGTGTTTCTCGGTATTTTCTCTGTGAACGTATTTTTTGGTCAGTTACAGTTTTTTCTCAATAAACGTGTTTTCCGGTAGAACAACGAAGTATATCTCGCAGAATAAATTAAGGTTTTGTATGAGAGATAGTTTATCTTATAGCTAGACATCTCTACTATCAGTTCATCAAAGATTTCGACAGAATGAATATGTACACACAGTACAAAGTCTAACCGAAAAGAGACATTTTGAACTGGTGAAGTTTTTCCTTAAACTTCAGAAAGGGTTCATTCAGTGAAGAAAGTTCACACATTACTTCCTTACTTCTTGTATATTCACTTGAAGTGATTAGAAATAGAATCGCAGTTGATTCCGGTAAGATTCCGGTATAATTACGGTGACAGTCTGGTGGCAGTCCGGTGAAGTTCCAGTGGAATTTTCAATAAATTCAAAATGCAGTCTTATACGGTTGAGTGACAGTAACTTTGTTAAGCTACTGCTGATTATAGAGGTGTTCTAATTTCACTGTAGCTTAGCCATTTTCGATGGCGCGGCGAATTCCACAGGCTTGACAAGGCTCGGGCCTTTTCCGTGTCGTCACCAACAAGTGGTTTCAGACTGAAGGAACCACCATCATGGCATGCATTGCATGTTCTTTGGTCTTCAAGGAAAAGAAAGGGATGCAAATACTTATCTGGAAATTTAGCATCATCCATCTCTTGACTTTACTTGATTTTTCTCATGGTGATGAAGTAGGCTTGGGCCATCCCATCTCGTCCATTGGGAAGAATGGGGTCTTGGGTTCAACTCCCATCTCGTTAATTGTTGACGTCCCTCTCGGGCTTTTTTATACTTACATGAGTGCCCAAGGTGGTTTTATTGAAGTTCGAGGTCTACGGAAGCATGCAAACAACATAACAAAGAAGAAGAAGCTTGGTGCACAACACATAATACTGAATGTATTACCACTAGAATGTAAAAATATAAGTAACCTTTTAGGGATATAGGAGTATATACAAGCCAGGGGAAAAAAAACCTCCTAAAGAGGGAAAAAAATACCTTGGAGATCCTAGTGAGTTCACACACATCACTACCCAAATATATCAACAAATCCCCCACTCGGAGTGTTGCAGTGAACAAGGAGCTGGCACTGAATTATAAGGAAGTGCCAAGCTATGTGGAATCAATCCGCAAAAGGAAGTACGCATAAAGCTTTGCAGAAAGCTTCAAACTTCTCCTTAGGCAGAGCCTTTGTGAAAAGGTCTGCAATGTTCTCTTGTGTGGGCACATATGCCAGGTTGATCTCTCCAATAGAGAACCTCTCCCTGACAGAATGATAGTGCACCTCAATGTGCTTAATGCGAGCATGGATCAGAGGGTTCCTTGCAACTGCCAATGCGCTCTAACTATCAGTGAAGATGGTGGTGGAAGAAGACTAACCAACACCCAAACCAGCGATAAGGCGTTTGAGCCACACACACTCAACAATCACTATGAAAGCTACCCTATACTCAGCCTCACAATTGGAAGTGGCCATAGTAGGCTGCTTCTTGTTCAACCAAGATATGCATGAGCTACCAAGCATGAAGCAAAAGCCACTGGTGGACACACGATGGCCACTCGCGGGCCTAGTTTTTCATCATCTAGTGTCCAAATTCACTTTTTCACTTGGGATAGTCTTAAATCTTTGAAGTACAGGTGTTGGGCTACATTTCTTGGATTGGCGAGGACTGTCAAATCTCAGAAGTTGCTCAGTTTTCCCGATTGGGGCTGTTGGCATGTGGTTTTGGCATTGTTTTTTATGGTTTTTGGTGTTTAGAACCTCCCTGGACCAACCAGACATTTCCAGTTTTTGTTTGGGCCTGGCAGGGACTCAAAATCAGCAACCTAAAGCTTCAAGAACCACTTGGATTTTATTTTTGCAGCTTCATTTTGTAACAGGGAAGTGCTCTTGTGATATATTTCTCTTCTTCTTGCATATTTAAGCTTTACTTCCATTCATTTTCACATACTCTAGTTAGTAAATGGGGGAAGGGAAGTAAAACATGGAATCTAAAGGTAAAAAAGTAGTTGAACACACTTCTCCATCCAAAGAACAACTAGAGGATCCTGATTCTAGAATGGAAGAAGTAGAATTAGGGCAAGAAGTAGAAGAAAACCTAGAAGAAAAAGAGCCTCAGCAAGAGGAATATACTTATGAGGAACTTTTAGATGAGTTTGTCACTCGTGACCAATTCATAGACTTGAAAGAGCAAACCCTCAAATTAGAGAGAGATCTTGGTAGCATTACATCTCTCATACAGCAGCTTAAGTCTCAAATGATCTCACTAGAGACTTGTGTCACCTCTTTCCTAGCTAGGAAGGAAAGAGAGACTCCTCCTATTCCTCTAGAGCTCACTAAGAAAGATACTTCACTTCCTAGTAAGCACAAAGGAGAGAGCTCCAAGGAAGCTCCCCTCCTGAAAGACTTGAAGCCACCTACCTTTATGGGGGATGACCGAGATAGAAACAAGTATGCAATCTACACTTTTTTACAAAACTGGCATGATTTGCCTCAATTGAAGGGCACCCCACCAGAGTACTGTGTGCTAGAGGCGAGTCTCTCCCTCGGCCCGCGTGCTTATAAGTGGTGGATGAGTCTTAAGGAGGCGAAATTTATTCCTACTGACTGGACTCAGTTTGAGACTCTTTTTCTAAAAGAGCTTCTTCCTGAGAACGAGGAGGAGAGGAATTGGGATGAGTGGGATAGGATTACATAGAGAGGTAGGCCTCTTACGGTCTACCTATCCCACTATAGAGAGATCATTTTGAAACTTAAAGGCTTAGATGATTTCCATAAGACTAGAGGATTTGTTAGGGGCTTAGATAAAGCCATAAAGAGGGAAGTCAAAAGGAATGCGCCTAAGACGTTTGAGGAGGCGATCAAGTATGCACAGATTTATGAGGACCATAACCGTCCTCAGTATACTCCTATGGAGACGGATCAGCCCCTCAAGCCTCTTAGTACAACTAAATTCAAGAAGAAGTTTCCTTTTGGGAAAAGCAAAGTTTTTATCAAAAAACAAAGATCACAAGGGCCTAGGTTATCCACATATCAGTTTGAGAGGGCCAAAAGAGAGAACATGTGCTTTAGGTGTTTGTCTCCTAGCCATTCACAGTGGAACTGTCCACTCAAGAAGGGGGAAGAAAAGAAGAAGGGACCAGAGTCTAGTACGGCCCCTGAAATGGGCAAAAAGGCGGTCCACCTAGTGCAAACCCTTCCTATTCATGGCAGCTCTAGTTGCAAGGGAGTGGAGGTGATGCACGAGGATATAGAGCACACCTGTTGTTTGACTCAGTCATTGTGGTCACAGTAGTTTGCACCACATGGCCTAGTTAAACTGCATGGTAGTGTGTACGGGACTAGGATGTGAATCATGATAGATGACTCTGCCACTCATAAATTTATAAACTATGTTTTGGTCAAGAAATTAAAGATTCCCCAACAGCCTAGTGCACATAAATACATTGTATCTATGATGCAAGGGCAAGATAAGAGGATATGGGTCACAATGGTATCCAATTTGGAAGTCAAGATCCAGGACTATACAGATTATATGGACTTCCAAATTATGAATATGGAGAGGACAGCCCTAGTCTTAGGAAGAGAGTGGCTATGGGGGTTGGGAAACACACTTAAATGCAGCTATCAAAACAACACACTTGAATTGGAAAAGAATGGAAGTAAAGTTTGTATTTAGGGAGAGAGAGAGATGTACCTAGTGCACCTCTCATTTCATCATTAGAGTTGTATAGCCTTTGTTATTCTCAGCATGTACAGGAGATGTTTTTATTGTATAGTCATGATATGGAGCATTGTATAGACAGCTCATCTGATCTATATTTTCATGCTAGGAATGTAAATATGGAAAGGACTTTCTACTATTCCTTTTTGCAAGAGTGTGTGGTTAAAAGTTTTAAGGATCTTATGTTTGAGTATAGAGATGTTTTTCCCACTAACTTACCTAGAGGGCTACCACCTGAGAGAGGGGACATTAACCATGCCATTGAGATTGTTACTAACACTAACCCTATTTGCAGGCCACCTTATAGGCTTAGTGTTTCTCAGCATGAGGAGGTTGAGAGGCAATTGCAGGATTATTTAGATAAGGGCTTCATTAAACCTAGTAACTCACCTTGGGCATCGCCAATGCTCCTAGTTAAAAAGAAAGATGGCTCTATGAGATTATGTATAGACTATAGAGCACTTAATAAGGTAACTATTAAAAATAGGTTTCCAATGCCTAGATTGGAAGACCTATTTGATCAGTTACATCAAGCTAGCTATTTTACCAAGCTTGAACTTAGATCAGGATATCATCAGATCAGGATTAGGGCAAAGGATGTTCCTAAGACTGCATTTAGGACTAGATATGGGCACTATGAGTTTTTGTTGATGCCTTTTAGTCTCACCGATGCTCCTGCCACTTTCATGAAACTCATGACTAGTGTTTTATGGCCTTATCTAGGACATTTTGTCCTAGACTTTTTGGATGACATTCTGATATATAGTGCATCAGAAGAGGAGCACTTCGAACACTTGAGGAAGGTATTTCAAGTACTAAGGGAAAATTCACTCTTTGCTAAGGAGTCAAAGTGTGAATTTTTCAAGACAGAGGTTAGATATCTTGGGCATATAGTCCCCCAGGATGGAATTCAGATGGATCATGAAAAAGTAAGGGCTATTATGGAATGGCCACATCCAAGAAACTTGGAAGAGTTGCAGACCTTCCTAGGTTTATCAGGTTTATATCGAAGACTCATCAAGAATTATGCCAAATTGTTGTACGATGACGAAACAGCTTAAAGGGAAAGGGAAAGTCTTTCATTGGGGAGACGAACAGAAGCAAAGTATGGAGAAGTTGAAAGTAGCAATTGCTACGGCTCCACTTTTACATATAGGAGATCCCAACAAACCATTTGTGGTTGAGACTAATGTAAGTGATTTTGCTATAGGAGCGATATTAGTACAGGACGGTCAACCAGTAGCTTTTGAGAGTAAGAAACTAGAACTGGCTCAGAAGAATTACTCCGTCTATGAGAAGGAGTTGTATGCAATTGTCCATGCTTTGAAGAAGTGGCATCATTATTTATATGGTGCCAAAGTCACGATAGTGTTTGATCAAGAGATCATTAAGTGGTTCTCTAATCAAATAGATCTTAAAGGTTGTAAGGCCCGATGGGCAGAGACCCTTCAAGAGTTTGATTATGAGCTTAGGTATAGGAAGGGAAAGTTTAATGTAGTGGCTGATTCACTTAGCCGCATGCCTATGCTCAATGGACTGAGTTTTACTCAGATCACTAGTGAGCTACATGAGTCCATTAGAGGGAAATGTAGGCTTCATCCTACATATTCTGAGATTTGAGAAGCCATAGAGAATGGGGATCATTATATACGGGTTTCCAGTGAGGATGGAGTATCCACAGGTACTCAAGAAGGATTCAAGCGGAAGAACTACAGTGTCCATGATGGATATCTGTTATACAAAGGTAAGGTGTGTGTCCTTAGAGATTTTGAGATGAGACGGCATATTTTGTATGAGTGTCATGACACACCTAGTGCGGGACACCCAGGAGTTAACAAGACTTATGATCTTGTTAAGAGGCAGTTTTATTGGCCTGGACTTCATAAGGACATCCTAGAGTATGTACTTAAGTGTAGGAAATGACAGGTCAACAAAGCTGAGAGATTGAGGATTGGAGGACTACTCCACCCATTGGATATTCCTAATGGGAAGTGGGAGAGTATCTCCATGGACTTTATAGTCAGATTACCTAAGACACAGAGAGGGCATGACTCGTTGGGTAATTATGGATAGGTTAACCAAAATGGCTAGGTTTATTCTGACACGTACTACAGTGAAGACACCAGAGTTGGCTAGACTCTTTGTAGAGAACCTATACTAGTTATATGGTCTTCCTTTAGACATAGTTTTCGATCGGGATAGGAAGATTACTAGCCACTTCTGGAGAGTGGTCTTCAAAAGGTTGGATACGAAACTTAGCATGAGTACGGCCGAGCATCCACAGTCGGATGGGCAAACAGAGAGGGTTATCCGAATCTTAGAGGATATGCTTCGAGCATATGT
Source organism: Ceratopteris richardii (assembly GCA_020310875.1). Taxonomy (NCBI): domain Eukaryota; kingdom Viridiplantae; phylum Streptophyta; class Polypodiopsida; order Polypodiales; family Pteridaceae; genus Ceratopteris; species Ceratopteris richardii. The sequence continues at coordinate 47,881,689 of CM035427.1, forward strand.
GAATGAAAGGCAAACTAATTGGGAAGAGTACTTACCTATAGTAGATTTTGCATATAATAGTGCCAAGCATTCTTCCACTGTGCATAGTCCATTTATGCTTATGTATGGGTTTCAGCCAAGAGCTCCTTATGCAGTAGGCTTGCAGAATGAGAAAGTTCAAGCTGCAAAGGACTTCTTGGAAGAGATGAATGATATGCTTAGGCTTGCTAAGGACATTATTAGGAGAGCTCAGGATAGAGCTAAAGCCTATGTTGACCCTCAAAGGAGAGACATCAACTTTGAGGTAGGAGAGCAAGTCTATCTTAGAGTCCCATCTAGGTCTGAAACCATGAAGACGGGACCTTGTCCAAAACTATCTCTTAGGTATTGTGGACCTTTTCAAATACTTAAGAGAATAGGAAAGATGGCTTACCAACTCCAACTTCCAGAGAATAGTCAAATCCATCCAGTTTTTCATGTTAGCCGGCTTAAGAAAAGGCTGGGTGAATCTGACAACCTCATTCCAGAGAGTGAGGTAGTAGAGCCTATTTCTGTTCAATCTATTCTACATGAGCCTGAGACCATACTACGCACTCGAGAGAAACGGACGAGAAGTCACTTATATAAAGAGTGTCTAGTAAAGTGGAAAGATAGTTCAGAAGATACTGCCACATGGGAGCAGGTTAGCACCCTTCAGAGATGGTTTCCCAACTTTAGATTACCTTCCCAAGAATATTCTTAAGGGGAAGGATATGGGGAAACAACACGGAGACATGACCATGTATTGTTATACATGAGGATATAGGGGGAGTAATGTTCCATTATTTCTCTCTTTCTATCAGACCTTCCAATACCATTTTGAGGACAAAAATGGAGTTAAGGGGAAGGAAATGTAATATGGAGCATTGCTCATGGTCCTTTGTAAGAGGCGTGAACCACCTCTTAGCCTTTTAAAGTAGAGTACTCACTAGAGTGCCAAATGGCACTCATGTGAGGGACCATGACTTATTCTCATTATGGAATAATATAGAGGAATAAATAAATGAAGACCACGCGGCTGGGTGGACAGACTAAGCATCGAGCTCCTGAGAATTCTCCTAACCATCCACCGGCGTTTCATCTTCCTTGCCCTGTATAAAGTGGTAAGTGTATCCCCAGCATCCTTAATTGTTATGCAAGAGCAAATGTGAGGAATAATGGCATGTTTGACAAACAAAGCTATCAATGCATGTGCTTGAGCATCTCTTCCATCCAACAAATTTGTTCTGCAGTATGCATAGCAGGAATCACAGCACGAATAGGAACATAAAGAATATCATCATCTTCAATTCCATCTGCATCCCCTTCAGCAACTGTGTTTGTAGGTGTAATAGGACGTTTTTCAACACCTTGCAAAATATTTCACAATCCTTTTGCAACCAATACATGATGCCTCATATAAGCCCATAGTGGGTAATTGGTACCGTCCAACTTTTCCTCAACCACCAACATACGGAATACATCACTACTTTTAGCCATGGCCACTGAATAAAATACCCTGATGCAAAAAAAATGGTTATATCTCAAAAAATTGAATAGAACTACCCTATCAAGGTCTACTAAACTTGTAGCAGACTTCGAGATGCTTATAGTGACGTACCAAAACCTGTATATATCTTTGGCATAAAAAGACAAAATTGTTTGCACAAGCATTGCAATAGTGCATTCAGAGGCCGAAATGAGCTTAGATCATGATTTTGGGACCATAGATCGAAGTTGTTTTAATCTCCTTATCACCTTGATTATGCCCACCAATTTTCGTGTGATTTTGAGACTATGATCAGAGTGGTGTCGACAACACCCTAGATTAAGTGCTGACTTGCTCTGATACCAATTCTTGGAGTTCGAGGTCTTCGGAATCACGGGAACAACAAAAGGAAGAAGAAGAAGCTTGGAGCACAACACACAATATTGAATGTATTACCACTAGAATGTACAAAAATAAGTAACATGTTAGGGCTATAGACATATATACAACCCAGGGGTAAAAACCTCCTAAAGAGGGGAAAGAGTGCCCTGATAGTCCTAGTGTGTTCACACACATCACTACCTAAATATATCAATAGGTTTCATACATCTATCATGCATACTAGAGGGTGCAATCTTAAAGCATAGCTATGCACATGCTTCATTTTCTTTTGAAAATGGAAATCTCTCAAAAATTAGTGTCATGTTCTTATACATGCATGCACTAACATTCAGAGAAATTTATGTACATGATTATTGAATTCATATGCCCTTAAACAAATCGTGAGTGGCATATTATGTAAATTGGTAAGGAACTTTGGTGGCAGCATTTGTAAACCTCGTTCTTTATGTACTCCTTGAAATGTGCAAATCCATGAAGAGATTACGGAGTAAATGGACAATCTTACAATCTGCTAGCCTAGAGCTTGGTTATAGATCAATATCCAAGAGTTGCAAGGTGTTTGGCCATGCATTTAAAACATTTCTAATGAAAAGAAGAATGATGATGTGCCAAACAATGAAATCTTTGCATGGGTTTCATCTTTTGTTAAGAGAAAATGCACATACACTCACTCTTTTCAATGCATAGATGCAAGCAAGTGCTTGAATCTCTTTTCAAGATCTTAATGTTTGCATTCTCTATGTAGGTGTATTCAAATCATGTCAATAATTGAAACAGTCTCTTACGCTTAAAATATGTTGCAAAGATAATGAGAACTAAAACATAATTGAAGTATGCACTTAGCTTTGATTCGAGCGTTGTCCTTTGGAAGGATCCATCTTCCTTTTATTTGATGTTCTCCATCACCTTCTCACATACACGTGTTTTGAAGGCTTAGACGAAGAGGAGATCTTGAGATCGTGAGTGGGGAGGAAGACAACTAAAGGCTCTCTCTCTCTCTCTCTCTCTCTCTCTCTCTCTCTCTCTCTCTCTCGGGCAACTGTGCGAACATCTCCATTCTCCATAGTAAAGGCGACATCTGATTTGATGCCACTCGAAGTCTTCATTGAGGAGAGAGAGAATGCCCAAAAGAAAGGACACACGTGAAAGGCACCAACTCCTCCTTCTTGTTCCAATTGGGATCTTTAAATTCTATATACAAGGTTTTACTAACTTTGGGATCTCTATAGAATGACAAACGAAGTGTTGTTTTAAATAACACAAGGGAGAGAGAAGAAGCTCCCTTCTCCCATGTCCATCATCCCAACTTCCACGTGAGTGTGAGCGGGCTGGCCTGCTATCCTTGGTTATGCGTCCATGTGAAATAAGCCTTGAACGAGGCTCACCTTCTTCGTGAGTTGGTCATGGCTGTCCGTGAATCCTCCACTTGGGGGGGGGGGGGGGGGGGGGGGTTTCATATGAACAAATTTTTTTACCTGCAAAGGAGAGATGGAGGTTCCTCGTAGGCTGGAAACCTTTTTAATTATAGGTTTGAGAGGGGATGAAAGGTGGAAACATTTTTCCTTATCAATTAAACTTTCAGTTAATCACTTTGTATGAGATTTAAATTAGTTGCTTGAATTGATGCTCACATTTGAGCAAGATTTGAAGCGAGATGGAGATAAAGGGAAAAGTTTTGTAAAGAAGTGATGGCGATAGTGTAGAGATGAGATTGTCTTGGAAAAAACCTACTCAAGAACAGCCTTTATAACTTTAGAGATACTCAGTAAACTCCCTAAGCTTCCAATATATGCCCTTAAGTCACCAAAGTACTTTGGAGCATAATTCTCAAGCTTTTGTGTCAAAACAGATAAGTTGAGAGATAAAAATACCTTGAGAGAGTTTCTATTTATGGAATAGAAGCTCTCATTATTTTTCTCATTGCTCATAGCTTGGTAGAAATTGTCCAAAGAGCTTTTGCACACCTTGAAATGAAGTTTTAAGCAAGTTATAGCAAGTAATCGCATGAATTTAGGAATATCATACACTATGCAATGTATCTAAGATGTCTGGGGGGTAAACCCAAACTTTTTACGAAGAAGGAGATACACAAACCCTATCACATATAAACACTCATATCTCTCAAGCTCTATGCATCCAATGATGATGAAAGTTTGTAGGAATTCGTACAAATTTCTAGTTGAGTGATCCAATCGATGGATTGGACAATGACTACTTATACACAGAGAAATGACTTTGAGAAGTTGATATAGTTTCTTAAAGCATTGTAACACTAGACAAAGATTCACACATCAACATAAAAGGAGATATGATACAAAGGCGATGTGGAGGATTTGTCGAGCTTCAATCGGATACAATATTCACTCAATGTGAGTGCAATGATCGGCTCTAATCACATTGATGTTCCCACAACTCAAAATGATGGTGTATATGTACACCCTTTTGAATTGTTGGCAATTAGAGATTCTACCTAAAAGGTAATCCTAACTTATAGGAATAAGACGAAATTGAATTCAAAAGCTAAGTCATGGATTTTAGCTCTCATTAGATCACGAGACTCTCTCCATCTCATCACTTTTATATTTCATTGAAGTAATTTGAAGATTTGCTCTTTGAAACTCCAAAGCATATGTTCCAAATGATTTACATTTGTGCCTAATAATTAGAGAGAAGTCCAATGATTATTTGTCAAGCACTTAGGCTTGCTCCATGCACCAACAACTCAACCTCAAGCCTAAGATTCTTGAGTCTTCAGCCCTTCAATACCCTTGTAGTCCAATCATGGCTTTGAACCTATTTAATTTTACTGCATCCAATGCCTTGGTCATCGTATCTACACAATGTTGGTGAGTAGACACATATGAGAGCTCAATCTCATTACTTGTGATCTTTTCTCGGGCATAATGATATATCTCCATGTATGTACCCTTTCTTAGTGAATGGTTGCATGTGTGACTTACCAAATTGACATGCACTACACTTGTATATCATGTGTTGCTTTGAGATAATGGGTATTCCAAGTACACTTTTATCTCTATTGATTTGTTTGAGGGCTCTTTCTCTAATGTGAGTGAGTCTCTTATGCCAAACCTCTAGTTCTAATAGGGTTTGAGTTTCATAGTTGAATAAGGCAATATTCTTGGTGTCTTCGATTCAAATATGAATAGCCTACTTCTCTTCTCTCCCTTTGTTATCTTGTTGAAACCTTGATATGGATCCTCAACATAGGTTCCATTCTTGGTAAATCTTACCGGCAATCCTTTCTCAATAATCTAACTTACGCTTATAAAATTATTTGTAATGGTTTGCACATAAAGGAATCTACTTACTAGGTTCATATTACCATTAGATGTCTTCAAATTTCCTATCTTCTCAACTAGATGTCTTGTAGCATCTCTTATTTGGATCTCATGTTTGTCCTTTGGATCTTCCAAGTATGAGAGTAGAGCTCGATTGGTTAACTTTCTTGTTCTAACCATTCTTTATGAGCTTTGCTCCATGTGTAAAATGTTTCCCCATAAGTATGTTGAATTCAAGCACTTGCATATCCATGTAGAGATGCATGGCTGTGGTGAAGGCTTCCCATTTTTCATCAACTTTGATCCCATTGATGACCTCCCTCACAATTTTCTTTTCATCAATAATCTCTCCAATGCTCCCAATTTAGTTCGCAATGTCCTTCATTTTGATGAAAAAATTAGTCACACTTTGCTTATGCATCTTCTTGAGTGTTGTAAACTCCATCCATAATTGATTCTTCCTAGCTTTGGTATTTGAGGAAAAGAATGCTTCCAAAGCATTCCATGTCTCTTGAGAGGTCTTAAAGTTCTTAATATGAGGGAGTAAAAAGTTAGGGATAGATTTAAGAATTTATCAGCTTGCCAAAGCATCCTTTGAACACCATGCATTCAACCTTTCCTAGTCCTCTTGAGTTGGTTGGCGCTTGCTTATGAGTAGTAGCATCATCTCGTCTCCTAAGATGTCCATAAAAATTCCTTCCTTATAGACAAGCCTCCATTATTAGAGACCATGCTGAGTAGTTGCTTCAATCCAACTTGTTAATTGATGAGGAGAATCCATCACCCATGATGTCTTCTCTTTGACTAAGCTTTGATACCACTATGAAGAGGTGATGGATATAGTGTAGAGATTAGACTGTCTTGGCGAAAACCTACTCAAGACCAACCTTTAGAACTTCAAAGATACTTATTAAACTCCCTAATCTTTGAATATATGCACTTGAACCACAAAAGTACTTTGGAGAATCATTCTCAAACTTTTGTGTCAAAATAGATAAATTGAGAGATCAAAATACCTTGAGAGATTTTCTATCTATGGAATACAAGTTCTCAATATTTTGCCCATTGCTCACAAGATCATATCAATTCTCCAAAGAGATTTTACACACCTTCCAATGAAGTGTTAAGCAAGCTATGGCAATTTAGGATGACCATACACTGAGCAATGTATCTAAGAAGTCTAGGAGGTAAACCCAACTTTTTAGGAAGAAGGAGATACACAGACCCCGTCACGTATAAACACTCATATGTCAAGATCTATGAATCCAATGATGATGAAACTTTTTAGGCATTCTTAGCACACTTGTAGATGAGTATTCTAATTAATGGATTGGACAATGAGTTTTTATACATAGAGAAATAAGTCTACAAGTTGAGAGATTTGATCAAAGTATTATAACAGTACATAAAGATCCACACATCAATATTAATAAAGCATAATATGTATTTCTAATGAACATATGATACAAAGGAGATGTGGATGAATTCTCTAACTTTGATATGATAGAATATTCACTCAATGTGAATGCAATGATAAGCTCTAATCACACTAATTGTCCCCTGACTCAAATGATGGTGTATATATACACCCTTCTGGATTGTTGGTAGTTAGAGATTCTACCTAGAAGGTAATCCTAGCGTCTAGGGATAATTTGAATTTTAATTAAAATTTGTGGCTTTTGCATCCCATTAACTCATGCGATTCTCTCCATCTCATTACTTTTATCCTTGACGGAAGTAACTTGAAGATTTATCCTTTGAAACTCCAAAGCATTTGTCTAGTAATTAGAGAGAATTCTAATGAGCATTGGTCAAGCACTTAGGCTTGCTCCATGCACCAACAAGTTTTGCTATGTATGCAAAGAATAAGAAGAAAGGTAATAAAGGAAAAGCTAAAGAAGCTGAAGAATCAACTTCACATGTCAATTATGTAAAAGGAAGAGGAAAAGGTAGAGGAAATGGAAGAGGTAGAGAAAATCAAAATAACAACAAGAAGACTGTTGAGATATCAAGCTCAACATGTGATGATCCAGGAAGACACGTATCAATTTTTCCTTTCTTTGAAATGTATAGTGGTCACGTCGGTATATGTCAAGGATACTTCATTGAGCATTATTATATTTATCTACCGAGAGTGATGGCACATTTGTTACTTGCCAACTCACTCATTCGCAGACATTAGGTTTCTCCTTATGTATTGACCTTTATATATTGCACTTGTTGTATTCTTGTTTTTAGGTCATTCTTGTAGATTCCTTTTTATGTAATAGAAGAAGAAGAAGATTATTCTTCCTTACCTCAATCTGAGTGTGTGCTTCTCTTTGATTGTGAGTGTGTGTGTGTGTGTGTGTGAGCTCTCTTCCTTATCTCCTTCCTCGTGACATGGTATCAGAGCCAGTGAGGCTGTAGAGAGCTTGTGGAGAAGGCAGATGGTGAAGAGCACGTGAGAAGGCATGGAGAAAGCATGATTCACAAATAATCTCAGATTGCTATGAAAATTGGCGTGAAGGTAGAAGACCTCAAAATATTTTCGTGAATTATCCCTTTAGGGTCACTCATTTTTGTCAAATCAATATTTCAGATCCATCTCGACCTCCGTTTTGAGCCCGCAAGGTGGATCCACAGAAAAGCCAGGTTAATGTCAGAAACTGGAACTCGTGTCATGTTCAGCAACATTCATATATTCGAGATCCAGAATTTCAAGCGATTTCATGTATTGTTGATACACGAAAACTATGTTTTTTTAAGATCAAAATGTCACGTCATAGTGCGATAGTGTTCAAGCAAAAGTGTTGCTTGTAGTGTTTTGCAATGTTGTGAATAGCTACAAAAATGGCAAATGTAGATGGAATGAATCAGCTTATGAGCGATAAGCTGGACAAGAATAACTTCCATGCTTGGAGATTCCGAATGACAAATTTCTTGATGGGAAAAGGCTACTGGAAGTACATCGAAGGAGAGAATCAAAATGCTCCACAGTTGCCAGAGAGGAATCGGATTGCACACCAGTTAAGAGTGCATGAAGAATGGAATCAAGGAGCATGAAAAGTAATGTATTGGTATCTGTTAGCATGCAGGATAGCATGATTGGGCACATATAGGATCCCAAAACTCGAAAAGTGGCTTGGAACAGTTTGGTCACTTTGTATAAGACCAATAAAAAGGCGCAAAAATTGCAACTCAAGAACGAGCTGCATACTTTGGAGAAAAAGAGAATGTCAGTAAGTGACTACACCCTGAAAATCAAAAGCATATGTGATTCACTTGCATCTATTGGTGTGAATGTAGATGATGATGATAAGGTGGAAGTGTGCCTTTGTGCTCTAGGAGCTGCATATAAGCAGTTCAGAACTTCCATATAGGCCATGTAAAATATGTTGAATTTTGTTGATCTGGTGTCCATGTTGACTATTGAAGAAAAGAACCTTGGTGAGGACTCAAACTCCCAAGGAAAATCTAGTTCTGAGCAGGTATTCTACTCTGGCAAAGGAAGATGCAGAGGTTTTGGAAGTGGAAGAGGAAACAATAACCAAGACCAAGGTCAACAACAGAATCATGCAGGAGGAAGAGGACAGTTTTGAGGTAGGGGGAGCCAAAGAGGTCGCAGAAGTTTGCAGAGAAATGATTCAGGTAATGATAGTAAAGGATGCTAGAATTGTGGTAAACCTCGACACCTTGAACGTGATTGCAGGTTGAAGAATCAAAATAGCAGAAGGCAACAAAACAACTATCCATCCACAAGTGTAGATGATTCTGAGAAGTTGTTCATGGTTCAACATCACATGATGAATACAATGTCTACCAGTGTTTCAAAATCAAATGATAATGTTTGGTATGTTTATTCAAGTACTTCAAATCACATGACCATTCATGGAGAATGGTTTAGTACTTTGCAGAAATTGCCAGTTCTTAGATATGTTGAAACAGGTGATAACACATCACACCCTATCGAGCATATAGAAAACATAGCATTGTCTATGGAAGAGGGGAAGGTAAAACATCTTGCTCATGTGCTGTATGTTCCAAATATAACAAAGAATCTGGTTTCTGTTGGACAAATGGTTGACAGGGATTACAAGTTAGTTTCAATGTTGATGGGTTATATGTAGAAGAATACAAATGGAATGGAAGATTGATTGCCAAACAAAACAAAGTGGCTAGGATGTTCACCTTAAATGTGAAAATTCCTGAAATGAATGCAACCATGTTTGCAAAAGGTGTAGGAGTTATTGTAGATATAGAGATGTGGCACAAACGGATTGGACATGTAAACTTGCAAAGGCTAAAATTGATGCAGTCAAAGGATATTGTCCATGGACTACCAAATTTCAAGGTTGTAGAGATGCAAAAGGTATGTGCAGCATGTCAATTTGGTAAACAGTCAAGATCATCATTTCTGCATGACAAACATGTTAGTGAGAATGTGCTAGAAATAATACACACAAATGTTTGGGGTCCTGCAAAGAACACATCTATGGGCGGTTGTAGGTTTTATGTTACTTTCATTGATGACCATACACAAAAAGTGTGGGTATATTTCATGAAAGAGAAGAGTGAGGTGTTCACTCACTTCCAAAATTTTAAAGCTATAGTGGAAAAGCAGACAAGAAAGTATATTCAGACAGTAAGGTCTGATGGAGGAGGTGAATATATGTCAAATGAGTTCAGCAACTTTCTTAAAAGTCCTGGAATTCGACATTAGTTTTCATGCAGGTACACACCACAAAAGAATGGCATTGTTGAATGCAAAAACATACATATTGTAGAAATAGAAAGAGCCTTGATGGCTGAGAAGAATATGCATAATTGTTATTGGGCAAAAGCTATGCATACTGTTGTATACATCATGAACAGAACTCCAACTTCTACTATACATCAAGCTACACCTCAAGAGAAGTTCATAGGTAAAAAGCCAAACTTATCACATCTGAAAGTTTTTGGTTGTATTGCATATGTACATGTTCCATATGAGTTGAGGACGAAGCTTGATCCAAAAGCAAAAAAATGTGTCTTCATTGGATACTCCCTTAAATGTTATAACCCACTCACACAACAGTGAAAGTGAGCATAGATGTGGTATTTGATGAAATGTCAAGCTTCTATGTAGATGCCAAAGAAGGACTGAATCTTGAACCAAATGACGAAGAAAATGCTGAAAAATCAAGTGCAGAATCTCAAGCTTTGAGTGGACTTGATGCACCACCAAGCAATAGTTCCAACTCAAATCCATGGAGTGGAAGATTGCGTGGAAATTTCACTCTAGCAAATTCATCAAATACATCCAAGAAAGGTAAAAAAAAAGCTTTCTGCTGGTCATAAAACATGAGCAAGTGTTGAAGATGTTGATGGAGATTCAAGTGATTCATAAAAGAATCTTCATGAGGAACTTGGACTGCCCTTTGTGAAGACTCTAGGAGTTAGAAAGGCACATGCAGATGATACAAGGAGAAGTGATCAAGGACCAAGAAGATCTAGGAGGGTGCGGAATTCTATACAACGATTAACATATGATAGTTACATGGCTCGTCATTATGCCTACATGACAAAGGTAATACAAGATGCTGAACCTTCTTTTTTTGAAGATGCAATTGGAAATGCAAATTGGGAAAAAGCTATGGATGAGGAGATGGCTAGTAAAGCACAATGATGATGGTAGCATAAGCAATTACAAAGCATGATTGGTAGCAAAAGGATATGCACAGACATATGGCATTGATTATGAGGAAACATTCAGCCTTGTAGCTAAATGGTCTACTGTCAGAACACTTGTTGCATTAGCTATAGCAAAAGGATGGACTTTGCATCAGATAGATGTGAAGAATGCTTTCTTACATGTTGAGTTACAAGAAGAAGTATACATGGACCAGCCACAAGGATATGAAGATTCAAAGCATCCAAAATATGTTTGCAGGTTGCAAAAGGCTTTGTAGGGGCTAAAGCAAGATCTTCATGCATGGCATGCAAGGATTTCTTTTTACTTAACCACCATTGGGTTTTCTATGTGTGATGCAGATCATTCACTATATGCAAGGAAGGGTGATGATGGCATCACAATTGTGGCTATCTATGTTGATGACTTGATTGTAGGTGTTGATAATGAAGAAAGCATCAAAGAGGTAAAGCAACTTCTTATGCAGGAATTTGACATGAAAGATTTAGGTGTGCTACGCTATTTCTTGGGCATTGAGTTTATACATACAGAAACAGGTTTATGGATGTGACAAAGGCAATATGCCTTGAATATGCTGCAAAAGTATGGTATGGCTGATTGTAAGCCAATTTCTATGCCATTAGATCAGAATTTGAAGTTGGATACTACATCCGTGAAGCATTAGAAAATGCTACTATGTACAGGAAAATTGTGGGAAGTCTCATATATCACACAATTACAAGGCTTGATTTAAGCTATACTATTGGACTTGAAAGTCAGTATATCTAGGTTCCCAGGAAGCCACATTTGGATGCTCTGAGGCCCACTATACGTTATATGAGTGCTACTTTGGATTATCCATTGTTTTATGAAGCTAGTGTAGATTTGCAGGTTCATGGATACATCAATGTAGATTGGGCTGGTTGTATTCCAGATAGAAGATCTACTAGTGGCTTTCTATTCTCACTTGGGAGTGCAACTATTACATGGAGCAGTAAGAAGCAATCCACTATTGCTTTGTCGAGTACAGAGGCTGAGTATAGAGGTTCTGCAATGGCAGCATGTGAGGCATCATGGCTAGAGATGCTACTTGCAGATTTAGGTGTGGAAGTGCAAAAGGCTATCACTATCTATTGTGATAATCTTAGCAGTATATAGTTAGCATGGAACCCTGTTTTTCATGCTAGAATGAAGCATATCGAGGTACATTATCACTTCATCAGAGAGAAGGTGTTAGCAAGTGATATTGATCTTGTTTATGTGAGAACAGATGAGCAGGTTGCTGATATTTTCACTAAAGCACTTGGAGCACAGAAGCTGAAGAAGTTTCGGAAGATGCTTGGATTAGAGGACATGGCATTGAGCTTGAGGGGGAGTGTTGAGATATCAAGCTCAACATGTGATGATCCAAGATGACACGTATCAGTTTTTCGTTTCTCTGACATGTATATTGGTCACGTCGGTATATGTCAGGGATACTTCATTGAGCTTTATTATATTTATTGTTGGGGGATTCTTGGACAAGAAGGGATTTGAGTGTTTGTAGAAGAAAAGGGAAAGACAAGAAGAAAGATACACACTGGAAGCCTCTGTCGATTGATTATAATGAGACAATTACAATGGTGGTGCACAATACAACCAATGCTTCTGTGCAAAATCCCACAGAGTGCTCAATTACAAAATACCAAATACCCAAGGTCTTGTTGTTGCTGGCCTCCTCTGCACCCGACCTCCACCTACTCCAAGCTTGCACTTGTGCACACCTTGCACCAAGCTTCCAATAAGGGGGGGAGGGGGGGGGTTACACACCTTCTGTCGGCACGCGCACACTGCAATGGGACCTTGGGGTCCTTCGGGGAATAGCTTAGCACTTCTCTGCTCACTTCCTTAGTCACTCTTCATGCACCCTTGCACTTCACTCCTCTGCGTCGCACATTGTGTGTCTCTTTTCTTCTCTCTCTTGTCTAGCTTAGACTATGCTTCCTCTTGCTTACACTTCTAATTCTCCAAGAATAGCCCTTGCCCTCCCTTGAGTGTCGATTCATGTATGCTCATAACTGCAAGAGTATCTTGGTCCTCCCTTGATGTCCCAAGATTGTCTCCTTAGGTGGTGACCAACGAATCCCTCTTTTGTCTTCTAGTGGCGTTAGACTAAAACAAAAAGTTTTTAATTGGGGCCATATTTCACTTTGGCGTACGCTGCCTCTTCACCTGCCTTGACCTTTTGCCTTTACTTATTCATTTTTGAACCTTAGGGAAATTAGAGAAATACCTTGCAACCTGCATATACTTTCTCTAATTTACCCTTTATGAACAACTAATTGTGTGCTACCTGTGCACTTTGACCCTTGAACTTCGACACTTTAATTTTTCCTATGCTGACTTTGACCTTAACTTTGTTGACTTTAACCAGTATGAATCTGAGGTCTCAACAGATGCCCACCACCTACTGAGCTCTCCGTCCCGGACAGACCATAGTTGAAACTTAATACAAAGAAACACAAAGGAAGAATCCATAGGAGACAATTGAAAGGACAAAATGATTTTATTTATACATAGAGCAATTGACAATAATCTAGGCATGGAATGATTTATTGTATGTAGACTTATTGAAGCTTCAATTAGCTAAACTAAGGATTATTTGGGGGATGGGTGCTAGGTCCCGCATCTGAAGGAGGTGGAGAGGGCGGAAGGGGGACTGAAGCTTGTTCAAGCATGAGTTGTAGGGAACTGATGTATTGCCGTAAGTGATCCCTTTCACGCTTAACACGACGGCATGAAGCATTATCGCATAAGCCCATGAAATAGCAATTTTGAAGATCTGAAAATGCTCTAGTGGTGGAATCAGCCATATCACGATATTTATCATTGTCATCCTTGAGGAAACGAACAGACTCCTGGAGAGCGTTCCATTGAGATGTGGCCATCCTATTAATGTTATCTATTGTAGCAATATACTCTTGATGGAAGCAAGCTGCTGCGGAAACCGAATCCAAAGATGCCCTGGATGCGTTAGCACTGCCAATAGCGATCGCACTTGCTTCGCGGATTAAATTTAAGAAGGAGGGTGCTACAGGGATGTCCGCGGTCGGGGTAGGTGGGACGAGAATATGAGGAGGACAAGGATCAGGTGGAATAGATGGGGTGTGTTCAACCGTAGCGGAAGGTGGTGGAAAAGACGAATTAATTGGAGGTCGCAGTGAAGGATGGGCAGGGGTGGTAGTAGGGAGGTGGGAAGATACCATTGGTTGAGAAATGACTTTGGAAGGAGAATTCAAATTATTAAGGTTTGTGCTTGGGTTAGGAGGGGAGGCTTGTGGGGGAATTGATGGAAAAGTATTGGGGTTGTCAAGAGGTGTGGATGCAGAGGTTGAGTCAAGGGCGATATGAGGGGATGGAAAGAGTCGTGAGGAGGAGGGATGATCGATTGCGCAGGTATGGGCACGAACTTGCGGAGGATGAAGGGAAGGTGATGCAAGGAAAACTTGTGGGACAGACAGAGGGATGCTGCGAGCGGGTTGTGATGGTAAATGATATAGCCAAGCTAGGAACGGAGCCGAGTAAATAGAGAAGGATTGAGAGCCCCGTGTCAGGGCCTCACGAAGGCGATGAGACCTTACTTGTAAGGATCCATATATGAGGGCAGTGTAGGGGTATGGGAAGCTATTGAGGAAGCAAAAAAGAGGATCAGCAATTCGAATGTCAGACCAAGGGATGGAGGAAGACAGACTGCGTAGCAGGAAGAAAAAGATGAACAAATTAATAACAAACACCATTCGGATGGAGAATCGGGTGCTGGAGTCAAAACGTTCTCGAAAAAAATCAATAGTGGCATGGTAAATGATATAGCCAAGCTAGGAACGGAGCCGAGTAAATAGAGAAGGATTGAGAGCCCCGTGTCAGGGCCTCGCGAAGGCGACGAGACCTTACTTGTAAGGATCCATATATGAGGGCAGCGTAGGGGTATGGGTAGCTATTGAGGAAGCAAAAAAGAGGATCAGCAATTCGAATGTCAGACCAAGGGATGGAGGAAGACGGACTGCGCAGCAGGAAGAAAAAGATGAATGAATTAATAATAGACACCATTCGGATGGAGAATCGGGTGCTGGAGTCAAAACGTTCTCGACAAAAATCAATAGTGGCATTGGGGGATAAACCGAAATATAAGAAAGGAGGATTGCGAAAAGTGACTAGCATGGAACCTAGACCCTCGGCAATGGCTAGAATTGAAATATGACCATATCGGAATTGAGGAAATTAAACATCTGTATTATTGGTTGGGTCATTTAATTGAACATTAGCTATTCCCCAGAGACCCGCCTGGTGCAAGTTTTCTTCAGAAAATAGGCGAATTAATTCGATAGATGGCAAGGATAAATGTATGCGAAGCTTGAGCCTCAAATCAGTAGGAGTAAATATGCGGACGTAATCGGCTGAAGGGAAATTAGGTTGAGAATGATGGGAATGGGTTGAGGTGATGGAAGGAGAGTTTTCTCAAGGGATGGAAGGGGGACTATATAATGCAGATGAATCGGATTCTACGGAGTACGTTGGAACACTAAGAAAAAGGGGGTCCGGATTGGAAGGTGGAAGACCACTGCCATCAGGAATATGAGATGGTGGCAACGGAGGGAGGGTGTTGAGATCGTGGACAAGCTCAGTTTGTGGGGTTTGTTGGACAATTTCAGAAGGGGGATAGTGTGGTTGGATGGTATGCAGGGCCGAGGGGGTAAGGTCAGAATTATTCGGAGTTCCCATAGACTCGTCCATGACAAGAGTAAGAGGATGAACGATCACTCAAGAGGTCAGAAGCAGTTAGGGAATGTAAATGACATGAGGGCTAGAAGATTGGAGCACGTATGGGCAGAAAATGTGAGGTTGAGGCGTTGGAGGGGATAGGTGTTGACGGATGAAGAGGGGTCGGTGGCGCTGCTATGAGGGGAAAGGGAGAGGAAGGAGTCGGGTTGGGAAAGGTGGTAGTAGTGGAAGAGGAGGGGGAGGGATGGCTAGGGTTGAGGTGGGTAGGGAGGGAGGGAGGGAGGGAGAGGGAGGGAGAGGGTGGAGTGTTGATGACACGGCAAAAGCTCGAACCTTGTCAAGCCTGCGGAATTCGCCGCATCAGTGAAGTTGGCTAAGCTAGAGTGATATTAGAACACCTCTATAACCAGCAGTAGCTTAGCAAAGTTTCTGTCACTCAAACATATAAGACTGTGTTTGGAATTCACTGAAAATTCGACTGGAACTTCACCGAACTATCACCGGACTGTCACCGTAGTTGTACCGGAATCTTACCGAAATCAACTGCAATTCAGTTTGTAATTACTTCAGGTATATAAGGAAGTGATGCGTGGACTTCCTTCACTAAATGAACTCTTTCTGAAGTTTAAAGGAAAAACTTCATCAGTTCAGAATGCCTCTTTCCGGTTAGACTTTATACTGTGTGTACATATCCATTTCACCGAAATCTTTGATGAGGTGATAGTAGAGATGTCTAGCTACAAGATAAGCTATCTCTCATACAAAACTTTAATTTATTCTGCGAGATATACTTCATTGTTTTATCCGAAAACACGTTTACTGAGAAAACTGTAACTGACCGAAAAATACGTTTACTGAGAAAACTGTAACTGACCGAAAAATACGTTTACTGAGAAAACTCTAACTATTAACTAACTTTATACCGTAACATGAAAATACTCACATTTCTTCACATATGAAGAATGCGCGCAAACTTCCACATGAACATGTGTTTTCTGTTAGAGAAGATGTGTACAAAACTAGCTTGGCCTCTTCTTGCTCAAGCTATAGAAACTCTCCTACACTGAGTAGTTTCTTCTTACCATCTCTCTCAGATGAATAATACCTAACATTTCAGGTTTCTGTTATTCATCTTTACATACGCAATCTCTGGCGTCTTCTAAACCTATTCTTGATTTCTATATGTGCTCTATTCGCACTACACGCTCTTCTCACGCACACTCTTGCTCTCACTTTTTTGTTCTCGTCTCTCTTTATATACAGTTTATCCGGTGTAACAAACTCTAACAAACTCTAATTCTGGAAGTTTCTACGCTGTACATTACAGTCGTGAATTTGTCCCTTCACTAAGGCTTTGATTTTCTGAATACTTTGATTCTGCTTCTCTTTATCTTTCTTTGTCTGTACGTCAAATTTGCGAGTAATTCTTCAACAACTCCCCCTCAATCACTAATTTGACTCTTCCTGTCTTTCATATATTTTTCTTTCTTTTATACCTGCCATTTCTTTGAATCTGCTTGTCTTTGTTCCATCCAAACTCTTTGTCAAAATATCTGCAATCTGATCTTTTGTAGGAGTGTATACAATTTCTAGCTCCTTCTCCATCACCTTTTCCCTCAGGAAATGATACTGAATCTCTATGTGCTTTGTTCTTGCATGAAATACTAGATTTGCTGCAAGATACAACGAGCTCATATTATCTCCATGTATGATAGGTATACCTTGATCAATACCCATGCTTTTGAACAAGGTCTGCATCCATATCAATTCTTTAGCTGCTTCTACAAGTCCTTTATATTCGGCTTCTATTGATGATAAAGCCATTGTGTGTTGTTTATTCGAACACCAGCTCACTAGCTTATCTCCTAGGTATATCATATACCCATGTGTTGATCTTCTGTCATCTTGGCTTCCTGCCCAATCTGAGTCACTGAATGCTCTCAACTTTATATCTGACGTAAAAGGATAATATAATCCTTCCTTTATAGTTCTTTTGATATATCTAAGAACTCTTTGTCCTGCAACCCAATGTTGATCCTTCGGACAATGCATGAACTGTGAGAGAACTCCCACTCCATAACTAAGATCCGGTCTTGTTAGTGTAGCATAAATTAGACTTCCCACTAACGACTGATATTTTCTCATATCTTTAAACTCTGCACCACCATATTTACTGAGTTTGTCATTTACTTCAAGCGGTGTTGAAGCTTCTCTGCAATTCTCCATGTTAAACTTCTTCAGTAAGTTTAGGAGATACCTTTCTTGCGAAACATATACACCATGATCTGTGTATGTGATTTCCATTCCAAGAAAGTATGATAACTTTCCTAGAACATTGATCTTAAACTCCTTTTCAAGCAATCTCTTTACCTCCTTGATTCCTTCATCTGATGTACCTGATTATAATGTCATCTACATAAATACAAATGTAGATCATACCTTCTTCTGTTCTCTTGATGAGTAGACTTGCATCTGCCTTCGAACTTTGGTATCCAATTTCATTGAGATATTTCACAAGTCTGTAATTCCAAGCTCTTGGAGCTTGCTTCAATCCATAAAGTGCTTTTCTTAATCTGCAAACAAAATTTGGGTATCTGGAACTTACAAACCCTTCAGGTTGTTCTATGTAGACTTCATCTGATATATATCCATTCAGAAATGCATTCTTTATATCTAGTTGACTTAGCTTCCATCCTTTTGATGCTGCTATAGCAATCACTGTCCTTATGGTTGACATCCTTGCCACCGGACTAAACGTCTCATGATAATCTATGCCATGCATCTGAGCATAGCCCTTGACAACCAGTCTAGCTTTGTATTTGGCTATCCTTCCATCTGCAAGTTTCTTAACTTTGAAAACCCATTTATTTCCAATTACTTTCTTACCATTTGGTTTAGGAACAAGTTCCCATGTCTTGTTCTCCTCCAGTGCATTGAACTCTTCTTCCATTGCTTCTTCCCATTGCTTCTTGCCTTTAACTTCATCATAGTTCTGAGGTTCTTCATTATCTTTGACCATATATGCATAATTTTTCTGAGTTATGTACAAAGTATCATAAGAATACCTTTCTGGTTGTCTTCTAGTCCTGCTTGACCTTCTTGGTTCACATTCTTCATAAGTGTCTGAATACACTTCTTCATCAAGTATAGGAATTTCTTCATTCCTTCTTGTTAATCCATTTCTGGACGTACTTGCTTGCATATAATCTTCATCTCTATTCACCTGCACAATTTCCCTTTCTCTTTTCTTCTTACCTCTTCTTCAACTTCTTCCGTTGTATGACTTTGATCTGCATACCAGCTTTTCTGTTCATCAAATGTAACATCTCTGGAAACAGTAAACTGTTTTGTTAGAGGACTCCATAACCTGTAACCCATCTGCTTTTCATCATATCCGACGAACACATATTTCTCTGCTTTTGGTTCAAGCTTATGTCTGAGTTGTGATGGTACATAAGCATAAGCTACTGATCCAAACACTTTGCAATAATCAAGTGTTGGTTTCTTTCCCCACCAAGCTTCATAAGGGGTCATTCCATCTAAAGTTGTACACGGTAATCTGTTTACCAAGTATGTAGCTGTATTTACAGCTTCAGCCCAAAGATAATTTGGACAATCTTTTTCTTTTAGCATAGCTCATGCAAACTCAACTAGAGTTCGGTTCCTTCTTTCTGCTACACCATTTTGTTGTGGTGTATACCTACAGGTTATTTCTCTCTTGATACCTGCATTCCAAAGATAATCATTGAACTCTTGGGAAAAATATTCTCCCCCTCCATCAGACCTCAGTCTCTTAAGCTTCCGACCTGTGAGTCTTTCAGCATATGCATGAAAATGCTTGAAGGTTTCAAATACTTCTCATCTTTCCTTCAAAACATATAACATTATCCATCTTGTAGCGTCATCAATGAATAAAACATAATACCTTGAGCCACTGATTGATCCTTCTTTTGTTGGACCCCATACATCTGTATGAATGAGTTCAAGTACTCCATCATGTGTGAATCCTTTCTTCTGAAAAGGTAACTTGTGGGCTTTTCCCATCTGACATGCTTCGCACTTGTGAATCATATGTTGGTTCTGTACATTCGGTAATCCTAGTACTGACTGATTTGAAATCATAGCTTTAATTCCCTTTTCATTAAAATGATTTAATCTCTTATGCCAGAGATCAAGTTCTGTAATCACCTTTTCACCATGTGTGAGCAACGCTTGACCAATGTTCCCTTGTACTCTTAAAGTAAAGAGTCTACCTTCTTTCTTACCAGAGACGATCTGATGATATTCATTCTTGGGATCTTCTACAAATACTCCTTCATTTGTAAATATGATGTGAAAACCTTTCTCAACTATCTGTCCCACACTAATCAAGTTTTTAGGTATTGTCGGAACATACAAAACATTGGTTAGCAAATCTGCTCCACTCTTACATTTCACTTTTCCAATTGAATGTACACTATGTCTCGTATTGTCGCCTGTTTGAACAGTATGACTGGAACTACCTTTTTCCAATTCTGACATCAGTTCTATATTTCCTGACAAATGATTAGAACATCCAGAATCAATGTAAAATACCTTTAAGTCTTCGTTATCTAATGTGCCGATTGAGTTCATCATCAATGATGTATGACTTTCATTTTGTGTGTCATTTGCGTAGTTGTTGTAGGTGGTGTTGTAGGATTGATTCTGTCCCCAACTTCTTGCTCCACCTCTACCATAGCCTCCTTTTTTATTCTGTCTACCTCTTTGAAAATTACTCTGATATCTGCCGCTTCTGCCTCTGCTATTACTGTTCTGATTTTGATTTGATCCTTGTTGATTGTGCCAACAATCATGAGCCAGATGATTACTTAATCCACAAATCCAGCAAGCCTTCTTGTTGATATTCTGACTACCTCTTCCTCTTCCAAAACCTCTTGCTCTTCCTCTGCCAGTGCCTTTACCTCTTGCATAATAAGCTTGAGAACTCGATTCTTCTTCATCTTTTGACTTACCTTTATCTCCTTTCTTCTTGTTCTTCATGTACATTGCAGAACTTTGTCCTTTATCTCCATCTCCTTTCAGGTCTTGCTCATATGTGAGCATCAAACCAAGCAACTGATTTAAATCTGGTATAAAATGATTTAAAGAAAGTTCAGTTGAGACTACAAAAGGTTTCCATCTTTCATCTCCTCTCAAACCTGTGAGCACTTGCGCTATCAATATGTGATCTTCGATATCTTCATTTATGAATCCAAGACTATCTGCTAGATCCTTCATCTTAGTAACATAGTCACTAATGCTTTGACTCGACTTCTTTTTAAACGTTGTGAACTCAGACCATAAGCTAGCCTTTCTAGCTTTCGTAGTATTTTGGAAATGATCTTCCAACACACTCCATATGTCCTCCGCTTTCTCCAGACCTCTAATGTGCGGTAGTAGATGATCTGTAATGGTATTATAAATGTAAGCTCTTGCCGTTGCATCTTTCTTCTGCCATAGCTTCAAGGCTTCTAATTCTTCTTCCTTTGGTTGTCTACTGTCCTCAAAGGTCGGCTTCTTTTCTTCTCTGGTCACATACATCATTAAGTCCTTACTCATAAGTAAGGCTTCCATGCGCATTACCCATGCGGGATAATTATCTCTGTCCAATTTGTCAATTGAAACATGATCTGCCATAATCTTCTTGTTTCTATTTCTTCTGGTGAGTGTACCTTTAAAGAATTTTACCTTTTGTAAACCTTTACC
Organism: Ceratopteris richardii; assembly: GCA_020310875.1. Lineage (NCBI taxonomy): Eukaryota > Viridiplantae > Streptophyta > Polypodiopsida > Polypodiales > Pteridaceae > Ceratopteris > Ceratopteris richardii. Next base: position 47,903,011 of record CM035427.1, read on the forward strand.
TTGAGAATGACTTCAGAACACTTCTTGATGCCGTTTGCTATCGATCTCTTCAGCTTTCACCTTTCTTTATGAAAGTTCTTCGAATTCTCTTGTATCTTAACTTCCGTTTGCTCTTTGAGAATCTTTCTTGCTCTGATACCACTTGTGGATCTTACCACTCTGATATCACTATCGATTAATCTGCTCTGATACCACTTGTTGATGACATGGCAAAAGCTCGAACCTTGTCAAGCCTGCGGAATTCGCCGCGTTAGTGAAGTTGGCTAAGCTAGAGTGATATTAGAACACCTCTATAACCAGCAGTAGCTTAGCAAAGTTTCTGTCACTCACACATATAAGACTGTGTTTGGAATTCACTGAAATTCCACTGGAACTTCACCGAACTATCACCGGACTGTCACCGTAGTTGTACCGGAATCTTACCGGAATCAACTGCAATTCAGTTTGTAATTACTTCAGGTATATAAGGAAGTGATGCATGGACTTCCTTCACTAAATGAACTCTTTCTGAAGTTTAAAGGAAAAACTTCATCAGTTCAGAATGCCTCTTTCCGGTCAGACTTTATACTGTGTGTACATATCCATTTCACCGAAATCTTTGATGAGGTGATAGTAGAGATGTCTAGCTACAAGATAAGCTATCTCTCATACAAAACTTTAATTTATTTTGCGAGATATACTTCATTGTTTTACCGGAAAACACATTTACTGAGAAAACTGTAACTGACCGAAAAATACGTTTACTGAGAAAACTGTAACTGACCGAAAAATACGTTTACTGAGAAAATTGTAACTGTTAACTAACTTTATACCGTAACATGAAAATACTCACATTTCTTCACATACGAAGAATGCGTGCAAACTTCCACATGAACATGTGTTTTCTATTAGAGAAGATGTGTACAAAACTAGCTTGGCCTCTTCTTGCTCAAGCTATAGAAACTCTCCTACACTGAGTAGTTTCTTCTTACCATCTCTCTCAGATGAATACCTGACATTTCAGGTTTCTGTTATTCATCTTTACATACGCAGTCTCTGGCGTCTTCTAAACCTATTCTTGATTTCTATATGCGCTCTATTCGCACTACGTGCTCTTCTCACGCACACTCTTGCTCTCACTTTTTTGTTCTCGTCTCTCTTTATATACAATTTTGATCCGGTGTAACAAACTCTAACAAACTCTAATTCTGGAAGTTTCTATGATGTACATTACAGTCGCGAATTTGTCCCTTCACTAAGGCTTTGATTTTCTGAATACTTTGATTCTACTTCTCTTTATCTTTCTTTGTCTGTACGCCAAATTTGTGAGTGATTCTTCAACATGGAGGTGGGTGGGGAGGGAGGGAGGGAGGGAGAGGGAGGGGGCGGGTGGGGATAGGCGGGAGATGGGAAAGGAAGGGGGGTGTTGATGGGAGAGGGAGGGAGAGGGTGGAGGTGTGTGGGGATAGGTGGAGAGGTGGTGAGAGGAGGGGGAGGGGGTGGGCGGAGCGCTGTTGGGAGTGGGAGGGAGAGGGTGGAGGTGTGTGGGATAGGTGGAGGGGTTTTGAGAGGAGGGGGGGCGTTGTTGGGAGAGGGTGGAGGTTTGTGGGGATAGGTGTAGAGGTGGTGAGAGGAGGGGGAGGGGGTAGGAGGGGCGTTGTTGGGAGAGGGTGGAGGTGTGTGTGGATAGGTTGAGAGGTGGTGAGAGGAGGGGGTGGGCGGAGCGCTGTTGGGAGAGGGAGGGAGAGGGTGGAGGTGTGTGGGATAGCCGGAGAGGTGGTGAGAGGAGGGGGTGGGGAGAGTGATGTTGGGAGAGGGAGGGAGAGGGTGGAGGTGTGTGGGATAAGTGGTGAGAGGAGTGGGTGGGCGAAGCACTGTAGGGAGTGGGAGGGAGAGGGTGGAGGTGTGTGGGAGTAGGTGGAGGGGTTTTGAGAGGAGGGGGGCACTGTCACGAGAGGGAGGGAGAGGGTGGAGGTGTGTGGAGATAGGTGGAGCGGTGGTGAGAGGAGGGGGTGGCGGAGCGTTTTTGGGAGAGGGAGGGAGAGGGTGGAGGTGTGTGGGATAGGTGGAGAGGTGGGGAGAGGAGTGGGTGGGCAGAGCGCTGTAGGGAGAGGGAGGGAGAGGGTGGAGGCATGTGGGAGTAGGTGGAGGGGTTTTGAGAGGAGGGGGGCACTGTCGGGAGAGGGTGGAGGTGTGTGGGGATAGGTGGAGAGGTGGTGAGAGGAGGGGGTGGCGGAGCGCTGTTGGGAGAGGGATGGAGAGGGTGGAGGTGTGTGGGATAGGTGGAGGGGTTTTGAGAGGAGGGGGCGCTGTTGGGAGAGGGAGGGAGAGGGTGGAGGTTTGTGGGGATAGGTGTAGAGGTGGTGAGAGGAGAGGGAGGGGGTGGGGGGCGTTGTTGGGAGAGTGAGGGAGAGGGTGGAGGTGTGTGGATAGGTGGAGAGGTGGTGAGAGGAGGGGGTGGCGGAGCGCTGTTGGGAGAGGGAGGGAGAGGGTGGAGGTGTGTGGGATAGGTGGAGGGGTTTTGAGAGGAGGGGGGGCACTGTTGGGAGAGGGAGAGAGAGGGTGGAGGTGTGTGGGGATAGGTGTAGAGGTGGTGAGAGGACGGGGAGGGGTGGGGGGGTGCTATTGGGAGAGGGAGGGAGAGGGTGGAGGTGTGTTTGGATAGGTTGAGAGGTGGTGAGAGGAGGGGGTGGGCGGAGCGCTGTTGGGAGAGGGAGGGAGAGGGTGGAGGTGTGTGGGATAGCTGGAGAGGTGGTGAGAGGAGGGTGTGGGCAGAGCGCTGTTGGGAGAGGGAGGGAGAGGGTGGAGGTGTGTGGGATAGGTGGTGAGAGGAGTGGGTGGGCGGAGCACTGTAGGGAGAGGAAGGGAGAGGGTGGAGGCGTGTGGGAGTAGGAGGAGGGGTTTTGAGAGGAGGGGGGGCACTGTCGGGAGAGGGGAGGAGAGGGTGGAGGTGTGGGGGATAGGTGTAGAGGTGGTGAGAGGAGGGGGAGGGGGTGGGCGGAGCGCTGTTGGGAGAGGGAGGGAGAGGGTGGAGGTGTCTGGGATAGGTGGAGAGGTGGTGAGAGGAGGGGGTGGGCGGAGCGCTGTTGGGAGAGGGAGGGAGAGGGTGGAGGTGTGTGGGATAGGTGGAGAGGTGGTGAGAGGAGTGGGTGGGCGGAACGCTGTAGGGAGAGGGAGGGAGAGGGAGGGAGAGGGTGGAGGCAGAGGATGGAGTCGGATGGGAATAGGAGGAATAGGTTGGCAAGGATAGTAGGAAACAGGGGGATGTGGAGAAGAGGGGGTGGGGCGCTTTGGAAGAGGGCTGAAGAGGGAGGGGGAGGGTGGATGTGGGTAATTATATGAGTGGTAATTAGATATTGGAGGGGAGAGGGATAGGGAGGGAGAGGGTGGGGGTGGGAGGGTATATGTGTTGGTGGGAGTGGGAGGGAGAGGGAGGCAGAGGGTGGAGCTCGGGTGGGGATAGGAGGGATAGGTGGGCAAGGATAGTAGGAAACGGGGTGATATGGAGGGAGACCGCGGGGTGGAGGATTTGTGTAGAGGAGGAGTCGGGGCGGGGCGCTTTGGAAGAGGGCGGAAGAGGGGGGTTGGCGGTGGTAGATAGTGGAGGGGTGGGCGGTGGTAGATGGTGGAGAGGGTGGACAGAGGTTGCGGGGATTGTTGGAGAGGTTTGGCAGAGGAGGCCTCCGGCAGATCAATGCATTTGATATTGACTAACGCTTATGCCGATGAGCTTTAATTTATAGCAAGGAGAATCAACTACTCACCTCACATAAAAGGGTGGTTCTACGATAAAGTATGCTCGAAAGGGAGGTTATGCAAAGACCATTTATCACCCACAAAAGAGAGAATTAAAGAAAAGGTCAAAATCCAAAGTTTCTTTTTAGAACTAAAGAGCCATTGAAAAAAAACGACGCAAAAAAATGTGTTAGAATTTATATATCTAATGCATTAATATTTATTGGAAGCCTTAGAAAGTACATTTATGAAACAACAGAAAAAAGGAAAAAAAACAAAACGACCTCGGAACTATGTGATGTGTATCTTTATTGTTGATGATGATAGGCGTTGAGCCTTGAGATACTGACTAGCGGCAGAGCCTCTCCCCTGAGCGTCTCTAACTCCACCGCACCCCAATTTAACAGCTTTTTAACTCGATAAGGTCCTTCCCAGTGTGGAATCCATTTTCCTCTCACTTGTGTTTGAAGATGAGGTCTATGGAGAAGAACTAACATGCCTGGCTCTATGTTGTTGTTCCACAGATTTCGATCATGTGCCTCGTTCCTCTTCATCTAAGTCTCAATCAATTGTTTTGTTGCTAGTAGATGTATCTCCTCCACTTTATGTAGTGCTCCAAGCCTCTGAGAGACCCCAGAGTCTTTCTTTCCCTGCATGAATGCTACTTTAGGTGATCCATATAAAAATTCAAAGGGCTCAATTGGCAATATGCCATAAACCAGTTGGAATGGAGAATATCCAGTGGTCTCTTTGTAAGCTAACCTGTATGGCCATAGGGTACCTTGATAAGCAATGCCCCAGGAAGTGGGTTGTAACATACATTCCTTCCTTAACATGGAAATTAATACCTTATTAGTTGATTCAGCCTGTCCATTAGCTCTTGGATAGTATGCGCAAGAGGTCGTATGTAGAATTCTATACCTGTTGAAAATTTCCTGTAGGACCTTATTCACAAAATGAGTACCCTGGTCTGTACAAATTTCAAGTGGACAGCCAAACCTGCAAATGATGCTACTGTAAATGAAATCAGCCATCGTTTGGGCGGTGCAATCAGGTGATGCAATAGCTTCAGCCCATTTCGTCGCATAGTCTGTGGCTATCAATAAATACTTCTCTCTTTTTGGAATCGATGGAGGGTAGATAGGCCCTACAAAATCTAACCCCCACTTCTCAAATGGTTGCCAAGAATTGGAAATAATCAAGGGGTTATGCCTCTGTTTGGTGGGCTTAGGTCCACACCTCTGGCAAACATCACATGCTTTTCCCCAGTCATCAGCATCTTTGAATAATGTAGGCCACCATAAACCAGCATCAAGGATCCTCTGACTCATAATATGCCTTGGAAGGTGCCCACCACCTGTTCCTTCATGTGCAGATTGAACCTCACTTCTTCTTCTTCCAAGCACTTCCTAAACCTGTTATCCTTTCCTTGTCTATATAATTTATCGTCAATGAAGGTATAAGGTCTGCTCTTGATTAGCAGTCCCTTCCTTTGCACAGCACTAGCCTTCTTTGGATACACTCCAGTTTTAATGCAATTCTTGATATCATAATACCAACCTTGAGCTTGTACAACGAACAGATTAGCATCTGGAAAATCGTCATTGACTCCACTAGCTTGATCCATCATATTGATCCTGGATAGGTGATCCCCCTTGAAATTTTCTTTACCTGGTCTATGGACTACAGAAAAATCAAACTCTTGGAACAAAAGTAGCCACCTCCCATATCCTCCCAGTTGCTTGTGGCTTGTTCAATAAATACCTTAGTGGTTGATGATCAGTGATGATGACAAACTTCACACCTAGAAAATAATGATGAAATTTTTGTACTGCAAAAACCATTGCTAGAGCTTCCCTTTTTGTTGTGCTATAATTCTTTTCAGCTTTAGTCAAAATTCTACTAGCATACTGGATAGGCCTATCAAGTTTGAATTCTTCACTATGTTGAGCCAATACTGCACCCACTGCATATGCACTGGCATCTACATGCAACATGAAAATTTTTTTACCAATCTGGGGTGATAAGAATTGGTGCAGCCACCAATTTGGACCTTACTGTCTGATAAGCCTTTTCTTCTTCCTCTTCCCATTTAAAGGGCACTTCTTTACCTGTAAGTCTAGCCAGTGGCCTGGCTACCTCTGCATACATTTTTATAAACCTTCTGTGGTATCCAGTATGCCCCAAGAAACTCTGAATATCTTTAGAAGATTTAGGTTTAGGCAACTTTAATATAGAAATTATTTTATCAGGATCTGGGGCCATACCTTTAGCCGACACCACATGTCCCAAGAGAGTTCCTTCTCCGTGCATCTCTTAAAAACATTCTGCAGCTGTCGCAAGTGATGGTCCAAACAACCTAAACGGGTCTCATTGTGAGAACCTAAAAATGAAGAGAAGTCATCCATGAAAATTCTAAGTGTTTAGCAATAAGGGACCAAAAATGAGGTTGACAGTTCTGTTAAAGGTGGCTGGAGCATTTCGGAGTCCAAATGGCATTTTTACATACACATATGTTCCCCAAGGTGTGATAAAAGCAGTCTTTTCCCGATCCTCTGGGTGTATGGATATTTGATTATAGCCACTAAAACCATCCATAAAGCTATATAATGCATGTCCAACCACTTCTTCAATGACCTGCTCTGCAAATGGCATGGGGAATCCATCTGGAATGGTCACCTTGTTGAGTGCTCTAAAGTAAACACAAATTCTAATTTTATTGGTATTATTCTTTGGTACTATAACCATAGGTGAGAGCCACTCTGAGTGTTCCACAGGAATAATGATTCCTGCATCCTCCATCTTCTGTATTTCCACATAAACAGCTTCAACATATTTTGGGTTAAGTCTATGACTCTTCCCTCGTATTGGTTTGGCTCCCTCAACCAGAGGGATTCTATGCTCTCCATAATTGGCAGGCACTCCTTCTAAGTCTTTATAATGCCATGCAAAAACATCTGTATAATGGGTCAAGAAGGATTTTACCTTTTCAAGGAGCCCTGGGTGGCTTACTTGGAGGTAATTTAGAATATCCTCTTCTTCCTCGAAATCTATTTGGGGTTAGTCCTCTGTTTCTGGTTCCATGCAAATGCCAACTATTTGCATCATGCTGGTGTTCCCTTGATTAACTGGGCCCTCTTCTAAATGTATCTGAGTCAGCTCTTGCCCTTTCTTTTGTACCCACATAGTGTCTTTGCCCCAATCATGGATAACACTTGCATGCCTCAGCCATGGTCTTCCAATTAAGAGGGGAAATCCTCCTTCAACCTGGGGCAGTCTTAAAATTGCAAAATCTAGAATGAAGAGATTACCTTGTACTTCAAGTGGAACTTTTGGGATCACTCCTAAGGCCTTACTTTGCTTTGATCTGCCAAAGTAACAGTGAAATTTGCAGGCCTTGAAGGGTGTATTCCAATCTTTTCCATTGTATATTCAGGCATCAAGTTAATGCCATAACCACCATCCACAATAAGAATGTACAAAGATAAGTAGCCCATTAGGGCAATAGGCGTATATACAAGCGGGGGGAAAAAACCTCCTAAAGGAGGGAAAAAAGTACCCCGGCGGTCCTAGTGTGTTCACACACATCACTACCTAAATATATCAACAATCAAGTATTTTCTCTAGAACTGAAATTTCAGCATCCTCTTCAAGTAAAGGAGGATCATCTAAAATAAGAGTGAGTGGTAAAGTTCCTTTAAAGGATTTCAATAAACGAATATGAAAAGAATTATGTATATTCCAATGAGAAGGTATGTCTAATCTAAAAGCATTCTCATTAATTTTTTGAATAATGCAAGTTAACCTTCAAATATTGTGAAGTATTTTTCAAACGTCTTTTAATTATTCATAACCATACAAAGTCATTTTCATTAAATTATTTCTTATTAAAATTATGCATGTAATGTTCTTGACTCTTTTTGATGTGCTCATGAACGTCATGAAGTGTAGAAATATGATCTTGTGCAAAAGAATTAGCCATAGAAATATCAGTTTGAGTGATAGTCATGGGAATAGGAAGCTTTTTACCATAAACAATTTCATATGGTGCACGTCGAGTAGTGGTATGTGTTGTGTTATTATAGGAAAATTATACTAAAGGAATTTTCTGATCCCAATTATTTGGATCATCTAAAGAATAACAACATAATAAATCTAAAATAGTACTATTCATAGCTTTACTTTGCCCATTACTTTCAGGATAAAATGTAGAGCTAAAGTCTATTTTAGAGCCTAAATTTTGAAATAATGTGACCCAGAATGATTACAAAAACAAACATCTCAATCTGATAGAATAACTTTTGGAAATCCATGATGCAGAAAAATACATTTGATTAATAACTTACAATGATGAGGAAAAATACATTTAATAAATAACATTTAATAAATAACTTACCAAAATCCTATGTATATGGATAGGTCCATGGCCCTCATATAGAATCATAACATATTACTAAACATGTGAAAATAATTTTAGTAATATTGGAATTGAAATAGAAAGGGAAAGTTTTTTGTCTTGGAAATATAGATAAAATAAATAAATAAATGATAGTGTTAAATAAATAAATAAATAAATAAGGTGAAGACAGTGTTAGAAGTTATGTTAAATATCGATTAAAAGGAATAGAGTATCAATATGTGAAAGTAAGCTAGTATATAAAGCATATCTCTTATAAGTGAGAGGTGGTGGGTTCAAATCCGCTACATGCTAACTAGGGAAATAAGTAAGATAACGAAGGAAATAAGTAAGATAATTAGGGACATAAGGAAGCTCTTATTATCACTCATTAGTTAGAGATGGTTCATGCATAGACAATGGAGCCAGAGGGAACCAAAGTGAACCAAGAAAACCATGAGTACTAGAGAAAGATGCCATAGTTCTATGCCTTAGTCAATGCCTTGGAATAAGCCACACGAGTAACCAAATTGATAATCAAATTGATAAAGGAACTTGATAATCAAATTTGATAACTGAATTTGATAATCGAACCGGAAGAACAATAGTGCACAGTGTGACAATGAGCATAGTGAGTACAGTGAGTACAGTGAGCACATTGAGTACAGTGAGCACAGTGAGTACAATGAGTACAGTGAGCATCGTGAGCATAGTGAGCACACTTTCACAGTGTCACAGTGAGCACACTTTCACAGTGTCACAGTAAGCACGATGTGATAGGAGCATAATAACAAATTCAAAAAAATTCGAAAAAATAAAAAAAGACATCGATGAACAAAAGAAATGAATTGACAAACACAAAGCTTGACCGGACGAGAATCGACGAATCAGAATGGATGTCGAATCGTGAATGGACATCACGAATCACGAATGGATGCCGAGAAGTGCACCTCTCCGTAGACGTTGGCAGGCTTTGATACCATTGTTAATCGGATCTTACAGACGCATGTACGTAGAGATAGTACAAAAATGAAATCTCATAAAATTAAACATAGAATAGAGAGACACAAGAATCTGAACACAAGATTGAGTATATTCTCCCTCCACATACTTTGATGGATGAGTCTATCTGAGTATATGTATTTATAGGTATTTTTTCTTTACATCTTGAATAGAAGATACACGAGGGTGGTGCTTCAAAAAGCGTGTGTTTATGAAAATCTACTTTATTTATAAGATCATTGCTTTCTAAGCAATCTAGTATTTTTACAAAAATGTCACTTTCCAAATGATCTACTATTTTTACAAGAAAATATTTCAAATACTATCTTTTAACTATCTTCAAAAATATTTGAATAAGTCCGTGTGCATTCATGCTCTCCTTCACCTGTTAAATCAATACACAATCACATTAAAAACCTCAAGACATTAAAATCCATATAACATTCCATTATTCCATAAAGTATAACAGGAAGGTATCAAAATAATTCTCAAAGAGGAAGAGAAAGTCAAAGATGAGGCTATGGTAGAGGTGGAGGAAGACGTTGGGGGCAGAATTAGTCCTACAACACCACCTTACAACTATGTCAATGATACACAAAATGAGAATCATACAATATTGATGATGAATTCGATTAACACCTAAGAGAGTGAAGATCTTAAGGTATTTTACACTTCTGGTTGTTCTAACCATTTATTGGGGAATATAGAGCTAATACTAGAATTAGAAGAACCAGTGTTTCATGCAAGAACAAAGCACATAGAGATCCAATATCATTTATTGAGAGAGAAGGTAATGGAAAAGGAATGTGAACTTGTGTATACTCCTACAAAAGATCAGATATATGAAATTATGACAAAAAACTTAGATGTGTGAAGACAAGAAGACCAAAGGAATGGCAATAATAAAATACAAGCAGAATATGTGAAGACTTAGAGAATGTCAATTAGTGATTAAGGGGGAGCTGTTGGAGATTCACTTATGAATTGAGCATGGAAATATGAAACATGTGAAGTCAAATAATGTAATCGTAAAGGAAGAGTTGAAGGTAAAAAGTAGTGTGAAGACTTGGAGATAAAAAATTATGCCCATGTGAAGGGAGAAGTTCACACATGTAAAATAGAGTTAAAATTTGGATCTAGATTAGTTCTAGAGGTTCAAAATTATGAGTTTGAATGGTAAAGGCATAAAATTAGATTGTATATAAGTCAATTGGGAGTATCAATTCATGCTGATGAATGTGATTTTAGTGATTGTAAGTTGTAGAAATTTGTATGAGTAGTGGGGATCTTCAAGGGTGAGAGGATATGAAGAAAGGTCTTTTATAGATAATGTCTTTTCTATGGTTATGAGAAGAAGTAGTCCAAACCGTTTTGTACACACCTTCCCTAATAGAAAATCAAGTTTTTGGTAAAATGATTTGATATAATTGTCAATAACTAATGAAATCCAATGTGATTTGTGACTACATATGTGACAATTGACACTTCGAAGAAAATGACACAAAATTTACATGATTTTCTTAGCATCAGATCTCTTAGTATAGTGTAAATTTTTTTATAAGTAATAGCTCATTTGAAAGATATTATGCTCAACTAACTTTGGATAAAAGATCTATTTGAAATAAGATACGAGTTCAAAGAAATAAGCTAAAAACTATAGGTATGTCATAATCAAAGAGGAATGAAGAAATTTTCATACATGGTTTAACTCTTGAGCAAAAATGGGGGAATTTATGAGGCAAATATTCAATGTATTGTTTCGAATCCTTCGTTTACTACATGAGAAAATTTCTATTAGTCATTGCTAATAATTATTGTGAGAATTCATGTCATATATGAGAGAAGATTGAAGTTAAACTTCTACAATTGTAAAGGTGCATATACAAAAAAAGTAAATGGTAACATTTCTTGCATAAAGTGACAAAGATCTCAAAGTTTGAAGTCTTGCTGAATTACTGATGGTTATAGAGGTCTTCTAATATTTCAATTTAGTTCTTGTGATGTTTCACACATCAACATTAATAAAGAACCAAGGGTGTGAACAAGATTCATGGAATATGTATCAAAATGTGGTTATAATCAAAGTGATGTAGGACCTTAAATCTACATGAAGAAAGATGAGGATCAATTTTAGTTTTATTTATGTGGATGATCTGATTATGTCAGGGAATGATGAAGCTAGCATAAAGAACATAAAAGAGAAGCTTGACATGAAATTCAAGATATAATATATTGGACAAACAAAGTACTTTTGTTAGGGAGTACATGTGTGAAAGATAAATGAAAAGAAGAGTGTACTCACAAAATGAAAGAGTGTGAGAGGCTCAAAGTGAGTAGACCAAGAAATGGATAAACTCGCATGGATTAGAAATGAGCTTGCTAAGAGCATTAAGTAGGCTCTACAAACTTCTAATCAAGTAAAAAGCGGAGGAAAGGCCCTCCTTATATAGATTTGGAGGAGACTCTTCAAAGTACATCATATTTGGGATAATTCCCTTTGAAGGAGAATGAATACAATGGTTAGAAGAAAATGGAAAGGTACTCGAAAATAATGAGATAAAACTAAAATAATATGAAAGTGGAGTGTCTCATGGATACAAAATGGAGATGCACTCATGCTGATACAAATGGAAATGAGGTAGAAGAACTCATGTCATCAACACCTCCTATGCATTTGGGAGTGGTTGAATGTTGTAGAGGTCCACTAAGCACTAGAAAGAAACTAGAGGTAGAGCCTTTGTGAATATGTCCACTAGGTTCTCTTGAGAGGTATAATTCTTCAAAATAATCTCCTTAGATATGAGCTTCTTGCGGGTGAAATGGTACTAGATATTGATGTGCTTCATCCGAGCATGAAACATTGGATTCTTCATGATGGCCAAGGCTGATTCTCTCTCAGTGTAGGTGCATGTCAGAGTAACCTAGAAAATACCAATCTCAGGTAATAAACATCAATGTCAAATGACCTTACATGCTACAAAGATAGATGCTCGACAATCGGCCCTGTTGGATGAAAGAGCAATTGTAGGCTGCTTCTTACTTGCCCAAGAGAGAGCTTCTAAACCAAGCAAGGATATGTATCCAGAAGTAGAACATGAGGAATCATGATCGCCAACCCAGTTTGAATCTGAATATCCTACAAGATCAATGCTCCTTCTATACAAAGAGCATGATGTCGTGTGAGGGAAAGCTATCGAAGTAGTCTCTGAGCAACATCCTAGTGTGTTTGACGAGGCTGATGTGCAAACTGTCTTAGAATATCAACGACATAGGCAATATCCAGTGTCATGTTGGCAAAGTAAAGGGGAGATCCAACAAGCTGTTGATAAGCATGCACATTCACTAGTGATGAAGAGTCCTCTAGTGTGATCTTGATGTTTGGATCAAGTGATACAGATACTGAACAACACTGCTCCATATTATATCTAGAAACAAGAGTAGAGCAATACTTCTTTTGTGAAAGAAATATGCCTTTTTTTGTTCGCCATACTTCCATGTCTAAGAAATAGTGAAGTAGACCAAGATCCGTCATGAAGTACTCGAAGCTATGTGATGATGAGTTGGATGTGTTTGTCTTCTGATCCCATAAAAAACAAGTAATCTACATAAGGGATGATTATTGCAACTAAGGAATTTTTTTGATATATGTATAATACACTGAAGGTTAGGAAGGCCTGGAGTGGCATGAGGGCAAGTCTATCATCTGAAATCTAGAAGGGTTTGAAGTCATATTATCATGGGACTTTGTTCTATCACATAGAGGATTATATGGTTTATTATCTCCATAACCATATGGTTAAGTCTAGCTAACTTGGCACTAATTGCTTACCTTTCCTTCTATTGCTCCATAGAGGATATACCAAATGAACTAATCTCATTTAGATGATTTTGCCATTATGAGAGTGAGAATTTGGAAGTTAGGCCTACATGGGAGGGAATGGGCAGCACACACGATTTCCCACTTTTGATTTGTTCTCTTACGAGGCCTCTTAAGGGGGAAGGATATGGGGAAATAACACATAGAAATGAGTTATACCATCCAAACACTTTCTTCTACCTATACAAACATTTCATCTTCTTTTGAGGAAGAAAATGTTGTTAAGGGGAAGGAAGTGTTACATTATGTGGTAGTACACAATGGGTGTGAATCACCTCTTAGGCCTAAGCCGCAAGTAAGCCACATGACACATTTGGGAGTGCAACTTCTATTAGACGGAAGAGAGAGAAATTGTGTGGTCTTTCATGAGACTCACGAGAATTGATACCTGTACGTGGTTGGGAGGTTGAACAAGAGAAAATTTTGTGTATTCTCATCGGGTCTACCACTGTGTGCTTCAATGCAAGCTTCATTAAAATGCTAAAATGTCACATTATGTGATATTACACAATGGGTGTGAATCACCTCTTCGAACTAGTGGCGAGTAAGCCACACGGCACAAACCAAACGTTTATTAGAGATAGGAGAGAGAAATTGCATGGTCTCTCATGAGGCTCAAGAGAGCTGACACCCCGACATGGTTGAGAGGTAGAACAAGAGGAAATTCTATGTGTGCGTGCTCATTGGGTCTACCACTTTGTGCTTCAATGAAGCTTCAATTAAAAGGCAATTGTAACTTAATCCCTCATTTGTTCGGGGGGCTTCGGGATTTTGGATATTGTTGGTGTAACATAATCCTAGTAGGAGATGGTTGAACTACACCCTAAGAGAGAGGATTAGGAAGTAATCCTCAACCATGGCTTTTGGGGCAAGTGGTTAGCCCATCACATTCCTAACCAAGAGGTTGTGAGTTCAATTCCTTGCATTGGTATCAGAGCCTAGGAAGTAGGCTTGGGCAAGGTGGAATGATCCAATGGCCTCTAAAAAAGGCGCTTGGGCATCCTCTATGTGAAAGGGTAGGAATTGTGGAAGGCGCGCGCGTCGGTTTCAAGGATGGACCTTACAATGATTGGGGTGTATCTCTCAATCCGTAGGTCGGATTGAGGCGTGTAATATACCGTTGGAAAGCTCTCGGAACGAACTTTCCAATGAGCTAGCTTGGAAGTGTGAATTCCTTGGGAATCCTTGGGTGGCACTTGATTGAGTGTTCAAGATACCAAGCATGGGTGAGAACAAGGTTCAAGACTGAGGTTGAGAACAAGGGCTCGAGATACCAAGGTTGCGAACAAGAAGGTTCAAGACACCAAGGTTGAGAGCAAGGGTTCAAGAGACCAAGGTTGCGAACAAGGTTCAAGAAACTGTGCGAGGTTGAGGAACATCAATTCAAGGGCACCTAGGGAGTTCAAGGGATTGATCACCGAGGCTAGAGGGATACAAGAGCAGATCATTGAGGACAATGATCGACCACGGGGGGAAGAATGTAACATAATCCTAGTAGGAGATGGTTGAACTACACCCTAAGAGAGAGGATTAGGAAGTAATCCTCAACCATGGCTTTTGGGGCAAGTGGTTAGCCCATCACATTCCTAACCAAGAGGTTGTGAGTTCAATTCCTTGCATTGGTATCAGAGCCTAGGAAGTAGGCTTGGGCAAGGTGGAATGATCCAATGGCCTCTAAAAAAGGCGCTTGGGCATCGTCTATGTGAAAGGGTAGGAATTGTGGAAGGCGCGCACGTCGGCTTCAAGGATGGACCTAACATAGATTGGGGTGTATCTCTCAATCCGTAGGTCGGATTGAGGCGTGTAATATACCGTTGGAAAGCTCTCGAAACGAACTTTCAAATGAGCTAGCTCGCAAGTGTGAATTCCTTGGGAATCCTTGGGTGGCACTTGATTGAGTGTTCAAGATACCAAGCATGGGTGAGAACAAGGTTCAAGACTGAGGTTGAGAACAAGGGCTCGAGATACCAAGGTTGCGAACAAGAAGGTTCAAGACACCAAGGTTGAGAGCAAGGGTTCAAGAGACCAAGGTTGCGAACAAGGTTCAAGAAACTGTGCGAGGTTGAGGAACATCAATTCAAGGGCACCTAGGGAGTTCAAGGGATTGATCACCGAGGCTAGAGGGATACAAGAGCAGATCATTGAGGACAATGATCGACCAAGGGGGGAAGAATGTAACATAATCCTAGTAGGAGATGGTTGAACCACACCCTAAGAGAGAGGATTAGGAAGTAATCCTCAACCATGGCTTTTGGGGCAAGTGGTTAGCCCATCACATTCCTAACCAAGAGGTTGTGAGTTCAATTCATTAAGAGGTTGTGAGTTCAATTCATTTACATGAATTGAACTCACAACCTCTTGGTTAGGAATGTGATGGGCTAACCACTTGCCCCAAAAGCCATGGTTGAGGATTACTTCCTAATCCTCTCTCTTAGGGTGTGGTTCAACCATCTCCTACAAGGATTATGTTACAGTTGGGTTGGCTGAGAAGTTAGCGGCAAAGTGGTTTATCAAGGCTTGGAGCAATAGTGAGTCATCTTGGGCTAAATTGATCTTCAAAAACTTGAAAGACCTTACCTTAGCTCGCCATCCTGGTTGGAAGGACATAGGGATCCTCACGCTTTTGTTCTCCCCCCACTCGGTGTCCCCTAAAGGCTCTAGCCTCGTGTGTTCCTTATGGAGGAGTTGGACCAAGGCCAAAAATTCATCAGAATCAGTGATGCGTGGAAGTGGGCAGCTGGGATAAGACATAATGACTCTATCTCGTTCCCGATCATTAGCATTAGGGGGTGGAGTCTTGGAACCTCCAAACTGCTAAGCGGCTATGGAACAAAGGGTTCAAACAGTGGAAACAGCTCTGGAAACAAGAGACTGGCCAGTGGATCAGGTTCAAAGACTTAGACCCGAGACATTGAGTTACCCTCGAGGAATGGACTCTTCTTCAAGGCAGGTGTTTAGCTTGGGAACGTTCAACTACCCGCCTTCTCTGCGGACAAGATATTCCTTGCCTGGAGGGCCTCAAATGGAGCAATGGTAAGAAACTATCCAAAATCCCCAACTTCAAAGAGAACTTAGATGTTCATCACACCCTTAATAAGAGGTGGTGCCTTTCTTGGACCAAACTTCGATAGGAACTAAAGTTCATGTCGATTTGGCACCCCCTAATTGAGATTAGAAAGTCTGTTCTCATGCAGCAGACCTTGTGTATAAGGGTCTCTGGTCCAATGCAAGGGCTAACGAAATTTGTGGTGTGCCTCCATGGTGCAAGCATTGCCATCGATGCATCGAAGATTTAGTTCACCTTTTCTTCGATTGCCCCAAGTCCCGTGTTATCTGGCATCATGTGACTCGGGTATTGAGACTCACGAACCAAATCAATTGGCAACAAGCGCTGTTGGGTGAGGCGGTTGCCTGCTCATCAAGGCTGTGGAATGCCATCAAGGGTGAGACTCTTTGGAAGATTTGGAGGGAGCGATGTGTTGTCAATTTTGGCCAAACTCCAGACGAATGGTCGATTGAGAAATCTTTGTTTCTTCTAGGTAAAAGAATCTCCTGAGATAAGATATCTCCATCGTTTAGACATCACTGTATTTATCTCTTCGAAAATAACAAGTTTAAACCCAAATGGGTCCCACATGAGAGAGATGATAGATGTGTCCGCCTTATTTGTAATACCCTCTAGCTTACCGAACTTGTCTCATGCATTGTAGGATTTGGGGGGTCCCATGGGCACTAGTCCCATTCACTTGTAACTTTTCTCCATTATTTTAATTAAAATCCGGGAGAGTAGGCCAAGGCAAAACTTCCTTAAAAAAAAAACTTTTGAATATCTTTATTGGGACACTCTACATCTGTTGTTGGATGCCTTTGGAAATAGTTCTCTTTAGCTTGGTTCTCAGCTTGTGGACTTGGAGCCAAATACATGTTTACATTATGATTTTTGGTAAATGGAAAATATACAACATGCTGAGCCAAAGAATCAACTTTCAGGTTTGTTAAGAGTCTCGCTTTTATATAATACAATCCCCCTTTTTTTCTCAGATTTCTTCTGTCATGTCTTGTATTATAGATTACAATTCCTTTCCTTTTCTTGTTCGCTTTAAGGCACGATCCCTTTCCTTCTACTTTCAAGCACGATCACGCATGAATACAGAAATAGTATACTTATAAAAGCAGTATATAAAATAATTAACACATCTTACGTGCAATAAAAAATTTGTTTGAATGCTATCACGTTTTTTACCACTTGCGAGTGCTCTGAGCTCATGAAAAGACAATAATACCAAGAAAAAAATAAATCAATAATAATAAATATATATATATATATATATATATATATATATAGAATACAGCTCATGTTATATGAGAAGGTGTGTTGCAGGGCCCATGCAATGGGCATGAAACACATCTTAAGAGAAAAAATTCATTGAATTTTGCGGTGACGAAAACTTTTTTGATTTGATATATTTTTGGCAGGTGAAGTTTTCTTCATTACAAAGCATATTTCTGATGGTCTCTCTTACTATATTTCTGATGGTCTCTCTTACTATGGAGAAATAAGGGTGGGTTCAGATAGCATAGCACAAGTTTGCTAAGATAGCATAGCACAAGTTTGCTAAGTGCTCTAGGGTTCAGTTCACACAGAGCGGCGGTAGACTTTGGATTTCAAAAGTTTTAAGTTATTATTATTATTTTTTTTAAATGGAGGTTCAGTTGAGACCTACTCCTCCAGGCTTTAACTTTGAAATTGCAACTGTACAAGGAAGGGCATAGTACACATATTATTTTTTTTAAATGGAGGTTCAGCTGAGACCTACTCCTCCAGGCTTTAACTTTGAAATTGCAACTGTACAAGGAAGGGCATAGTACACATGGGACTCCCCTTATCCAATAAGAACAGGGGTTTATAGAGCTGGGGTGAACTACGGTCACAACTATCATAGGGTAGAACAAATGGTGACACATCAGCCACAAGGTACAACTTTCCATGCTAAACATATCCTTTACATGGTGCCGGTGGAGGTTGAACCCTCCCATTGCCTCAAGAAGCAAGAGGCCCAACCACCCAGACAAGCAGTTTGGGACAACTTCAAGTTATTTTGTTTTTTTTTAAATAAAGGAAGTTCGGCC
Organism: Ceratopteris richardii; assembly: GCA_020310875.1. NCBI lineage: Eukaryota > Viridiplantae > Streptophyta > Polypodiopsida > Polypodiales > Pteridaceae > Ceratopteris > Ceratopteris richardii. Next base: position 47,921,130 of record CM035427.1, read on the forward strand.
TTAGCCTAATCTCCCGGACTTTAATTATAATAAAGAGAAAAAGTTACAAGTGCATGGGACTAGTGCCCATGGGACCCCCCAAATCCCACAATGCAGGGGAGGAGTATGGCAAGCTACAAGGCATTACAGATGAGGCGGATAAAATTATCATCACCCTCATGTGGGACCCATTTGGGTTTCAACTTGTTGTTTTCGAGGAGATAAATACAGTGATGTCTAAACGGTGGCGATCTCTTGACTCGGGAGATTCTTTTACCAAGGAGAAACAAAGATTTCTCGATCGACCATTCCTTAGGGGTTTGGCCAAAATTGACAGCACATCGCTCCCTCCAAATCTTCCAGAGAGCCTCACCTCTGATGGCATTCCACAGCCTCGATGAGCAGCCGATCGCCTCACCCAACATCACTTGTTGCCAGTTGATTTGACGCGTGAGTCTCAAAGCTCGGGTCACGTGATGCCAGATAACGCGGGACTTGGGGCAGTCGAAGAACAGGTGAGCTAAATCTTCGATGCACCGATGGCAACGCTTGCACCATGGCGGCACACCACAGATTTTGTTAGCCCTTGCATTGGTCCAGATACCTTTATGCAAGATCTGCCACATGAGAACGAACTTTTTGACCTCAATTAGGGGGTGCCAAATAGACATGAATTTTAGCTCCCACCGAAGTTTGGTCCAAGAAAGGCACCATCTCTTGTTAAGGGTGTGGTGAACATCCAAATCCCCTTTGAAGTTGGGGATTCTGGATAGCTTCTTACCATTGCTCCATTTGAGGCCCTCCAAGCAAGGAAGATCCTGATCGCAGAGAAGGCGGGTAGTTGAGCGGTCCCAGGCTAAACACCTACTTTGAAGAAGAGTCCATTCCTCAAAGGTAACTCTAAGTCTCAGATCCAATTCTTCGAACCTAATCCACTGGCTGGTCTCTTGTTTCCAGAGTTGTTTCCACTGTTTGAACCCCTTGTTCCATAACCGCCTTGCAGTTTGAAGGTTCCAAGACTCCACCCCCCCGAATGCCACTGATCGGGAACCAGATAGAATCATTTTGTCTTATGCGAGCCGCCCACTTCCACTCATCACTGATTCTGATGAACTGTTTGGCCTTGTTCCAATTCTTCTATAAGGAACACACGAGGCTAGAGCCTTTAGGGAAGACTGGGTGGGGGGAGAACAAAAGCGTGAGAATCCCTAAGTCCTTCCAACCAGGGTGGTCAACTTAAAGAACCAATTAAAAGTTATTGTTAGAGCGGTATATGAGGGAAGAGGCTGACTGAAGAAATGATGGACCTGAGAGGCTGAGATTCTTTCGTGTTTTAAAAGCAAATCAGATTATGCCATATGGAAGCTCTCATTGTGTCATCGGGCAGTGTGAAACCAGTGTAAGTGCCGGCACCTTGCATTCGCGGCGGAAGGCCAGACCAAGGGCAATATACGCCCGTTCACATCATTCCCGAGTGACTGCCGGCTGGCCGCTCTCGACTGGTGGACCATCACACTCGCTTCTCCTGTCCGGAGTGCTGTCCATGTGCGATCCATCGCAGATTCGCAGATGATGAACAGAAGAGAGACGGGCACTCTCGCGTGCACGGTGTCTACGCCCATCTTCAATGCTCGAAATCTGGAAAGTTAAAACCTCTCTTTGCTTGGCTGATGCTGCTGACCTCCATCGTCCACGTCGCCCAGAAAGGCTGTCCAAGTCCCGAGTCCTCTGCTTCTGCAACTTTTTACAACCGTGACGGACGATTCCGACAGCTGCCAGGCTGCCTTCCCGTCATGGACTACGCAAATTACATTTTCCATGATAAAAGTTTAGACCATTCGAGGGTTTATGCAGACGGTCGATATGATATGATCGAACAGACAAACGGCAGTTGAAACTTGAAAGGACGCCTTGGTCACTTACTAAACTCGAACATTGCAGGCACCTCCCTAATGCTCCTCAATCCATGCGCAGTAAGTTAAACACCTTTCACTGTTTTACTATTTTCGCTCTGGACATTGTAAAATGAAAAGTAGAGAAAACAATCCCCCTTCAAAATAGAAAAGTAGGGTCATTTCTAAAATTTGGATCCTCTCCATATTATTGAGGCGACGAGCTGAGCTCTGTACTATGTTTCTCCTGATCTGGGTGATCTCCTCGCAGGGACGACCGTCAGAACCCCCTGCCATTCCTCAAACATCACTAATCCACCGTACTGTGTCGTGCGCAGGAATGTAAATCGCTAACACAGCTTATCTACGTCGAGTTACGACATCAGGGCTCCAGAACGAGCAGGGCTACAGCAACTCTGGAGAGAGAGAGAGAGAGAGAGAGAGAGAGAGAGAGAGAGAGAGAGAGAGAGAGAGAGAGAGAGAGAGAGAGAGAGAGAGAGAGAGAGAGAGAGATGCTTAGCCGTCCGCAACACAAACATTTTAACGGATCAGATCACGAAGGAAAATGTGTAGTCAGAGATTTAGCTATGGAGAACGATAACAAGTCCCCGTCATATCCTTACTGGAAGAGGAGGAAGACAGGTGGAGCGGGGCTGTGCCTTATTGTTAGCTTTGCTTCTGTGTGTGTATTCATTCTTTTATTGCTGGCCATGCCGGAGTCCTTCCGGTATCCTCCAGGCGCAGGTCGCGATTCTTCGAAGATTAGTACTCAGCTTGGCATTCCCTGCAACTGCTCAGCTTGCAATCCCCTAGCTGAAGAAGATCGGCACCCTAAAGCGGGTTATGTTTCTGAAACGCCGTCGGATTGGGTGTCAATGGGTCGCACAGACCGTACGGAGCGGATACTTGCGCAGGTGGAAAGAAATGGAAGCACCCCCTGCCACAATGTCACTACCGTGAGAACGGAGATATTGGGCTTGCCTCACGATCGCCCGGTTCGTATCTCTACAGATGAGGTGTTCTCGTTTAAGCTCGTCTCTATTGGCGACGATGGCCGTGCTCGATGCGCAGGGGGCGACTACTACGAGGCGGACCTCGCAGGTGATTACTGGAAAAGCAGGCCAGAGGTGATAGACAATGATGATGGTACGTACGAAGTAAGAATCCTCGTTGATGGACAGAAAGAGGGCATCTACAACTTCACAGTGAGACTTCTGTTCTCGAATTTGCATGGTTTGGACCATGACACGCTACCATGGCGTCTCTCAGGAGATGTTGCAGCCGAGGTGCAGATCGAAGCTGTTAGGACCGACAAAGATCAGCTGCGTAAGAGACGAGGTGCGATCTCCTCTGAGATGCGAACTTGCACGGAAGCGGACATGATGTCTGCTGGCGCTGGAGGGGGTAGATGGACGCGGGGTGCGTTTAATGGAAGCTGCCGGGCAAATGCCGATGACGGGCGGTGGCAATGTGTCTCAGGAAAGGCAGCCGAATGCGAGCCACCTTGGTGCGATGGCAAAGTGGCTGCATTGGAGAGTAACGGCTGGGTATATTCTGACCGGCGGTGCAGCTTCCATATCTTCACGGTGGAAGAGGCGTGGGAATGCCTATCTGGGCGATGGATATTCATGTGGGGAGACAGCAATATGCTCGACTTCTTGCGCAATGTGCTTATTTTTGCACTTGACTATCCGCCGCCGAGCTGGGCGAATATCTCCACCTGGGAGATGAACCGTGTGGTAGAGCAGCCCCTCTTCATCAATCCTCGCCGCCCCGATCAGGCGTTGCGCGTGTCGTACGTCTTCAACGGTCACTACGAGACCAGCGGCGACTGGTTGGGCCTTGACTCTCTTCTGAATCGTGGCTACCGGAACCAACTACGCCTTTTTTTCAATGGCAGCGCGGGGCACCCGGACACCTTCATCTTCAACACGGGCTTGCACGATGGGCTGCACTACGAGAGGGTGGCGGATTTCGCCGCTGCCGTCGATATGGCAGCCGATTTTTGGGCGAAGCTTCTGCAACCACTGACGGCGGCGGTGGGCCGGCGGATGAGGCTCTTGCTGCGGACAACCGTGGCGCCAGCGGGGCCTGCGCGCTGGAACAAATCCAACCCACAGAAAATGGAAGCGTTCAACGCCATCCTGCTGGAGGGTTTCCGGAAGCGTTTCGCCGGCATGCACGTCCTGGATGCCTTCGATGTTACCTTCCCTTATCACTACGACTTCAGTTGCAGCGATGGCGGCCACTATGGGCGGCCTCCTGGCATTCGGCGCTGGCCTTGGTTCGACACCCCACATCACTACTTCGTGGAGGTCATGATGGTGCACATGATGCTCAACTCTGTGTGCTCCCCCCAGCCTTCATGCTCCACCTCCACCGCATGATGGTTGGTACACATGCTCATTGAATTGTTTTCACTCGATCTATCAACTGTATTCTTTATGATCTTTTTCACACACATCAACAGAGTAGCAAAAAATTGCCAAAATTGTCCACTCAAGCTTCAGTATTTGGTGTACTGAATTGTCTCCGAATCTATTGTAGAAAGAAAGAGAGAGGGTTTCATTTGCTATTTCAACATTCACATATAGGATGCCCTTTTTCACATGTTGGATGTCCTTGTCTAGTACGGAATTAAGAAAGCTCCCTCTTTTTTTTTTGAACTCTAGTCATCACTGACTCTAGGGTTTACATGCGTTGGGGACAAGAAAAAAGGGAGTGACATTGTGAATACTTTAAACGGAACGTACGTCCTTATGTGATTGCTAGACTTTTATAGAATAATGGTAGGGCTCCCCACTTTTGAAGTAGATTTTGGGTTCGTCTTTTGAGAGTGGCTCTCAAGGACATTGCCGCGAAGGGATAGAGGGAGCACTTCTTTTGGGGGAGAGTAAAAGGTGAGGCCCGCAGTTCTTTTTAGACGGCCGTATGGCCCATTTGGCCTTTTAGACCTTATTTTAAAGGTCATAATTATTAATAGACCTTCATAAAGTAGACAAAAAATCTGAAATACAGGTATTGTATTGAGCTGACCTTCTAAATTGAAGGGCATGGTAGACCGTCAAAATAGAGCCCGAATGTATGACTGAAGTTGTTTGATTGTTTCAACTAAGCGCATACATTGCTTTCATTAACATAGTTCAGTTCAATGATCATTGCTTCTTATTATCTTAAGACATGCTTATGGGCTTGTTATATAAATGTGATCGTAATTCCAATGGGAGGTGGTGACGGAAGAGGTCATGAAGAGGTGCTCATGAGTATGAGTCGAGATGATATCTAGAACCAAGCAACACACGAAAGATTTAGGGAATTCGAAGTGATGGGCAAAACAACCATTCAAAAAAATAAAGATTCGCTTATTAGAGTCAAGTATTTTTAGAGGAATCAAGCTTTCTTTTAATAGAATTAGAGAAAGCTATGGATAAGAGGATAACTTAGTGTAGTATATGGAGAAAGCTATGTATGGAAGGATTAAGGATGTAATGTTAACGAGATCATAACTTTGCTTAGAAAACTCTAATCTCCATGTGAGAAGAAATTTGTCTCTTATGTGGTATAGGAAGAGAGAGAATATTGGTATTTAGGGAGCAAGGAATGCACACAAACAACACAATGAAGAAGCAATTTAAGAGCACAAGACACTAATATTAGAAAGAGTCATAGTAACCAAAGAACTAGCTCAAGTCCATGAGCAAGAAATCTCTTAATGAAAAGATTTCTGATCAATGGTTGGAGAACACTAAGTGACTCGTAAACCCTAGGCCTCAGAATTCTCAGAGGCTTGTCCTAATCGGGACATTCCCCCTCCCCCCTCTCGCAGGGGGTAGTGCTTCACTATGCATGGCTCTATTCGAGGCTCCGCACAATGGAATATCTGATGCTGAGAGCAAAGATGCTAGGCAAGACTATGGAAGTGGCCCATCCTCTACCCAGGGGAGACTGGAGGAAGGTCTCTTCGACAAGAACCTCTTATGTACAGAAGCTGGAGCTTCTTGTTGCATGTCCCCTAGTTTTGAAGAGAAGTTTAAGCATGGTATGGAGCCTCACCAAACCCGCGGCAAGGCATCATCGCCCCCAAAGTCTTATGCTGACACTATCAGATAGGATCCCAACAACCAAGGTCATATGTTTTTCATAAACCGGTTTGCAAGTAACTCCTCTAACCTATATGACAATGGTAAAGGTAAGAGTATTGATGATGAAGACGTCCATGAACTTATTGTAGAAAGCAACTGTAGTGAGGATGATGAGGAAGCTTTAATCATTGATAAATGTTCCCTAGATAGTTGGCATAATCATTTGAGTAATAGGGTGGTCATTGGCCTATGCCATGGTCCTAGTCCACCCCAAGAGGTACTCAAACACTGGCTAAAGACCCATTGACAATCCAAAGGCCTCATGGTTAAGCACATTCAGTACTGTCCAAATAATTATTTTTTGTTCTTCTTTGAAGATGCCAACAATGCGTTACATGTCATAAGTGAAGGGCAATGGCTGATTAGGAACCTTCTTGTGTGTTTCTTTAAATGGCATTTAGGATTTAATCGTAAAGGACCTAAGCCAATCAAAATCCCCATTTGGGTCAAATTCTCGGATCTCCCTATTGACTACTATCGATGAGTAGAAAGCTTGGGGAAATGGTGGGTAAATTCTTAGGACAGAAAGCTAGAAATAGTGTGAATAATGCTAAATGGGATCCCCAGATTTTAGTCGAAGTAGACGTAGCTAAATATATTAAAACTCACATTGTTATTAAAGATTCTTTTGGCAAGAAATTGCATATCGAGAAGGTCATGTATAGGAATCTCCCTAATGGTTGATTTAATTGCTATAAACAAGGCCACCTTATCAAAGAGTGCCCTCTGCGTGTACAGGAGGCTCAAAAGGAACTTGTGCCAAAAAATATTGTGCAAGCTAGGATCACTGTTCAAATCCCTCAGGGTAGAAAACCCAACTTTAAATTAAAGAAAAAAGGTTTTAAATCGGAGAATATGTTTAATATCCTGCTTGATGAGGTGTCTAATCCATTTGAGGATAAGAATAAAAATGCCTCTAATCACGATATCTCAGGTGTGCAAACTGATGATTCTCTGGTATATGCAAAAGAAAATAAGGAGAATGTAGAGGCAATTTTTCAAAGTCTTGATAAGTAGAACTGATCTATGGTGGTTAAAAAGAATAAAGTTATTGCTAATAGCTCTGACAAGATCCAATCAAAAGGACCAAAATTCCCTCCTCCTCAAGAGAAGGACCGATAGTTGTCCACCTTCTCTCTTGAATTGAATTCCATCAACCAAGGAAAAATAGACCAAATGGATGAGGACAGTGAAGCTTTTGAAATTGTTCCCATGTCCCAAGATGTGGGACCCTCGAAAGGTACCAATGTTCCTACTAAGCCTAAAAGGAAAGAAGTTGTTAGATCATCTATAACAGCTTTCAAGCCTACTAAAAATAGTAGGAAATAATTGGCTTTTATTTTGTTTTTATGGTTGACTTTACTATCTTCTCTGTAAATGTAAAAGGTCTCACTGATCTAGTGAGACCAAAGATGGTTAATAATTGGCTTGCTACCCTACCCAAAATGCTTGATATTTTATGACTATAGGAAGTGAAAATTGGTGGGGACTCCCTGTTCATTAACCCTAACATCGTCTTCCACGTATAAGTGGTATTCTATTGGCCACAGTGGTGGGAAAGGAGGATCTGTTATCAGTTTATCTCTTTATTTGTTTCACTCTTTTGTTTCGTGTTTTGAGGGAAATATTGAGCAATGGTGTTCTATTAATTTGGGTAAACCTTTTGACATTACCATCATTTTTGTTTATGCTGCTAATAATAATGTTGATCGTATTTATTGTTGGAAAGAAATCAATAATGTGCATGGCCTTGTGCTTGTCATTGGTGATTTAAATGTGGTCACTTCTAGCATTGATAGATGGGAAGGCAAGGGGAATGTTATTAGAGGGACTGAGAGACTTGCCTAGTTTGATATGTGTAACTCTCAGGATTTAGTTGACATCTCTCACACCACAATAAACAAATTGGTTGTTCTTTCACTGCCGCTCGGCTTGATGCTATGCCAATATTTCATTTGTTTAGGAGTGGTGGGATACCAGTGCTAAACTCGACCATTCTCTGTTCATGACTGACCACAAACCTTACTTATGTCCTTTAGGAAAGGTAGTCCCTCCTTTAGATCTGGATGGCCCCACATAGACATCAATTTTCTTAAGCTCCCTAGCATTCAAGCTCAAACCAAAAGCATATTTTACTCTAATTTTAATGCTCATAAGTCCCCTTGTAAAGCTTGGGAAAACTCTATCAGAGACATTCACCTCTTATTCACTAAAGTCAAAAAGCAAGCTAGGGCTATTAGAGCTCAAAGAAGAAACTCCCTTGAGGATCGATTGAGAACTCTTGATGTTACCATTGGAGCAAGAAAATCATCAATGGATGATTACATGAAGCCTAGGAATGAAGAAGTGAAGAAAAGAATCAAGCTTAAAGCATAAAGTCAAGTGAAGATTCAGGAAGAGATGTTCTATACACTGATGTACATTAGCTTTGGAAAATACTTCAAAAATACTTTGATATATTGACGAGTTCATACTCATATGTATATATATATACTCATGTATAGTCATGATATATAGAAGAGATGAAGAAAAGATGAGAATAGTCAATTAAATTCAAGTTCCTTAGGGATAGATGTGAAGAGAGTTTTCTTGTGAGATTAGTGACTAGTCTATCTTAGAATTCTCTCAGCTTGATCATGTGGATCATGAAATCTTTTTTACACATTTAATTGAGAAGCTAATCAAGCTATGACAAAAGTTTGATGATCCAATTCTCTTTAGGTTGTGTGTATGACAAGTAGGAACATTCATATGTAGAATTTTGCAAGTGAAGTTCTCATAATTGCGCATTTTGTTGCTCAAAGATTTTCTTGGATCTCATAGAGGATAAGGAAGCTTTGGCTAAAAGCATTTAGCAAAATGGGTTATACTTTGAGAGAAATCAACTTAAGAAGTTGACCATGTCAAAGTCGCCATTTCTGGAAAGCAGTTTCTGACATATGTTTGATCTAAGTGATCAAATTAAAGATCTAGTAGTTCTTTTGAAGAACTAATGATCATTATGGTTGCACAAAGATAGTATGAATATATGTGTATCATTTGACTAATTAAAATCGAAGTTATATGCAGAGATTGAAGTCTATTCCTGAAACAAACTTGTTGAAGCTGAAGCAAACTTCATACAGAGAAGTAATTCTTAATGAACTTGGAAGTTAATGTAAAGTTTGGTTTATTCTTGATATAGAGGAGTTCTTAAATCAAGATAGATCAGACATTTGGAGAATTAAAGTTCTCCAGTAGTTACTTCTCAAGACTATCTTGATTTGTCTTTGAGATTGTGCAAAGAGAGATATTTGGGAGCTAGTTATCTCTTGCCTCTTCTAAAGAATTTTGGAGTGAGAAGATGGATAGAAACAACAAGCATATGTTTTCTCTGATGAAAAAAAAATAAAGCTAGAGATTTTATTCTTCCTATTAAAAAGAAGGATGGTGGGTTTACTATCAACATGGAGGAGACTCTAAAGGAGGCCAAAAGCTTCTTTATGGATGTTTTCTCTGGTACTCCCAAGTGGGGGGAGGACATCCAGAGGGCCAGATCTACCATAATTTGCTTTGAAAAGAAAGAAAATGATTCCTGAAAGTGTGGTTCCCATTTGCGACCTGCCCTTCACTACCAGTGAGATCAAAGAAACCATCTGTAAATTGAAACTATGTAAATCTCCTGGTATTGATGGATTACCTAATGAGTTGTTTATGTTGCTGAATAACTTTCTCACTCCTTACATTCTTTTGATCCGGGAAGAGGTTTCTAGTAAAGGATATCTCCCTACTCACATTAACACTGGGGTTATTAGACTTATTCATAAGAGGCAATAAAGATGACCTAAATAACTGGAGACCCATCGCCTGCTTAAACACCATATATAAAATTTTTGCTTCCTCCTTTGCCAAAAGGTTAAGTCCTTTAATGAATCAGTTTATTCTCCCTGAGCAAAAAGGCTTTATTAAAGGTAGATACATTTTGGATGCTATCATTTCCCTTTGGGAAGGTATGGACTTTGATAAGGAAACTGGCCACGATTTCTTCTTCCTCAAAATTGATTTTGACAAGGTGTATGATAGAATTGAGTGGAATTTCATTGTTCAGTCTCTTCAGGACTTGGGGCTTGGTAAACCGTAAGAGATTCATTAAATTTGTGAGTAGCTTGTTTGGAAATGCCTGTTCCAAAATGGCTATAAATGGGCATTTATTTGACTCCTTTAAACTTGTTAGGTCTATAAGACAAGGCTTCCCCTTAGCCCATCTCCTTTTTGCCATTGCCAGTGATGCTCTTGGGTGGTTGGTTAAAGATGCTATTAACAATGGTAGAATAAAATGTATCAATATCCCTGGCTCTCCCTCTCCTCTAGGGTTGCAAATGTTCAGTAATGAGACTAATTTGGTTTTAAATGCTGATGATGAATCTGTTAGGGAATTCCTTGAATGCTTGATCTTGTTTTGTTTGCCTAGTGGTTCTAAAGTTAATCATTGCAAAATCGGTTTTAAAGCTTCTAATGATTTGATTCTTGAATGTATTGCTAAGCTTGGTTGTAAAATTCTTAAGGATGGTGAAGTCTTTAGGCTTCTGGGTATTCCTATGGCCTTTAATGTTACTTATGCTCAAAGATGGGATGGGATTCTAGAGAAATAAAAAAAAAACATTTTTTATTGGTATGATAGTAATAGTACCCTCTCCCACAGGACTTTCATCCTCAATCATTATATTCTTCCTAAACTGGTGTTTTTTTTGGCCTGTTGGAATCCTTCTAAAAAATAGTTGGAATAGGCCATTTCCCTGGCCAGAGGGTTCCTATGGGGGAGGGGATGCTCATCATAAGAAAGTTACTAAAGTGGATTGGGAAACCTGTTGTCTCCCTAAGTCCCAAGGGGGTTTGAGCATCTGTTGTCCGAAAGAGATGGCAGATAATCTTGCTGCTAAATGGGTTCTTAGAAGTATTGGCTGTAATGATATTTGGGTAGCTCTTTTGCAGAGCAATACCACTAAATATTACCTCTCTAAGTATAAATCTTGGTCTAATTTTAATCTTCGGGATATCATTGTGTCCCCTCAACCCATAAGTGTTGTGGTACCTCTCTTATGTGCAGGTTTTGGAATGCTTGGTTCAAAGCTAAAAATCGTTTTTCTCCCTCTGATAAAATGTTACTGACTTCTGGTTTTTATGAGCAGGAATCTCCCTAGATTGGTTGGATTTTCAAATGGAACAATTGTAACCTTGTTATTAAAGAACATAAATGTCATAAGGTTGGGTTCAAAGCTTGGAGAGATCTTATGACTGAAGGAAAGGTAATCTCTGACCAGGCTCTCTTTAACCTCCTTGACATGTCCTCTTGCTTGCAGGTCATGGCTTTCCATAAATCTCTGCTGGAAGACAAATTGGAATGCTATCATACCAGGGATTTCAAACTTATTGATGTTGCTACTCACATCTTTCATAACTTCAAGAAGTGCAAAGGATCTATTAGGAAGATTCTACCGAAGCTCAATTCTAGATGGGAGCTTAACTGGTCTGCTCATCAATGGACCTACAAGTTTAAGGATTTGTGGGCTTTTTCAGAACACAATAAACATTCTTACCACGAGTGGCTCATTTTGCATCATGGTCTCTGGATTGGCCCAAAATTCAAGAAAATTATACCTAATGGAGGATTATGTACCTTCTGTGGCAAAGCGGAAGATGTTTTCCACCTCTTCTTTGAATGTTATCATGCTAAACAGTTTGGGGTGCCTGTGGAGCAGTTTTTCAAGGCAAAAAGATGTCGTGGTCTCAATCAATTGAATGCTTTAATTGGTTGCTTTAGTAATATGGATCTCCTTCTGTGGAACATATGGAAAGGGCATATACTGTGATACATTTGGATTAGTAGAAACAATTCCTTGTTTTGTAAAGGAAATATAAATTTCTTGCTAACTCTCCCTAAGGTGCTGAGAAGAGCTTCTCTCAATTGTATTCAATGTATTAAAAAAGCTCCAAGGAACCACATGAGTCCTCATAGCCTACTCTTGAATTGTAAATTCTCTGTTTGGAGAACGACCCTTTTCCCATATTACTCTAGCCTGAGACTTGAGATGGCTCATGCCCTGTAATTGTTTTCTGTGGCTCTTGCCCTTTGCACAGATTGTACTTTCCTTTGTTAATTTAATTTTCTTGTTTTATTAAAAGAAAGAAACCTCTTAACAAGGTAAAAAAATTGCTCCAGGATGATCAAGTCTACTCATATATCACTTACAAAATATCTAGAGAGTGTACATGCAGAAGCAAAGTGAAATTATACACATTTAAAAAATGCAACGTGAAAGAATCGTTGGACCATGAACTCTTAACTCAAAAATCACATGGATTAGAATGATTTTTATCAAAGAGAGTTTGTGTAATTCTTTACTCCATTTTAGCTCTTATATTTTTTTTAATAACTTGCTGGTTTGTATGGTCAAGCATAAAGAGCATATGTATTGTCATTTAGAAAGCTAGTCCACATGGTGAGGAGTTTGAAAGTTCCTTTGATTATTGTCAAAGCAATTCTATGCATGGATACTTAGGCCATCCATACAATGGAATTGAAACTTCCAACAATACATAATTTCAAGCTTTATGAAAAAGTGGTGATAAAAGCATAGATTTGGGCAAATCTTGTTATCAAACATCATCGTTAATATTATCAATTGCATGCAAGCATCACAACTGTGAAAGTAAAATGAAGGAACTTTATGGAAGATCCTCCATCTTACTATTGCAATCTTTAGAGATTGCTTAATCCATAGTTTTTACTACAAAAATATAGTCACTTTGTGAGGTAGAAGGGGAAAAGACAGGGCTTGATCTTACATCAATCAATTCTCTGTTCGTGAAATATATCTTTTCAACCCCTAAAAGTTATTGAATGTTGATTTTTGGAACTTTTTTTGAAGTTATTTTGAGATCTTTTTGCATATTATTTTGGATATAATAGTCCAAGCACATCAAAAACATTTGCAAACATAATTTTCTTGAAAATTGTGCTTTTCGTAATGAATTTTTATCTTTTGCGATCTTTTTCAGCCCTCATTTTATTTTCATAGGTATCTTAGACAGATCTATATTCACAGGTACTAACACTTTTTGCTTCTCTCTATGCATTAGTGGTATTTGGTATTTATTTTGGCTTGATTTTGGTCATATTGTATCATTGGATTAGATATTCAGATTGAATGTCCGTTATCAATGATTTTATGGATATTTCCTTATATAAGTTTATATGGTTACTAACACTTTGCTTCTTTCTATGCATTAGTGGTGGTATTCGTTATATATTTTGGCTTAAGTTTGGCCATATTATATCATTCGATTACATATACATATTGAACATCAATTATCAATGATTTTATGGATATTTTCTTGTATAAGTTGATATGGTTTGGGCATGGTGGTATGTCGATTTTGGATTATATTGATTATGTATCCAAGAAGTTCATGGTAGAATTTTCTTAGCTAGGAGATACTTAGATATTAGGGTCTCTTCGATGATGGAGATGGAAGATAGAAACTAATCTTGCCATCAGAGATGTATGATATGGGATTTTTACGTGATCAATATGCTTACTTAGCTTTCGCATTACATAGTCATTATTTATGTATTCCTAGAAGACATTGATTGATTATGATTATGTATTTTGTTCATATTCTCTACTTGTAAAAGAGATTCTATCAAAAATTTCTTTAGATGTTATGTTGCAACTATATAAGAGTTGATAACTATCTACATAATGAGTATTGAACATTATTAAATCTTTTGATAATCAACATTCTCTTCTATTTTTTGGATCATTCATCCATCTATTGAAAGAAGTTTTTTCCATAATTATTTTAGAGTTTTAGGCTCATCCATATTTTAGTCTGATTCTTACTTGATCACATATTAATTCTACTCAAGAGGCTTTTATTATCTTATCATTAGAAGTTTTAAGGATATGTGATGGATCAAGGGTGGTGCGAATGGATCCAAGAAAGATAATAATTTATAGGTTAAAGGTAGCTTCGAGATTCGCAAGTTCAACGGACATGATTTTACCTCCTAGAAGAATCAAATGCATGATATGTTGATTTCATAGGAAGCAATAGAAGTTCATTGGTGGTCTTGAAAAGAAGTCCATAGAAACAGATGATGATTGAGAAGAGCTTGATTAAAGGGAAATATCCACGATTTGCATGTATTTTAGAAAAAAATTATTTTGTAGTATTTTTTGATGAGATCATAGAGAAAGTATGGCAAACGTTATGCAATACTTATAAGAACATTATATTATATGAAGTTTACCTCATGAGAAAGCTTTATGATATGTGTATGAAAGATAGAGACAATGTGATTGCTCATCTGGATAAGTTCATAAGTTCAATGATCTATTTTGTCAATTGAAAACATATAAAATGAACATGAATCATTATTATGCATATTCTAGCTTTGTGGAATACATTTGCATAGCCATAAGCTTTAGTGCATATAGCGAAGTGAAATCTTTGGTGCTCTTGTAAAGGAAACTCATAGAAAGTTTATCTTGTATACATTGCACAGATGCATATAATGTTATATTCTAGAGATGTACATGCTTGGAGGAACGAGAAGTTCCTTGCTCGGGGGATAGCCAAGGCCAAACGCCAAAGAGTTCATACGAGGTACCTACTCATGATGGCCAGATGAGTAGAGGGACTTTAGATAGAACTCTAGATGGTGACTAGGCAAGGGCTATAAATAGGCTGGAAGGTGAGTCCCTGGCATGTCATTCTTCACTTCTCACATTTGGTATCAGAGCATGGTAGAGAGATCCATGGAGGGCAAGAGTTTAGCTTCATCACGATCGATGGGGATCGTTAAGCGTGTAAAGAAGGGAATATAATAGATTTTCGGGCATCAACCGAACCTGTCACCTATCACTCCAAGGGTACATGCCCTAGCCACAAAAGTTACTTTTGATATGAATTCATGAAGTTACACTAACTTATGTTGATTCATAAAAGCACATGTTATTGTTGAGTGTTTCAAGATCTTTGTGCAGGTATTGGAGCAAGAAAAAAAAAAGAACTTTGCAGGTATTGGAGCGTGTAGTGTCCAAAAACACATATTGGAAAAGTTTCTTATTTGCAGGTCTTATATGTATAACATGACTAAACATATAAAGTAATTGAAGTAGAGAAGAAGATGTATGAGTGGAGATGAATTAGGATGAGCATGAGGTATGTGATAGAAGTACCATGAATAGACTAATTTTGCCTTTAGAAAGTAAATGACAAAGATAAACTCAAGAATTAAGATGCGTTTTCGTCCACTAACTCATGAGCATATGAATTGTTCTTCATGCGAGTCTATGTACTTGATATAGAAGTTTATCCGAAGTCGTCACAAGAGTACTATGATTATGATCATCAATACAAGTACTAAATGCTTGTATGTGATTGGTTGTGATGAGGTTAATGAATGTTCAAGAAACACAATAATTAGAATGGCATCCATAGATATTCACTTTCACTAAAAGGTGGATACTATTTAAAGAGTCAATTTTTCTGCAATATGATTTGGATTGTTAATTGGTTTGCATTGATATAGATGATCATTATATGAATGGATATGCCTCCATGTCATTCTTCATCCAAGAGAATGAATGAGTATGCCTAATCATAAGGATTAATATGTCTCATCATTTTTAAGTAAAAAAAAAAATTGAGCAAATAGTTAGTGAGGTAGGAGCCTCATAGAGATTTGGATGCTGCTCTTTGAGGGAATGCCCAAATTTATTGAAATTTGGGGGGCAAGTAGTTCCTAGGCTTTTCTTTACGCTGAACAATTTTAAAGTAATTTGGATACTTTTACAAAGATCAAATTGTTACACTTATGTATTCCTCGAGTAGCTTTGATGTGAACCTTTTCCCTATACATGGACACTTTTTACTCTAGTGCTGGCTAGAGGTTTTTTCCCCATGTTACCACATACTTGATACTCTCATATGTGGTGGTACTTTGTACTTAGGGATATTATTCAGCTCTTACTTCAGTTCAGTTCATCGATCAATAGAGAGAGCTATTCCAGCCATCATCTTCTCCGTGTGTCTTGCTGCGTTTGTGCTCCTTGTGTGTGCTTCTTGTGTGTCTCTCGCACTTCTACACACACCCAACAGTGGTATCAGAGCAGGTTCAGCTTCGTCTCAAGTTTCGGTTTTTCGCGTCGCGGCGCGCGCGCACTTTAACAGTGCAAATCGACTCCGGAGCATAGAAGTGTGAATTTCAGCAGCCCGAAAACATTTCCAACAGGTGCGCTGGGGTTTTACCCCCATTTCGAAGCCATTCGTGCAGTCAGAATCACCATTAGAGTGACGGTTTGTGAGCTGAAATTTCAGCACTCATTTCAGCTTTCATCGAAGTGAAGATTTTGTCACATTCTTGTTCCTCAGTGAAATGGCGGGCAGCAATGACTTGTTTGGCATGCTTCAAGCTGAAGATAAGCTTGATGGACCAACTATCCGATGTGGTATTACATGATGAAGCATGTTCTTGTTGCAAAACAACTTTGGAACATAGTGGCAGATGTAGATCGAAGACCAGCAGGTGCTTCTACTTCACAGTCTACTGTCACAGATGGAGCTTCTTCTTCGAGTACAGTGGTTTCTCCTTCTCCACCTACACAGGAGCAGCTTAGATGGGATGGAAAAGATGCTCAAGCTCATGCTTTGATTGCGCTTTCAGTGAAGCGTTATATAGTTCCACACATTCGGTCATGTTCTACATCGAGACAGGCATGGGACACTCTTGTTTCTTTGTATGCCGTGCGTAATGAAGCACATGTTGCATACTTGAGGAAGCAACTTGAGGATGTATGTATGGCTGAAAATGAGTCGGTGGATGTGTATGTGACACGCATCAAGGACTTGAAAGAGCAATTGGCAAACATAGATGAGATCATTCCGGATGCATCACTCATTTCTACATTGTTGAAAGGATTACCAGAATCTTTTCAAAGCTTTGCTACTACACTTCGTTTGGTTGCAAAAGGAAATCCTAATATGTATGCATTTGATGAGGTTGTGTCTCTTCTTTTGCAAGAAGAGCAATCTAGAGTGAATAGGAGTGGTTTGATTGAGGGAACACAAGCACTTGCTATCTCACAAAAGGGGAAAAGCAAGTATGGTTCAGCTTTTGGTTCATCAAAACCAAAGCCTCAAGCTTCCTCTTCACTCTCTAATGATGGTGATTTGCAAAAGAAGAAGAGATGCAAATATTGCCGGAAGGCTGGTCATACTATTGATGAGTGTAGAAAGCTTGCAAAATGCAATGAAAAGAAGAAGGAATCCGGCATGTCTATTGCTGAAAATTCAGCAAATGCAAAGAATGATGAAGCTAACATGGCTCAAGATTTTTGGGCATGTGTTGTTACATGTCATTATGATGCTTCTTTACATTCTAAATGTATGGTTGTGAGTGAGGTTGATTCCGATTGGTTCTTTGATAGTGGTGCTTCAAAGCACATAACATCATGCAAAAGATTTTTTGCCTCTTTGAAAGATGCACCTAAAGGAGGACATGTGGTATGTGCAAACAATGCCTCTTATCCTATCATTGGAGTAGGAGAAATTGAGCTTACGGCTGCAAATGGAGGTGTGATTCTCTTGAAAAATGCATTGTATGTGCCGGGTATAAAGAAGAACTTAATTTCAGTTCCGTTGATTGCCAAAGCTAGACTTCATGTACACTTTGTTGATGATAAGTGTATGGTTCATGATTTCAGCAATGGTGATGTTATCGTGATGTCCGGTACATTATGTAATGGTTTGTATCGCATGGATACATACAAGAGGGCTGCCTCGAATGCCTTGGTTGCTCATACTTCTTCCATGGCTGAAATAGAGCTTTGGCATGCTCGTTTTGGTCATTTAAACTTCAATAGTTTGCTCTACTTGCAAAAGAAGGACATGGTTATTGGCTTGCCTACACTTGAGTCCATTGAAAAGCATGCATGTGAAGGTTGCATTCTTGGAAAAATGCATCGTGCTTCTTTTCCAAAAGATAGTCATACACACACTACAAGAAAATTGCAACTTGTTCATAGTGATGTATGTGGTCCGGTCAAGACTCCATCTTTTGGGAAGCATGTATATTTTGTTACCTTCATTGATGATGCTACTCATCATACATGGGTGTATCCTATGAAAGCAAAGAATGAGGTATTTTCTTGCTTCAAAGCATTTTTAGCTATGGCTGAAAATTTTTCTTCACAAAAGCTTTTGACTCTATGCACGGATCGTGGTGGTGAGTACATGTCACATGAGTTTAATGCTTTTCTTCATGAAAGAGGTATTTCACGCCAATGTACGGTGCCATATACACCTCAACAAAATGGTGTTGCCGAGCATAAAAATAGAACTCTACTTGAAATGGCACAATGTATGGTTAAAGGAAAGCATCTTCCTCATAAGTTTTGGATGGAAGCGGTCATGTGTGCAAATTATGTGTTGAATCGCTGCCCTACAAAAGCATTGAGAGTCATCAATCTTTATGAGGCTTGGAATGGTCATAAGCCTATGATTAGTCATATGTGTGTGTTTGATTGTTTGGCATATGCTCTTATGCCATCACAACAACGTAACAAACTTGATGACAAGGCAAAGAAATGTATATTTGTTGGTTATAGTGCTGAAAGTAAGGGATATTGATTGTACCATCCATTGACGAACACAATTATTGTGTGTCGAGATGTGGTATTTGCTGAAAATTTAGTTTTTCCTCTACTTGAATGCAAAAATCTACCAACAGTTAGCTCACAAGATGTGTTCGATACACTCATGCCTTTGTTCCAAAATGGTGCGCTTGACTATGGCCATGTATGTTGGAGTTAGACGACTGCGGAAGCACGCGAACAGCACAAGGAAGAAGAAGAAGCTTGGAGCACAACACACAAGACTGAATGTATTACTAGAGAATGTACAAAGATAAGTAGCCCATTAGGGCAATAGGCGTATATACAAGCCGGGGGAAAAAAACCTCCTAAAGAGGGAAAAAAGTGCCCCGGCGGTCCTAGAGTGTTCACACACATCACTACCTAAATATATCAACAAATCCCCCCTGGAAGTGATGCGGTGAACAAGGAGCTGGCACTCATGTATAAGGAAGTGCCGAGCTATGTGGAAATCACTCCACAAAAGGAAGTAAGCCCAAAGCTTTGCGGAAAGCTTCAAACTTCTCCCTAGGCAGAGCCTTCGTGAAAAGGTCTGCAATGTTCTCCTGCGTGGGCACATATGCCAAGCTAATCTCCCCAGCAGAGAACCTCTCCCTGACATAGTGATAATGCACCTCAATGTGCTTAGTGCGAGCATGGAACACAGGGTTCCTCGCAACTGCCAATGCGCTCTGACTGTCAGTGAAGATGGTGGTGGCAGAAGACTGGCCAACACCCAAATCAGCCATAAGGCGTCTGAGCCACACACACTCAACAGTCGTTGTGAAAGCTGCCCTATACTCAGCCTCACAACTGGAAGTGGCCACAGTAGGCTGCTTCTTGCTCAACCAAGATATACATGAGCTACCAAGCATGAAGCAAAAACCACTGGTGGACACACGAGTGTCATAGCAACCAGCCCAATCTGAGTCAGAAAAAGCATGCAAATCTGGCGGTAGTGATCCCCCCTTGGGATAAAACAACCCAAGTAGCCGAGTACCACTCAAGTAGCGAAAGATGCGCTTAACCTCTTTCCAATGCGTGACTCCTGGGCAATGCATAAACCTGCTCATCTGTGAGACAGCAAACTGAATATCTGGCTAAGTAATGCATAAGTAAATCAAGCATCCAACGGCCTGCTGATAGAGAACAGCATCAAATGCTTCTCCAGCATCATGAAGACTCAATCGTAAACCTGTCTCCATAGGAGTGGCAATAGGCTTACAGTCTTCAAGGCCAAAACGCTGCAATAATGTGTCAATATATTTCGTTTGACACAAAGCCATTCCACCATCAACTTGCATAAACTGAATGCCCAAATAGTGATGCAAATGCCCCAAATCAGACATCTCAAATGAGGCATGCAAATCAGCCTTGAAATCAGCAATATGCTTCTCAAGAGGACCAGTGAGCAGCATGTCATCTACATAGACAACAATGATCAGAAGCACATCATTAGCACGCTTAACATATAAGGTGCTTTCAGTTGGACTGTTCTCAAAACCATGTGCAATCAGATAGGCATGTATTTTCTCATACCAAGCACGTGGTGCTTGCTTTAAACCATATAACGCCTTCTTTAACCTGCACACCTGGTTTTCATGCCCTTTCTGCACAAAGCCACGGGGCTGAAAAACATACACTTCTTCATGCAAGTCACCATTCAGAAATGCTGTTTTAATGTCCAACTGATGTACATTCCAACCATGATGGGCTGCAAGTGCACAAATGCTCCGAACAGTAGTCATACGGCATGTAGGTGCAAAGGTCTCATCAAAATCAATGCCTCTTTCCTGCACATAACCCTTTGCAACGAGCCTAGCCTTATACCTGTCAACTGTACCATCAGGTTTACACTTCAGCTTGTATACCCACTTAGTGCCAATGGCCTTCTTTCCAGGAGGCAAGTCACATAAAGACCATGTACCATTCTTCATTATAGCATCATATTCAGATTGCATAGCAGCCATCCAATTTTCTGAATTTTGTGCTTCATCAAAAGAAACAGGCTCATTCTCATCATAGAGACTAGATGCAGCCATAGCATAGCAATCTGATGCAAAGGAGGTACTATGAGAGCCTGAACGAGTACAATATGACAAAGATGCATCTAATTTGCTGTCACGCAAAGTCTGCACCAGCCATTTTGGCATAGTTTTTGCCTGTTCAATATCAGCTCTCTCATCAACAAGTGCATCATGTAAATCTGTATCAGAAATGGAATGATCTACATCATCATATGAAACCTGCAAAGGCTGAGAAGTTGCCTCATTAGGACCAGCGCTAGCCTGTCCACCTGTAAAAAGAGGCATCAAAGTATCATACATGTCTTTGGAGCTAACAGATGTCTCCTTAGTACATGAAAGCAATGGCTGAATAGCATCTTCCACAAAGACAACATCACGGCTAACCAGAATGCGTTTAGTCTGTGGATGATACAGACGATAACCTTTACTTTCAGAACTGTACCCAACAAAAATACATTTTACTGCCTTATCATCCAATTTTCTGCGATGTTGTTCAGGCACTAATGCATATGCCAAACAACCAAAAACACGCAGATGAGCAACAGATGGCTTGCGGTCATGCCAAGCCTCATATGGAGTGATGGACTGCAACGCTTTGGTGGGACACCTGTTCAGTACATATGCTGCACACATGACAGCCTCAAGCCAGAAACTATGTGGTAAAGCCTGACTTTTGACCATGCACCTCGCCATCTCCATGAGTGACCTGTTCTTTCGTTCAGCAACTCCATTCTGTTGAGGTGTATACGGCACTGTACACTGGTGTTTTATCCCACGTTCAGCCAGAAATGCATTAAAATCTGAAGACATATATTCCCCCCCTCGATCAGAACGGAGGGTGCCCATTTTACATGCTGACAGATTTTCAGCCAAAACCAAAAACTGTTTGAAGCACATGAACACTTCGGACTTTGCTTTGAGTGGATATACCCATGCATGCCTAGAAAAATCATCAATGAAAGTCACGAAGTAAAGGTAATTTCCAAAAGAGGGTGTCTGCATAGGACCACAGACATCACTATGTACAAGCTGCAATTTCTGCATAGCCCGAACTGAACCATCTTTTGGAAAGGAAGAACGCTGCATTTTGCCCAAAATACAACCTTCACAAACATGTTTTCCAGGTGCCTCAAGTTTGGGCAAGGAGGACACCATTTCAGATTTCTACAGGCGTAACAAACTAGCAAAATTCAGATGACCAAAGCGTGCATGCCAAAGCTTTGCATCTGACATAGCCTGAGAATCATGAACTGCACATGCCGAATCATTCACAGATCTTTCATAGTCTATGAGCTTATACAGCCCACGACATAAAATGCCAGAAGCAATAATCACATCGCCATTTGAGAGATCATGGACTGTACACCTGTCATCAACGAATTTCACAACCAAGCCAATCTTGGCTAATGCAGAAACTGATAACAGGTTCTTTTTGATCCCTGGCACAAATAAAGCATCTGACAAAGTGAAAGAACTACCATCAACAGTAGTCAGAATGATCTTACCAACTCCCATAACAGGATAAGAGGAGTTATTGGCGCATGTGACAGTATTCCCTGTAGGGGCAGGCTCGAGTGAAGAGAAGAAACTGCGCTGCGAGGTAATATGTTTGGTCGCCCCACTGTCAAAGTACCAAACATCTGAGTCTACTGCAGACATGCACTGATAATGAGAAGATGGGTCAAAACTGCAGACAGTAGTAAACGCCCATTCTTCTTCCTGCACAAGATTTACAGACTCTGTTTTTGGTGTAGAGGCCTCTGCAACAACCATTCCAGCCTCTTTTTTCTTTGCCTCTTTAGCAGCCAGTTTTGGACAGTTCTTTATAATATGATCATTTCCTTTACAGTACTTGCAGAACAATTTCTGCTTTTCTGATTTCTTCTCATCTTTATCCTGGTTCTTTGATTGTGCAGCATTTGCAGATTTTTGCTTACTAGTAGAAGAGCTCCATTTTCCTTTGCCCTTCTGACTAGCCAGGAAAGCTTGATCTGCAACACGCATAATGGACCTGTTCTGCCTGGACTGATCTTCCTGCAACAGAACAGAGACTAATTCCTCAAATGACAAGGCATTCGGATTGCCTTTCATCATCAATCGAAGAGTAGAGGCAAAACTCTGATATGAATCAGGAAGGCCATTCAGAACGGTCTGCACAAGTGAGCTATCTGGTATAACCTCATCAGCAGAAATCAATTGTTCCTTCAGGTCTTTGATCTTTGTAAGAAAACTGTCCATCGAATCACCTTCATTCATGTGCTCACTCTCCAACTGTTTTCGGAGGTAAGCAACACGAGCCTCATTCCTAGCCTGGTACAAAGTGGTAAGTGTATCCCAAGCATCCTTTGCTGTTCTGCAAGAGCGAATATGAGGAATAATGGCACGTTTGACAGACAAAGCTATCAATGCATGTGCCTGGGCATCTCTGCCATCCCAACGAATCTGCTCTGCAGTAGGTGCAACAGAAACAGCAGCACGAACAGGAATCTGTGGAATATCATCTTCGACACCATCTTCATCAGCTCCAACACCTGTATTTGCAGTACCTCTCGTTACAGGTGTAACAGGACGTCTTTCAACACCCTGCACAATGTTCCACAATCCTTTTGCAACCAGTACATGTCGCATCATATAAGCCCATAATGGGTAGTTGGTACCATCCAACTTATCCTCAACAGCCAACATACGGAATACATCACTGCTTTCAGCCATGGCCGGTGACTAAAATACCTTGATGCAAAAAATTGACTGTATCTCAAAAAGTTGAACAGAACTGCCCAGACGAGTTCTGCTAGACCTGTAGCAGACTTCGAGACGCTTAAACTGGCGAACAGAAACTGGTATATACCTTTGGCACAAAAGGACGAAATAGCCTGCACAAGCACTGCGATAGTGCGTTCGGAGGCCGAAACGAGCTCAGATCGCGATTTCGGCACCACACAGCAAAGTTGTTTTGATCTCGAAAACACCCTGAGTATGCTCACCAAATTTTGTGCGAATCTGAGACTGCAAACGGAGGAGTGTCGACGGCGCCCTAGAAGAAGCAACGACCTGCTCTGATACCAATTGTTGGAGTTAGACGACTGCGGAAGCACGCGAACAGCACAAGGAAGAAGAAGAAGCTTGGAGCACAACACACAAGACTGAATGTATTACTAGAGAATGTACAAAGATAAGTAGCCCATTAGGGCAATAGGCGTATATACAAGCCGGGGGAAAAAAACCTCCTAAAGAGGGAAAAAAGTGCCCCGACGGTCCTAGAGTGTTCACACACATCACTACCTAAATATATCAACAATGTAGACCAGCCAACTGAGGTTCAAAGGGCTGAAAAATTCCAGCCAAATAAGGCTGAAAATGTAGATAATTTCCAGCCAAACATGGCTGAAAAAATTCAGCCAAAAATTGCCAAAATTGCTGGAAATTTCCAGCCACATATGGCTGAACATTTGTGTCAAAATATGGCTGAAACTGAGCATGAAATTCAGCCCATGCATGATGTACATATTGAAGATGTTTTACATAATGAACGCATGTCTATCAAGAGTGCACAATCTATGCCAAAGTGGCTGAAACAAACTTTGCAGGACAGCAAATTGAGTGCACATTTACTTGGTAGAACAAGATCAAGCTCTCACCATGCATCAAGTAATTTTGTGGATTATTCTCTTATTGCTACAACATGTAATGAAGAGCCACTTTCTTTTGAACATGCATGTGACGATCCACAATGGATGAGTGCTATGCAATCAGAAATGGATTCCATACATAGGAATGGTACTTGGGAGTTATGTGAATTGCCAAAAGGAAAGAATGCCATTGGTACAAAGTGGGTTTATAAGATTAAGAGAAAATCTGATGGTAGTATTGATCGCTACAAAGCTAGATTGGTTGCCAAAGGATATATGCAACAATATGGCATTGACTATGAGGAAACTTTTGCACCTACTTCACGCATGACTACCATTTGTACCGTGGTTGCATTGGCTGCCCATCGAGGTTGGAAAGTGCATCAATTGGACATAAAAACAGCCTTCTTGAATGGAGATTTGCAAGAAGAGGTCTATGTAAAGCAACCTCCTGGATTTGCTATGAAAGGGAAAGAGCATATGGTTTGTCGCTTGCATAAAGCTTTGTATGGTCTCAAACAAGCTCCACGTGCATGGTATGACAAAATACATAAGCACTTGATTGCTCTTGGCTTCACATGTAGTCCGATTGAAAGCACACTCTATGTACGCAAAAATGGGGCTGATCTTATAGTGCTTGTTCTTTATGTTGATGACATACTCTTGACTGGGTCATGTGATGCAAAACTTGACATTCTTATGGCTGATTTGCAGCATACTTTTGATGTCACTTATCTTGGTCTTTTGAGTTACTATCTTGGCATCTAGTTTGTATCCGTTGAGGGGGGAATTGTTATGCATCAAGCAAAGTATGTTGAAAAACTACTTCAGCGTTTTGACTTTGAGGATTGCAAGCCAGTTTCCACACCAATTGAGACAGGATTTAGATTCTCAGTTGAGGATTCGAGTGATGCATTTGACACTTCTCTTTATCAGCAGGCTGTGGGATGTCTTATATATGCATGCAACACAAGGCTGGATATACAGTATGCAGTTTCCCAGTTGAGTCGATTCATGCATAGCCCTGGCAAGCGGTGAAACATGTGTTTAGATATCTCCGAGGCACTTTGAGCTTAGGTCTCTTTTATGGCAGAGATGTTCAGCCATGCTTGCATGCTTTTACAGATAGTGATTGGGATGGTTGTTATGATACCCGCGTGTCCACTATTGGTAATTGCTTTTTCCTTGAAGACTCATGCATATCTTGGTTGAGTAACAAGCAACCTACAGTGGCGACTTCGAGTTGTGAAGCTGAGTATAGGGCAGTTTTCACAACGACAATGGAGTGTATATGGCTGAGACGCTTATTGATGGATCTTTGCATGGATATTGATGCTGCTACGCATATTCTCACAGATAGTCAGAGTGCTTTGGCTGTTGCACGAAACCCAGTGTTTCATGCACGGACCAAACATATTGAGGTGCATTATCACTATGTGAGAGAGCGCCTTCATGCAAGAGATATTGATTTGGTATATGTGCCTACACAAGATAATGTGGCAGACATATTCACCAAAGCTCTTCCACGGGAAAAGTTTGAAGCTTTTCGCAAAGCTTTAGGCTTGTTACCTTGTGGGGGCTGATCTGTCACTCCCTGTATGTGTTCACATCATTCGCTCCAGGGGGGTTTGTTACACTTATGTGTTCCTCGATTAGCTTTGATGTGAACCTTTTCCCTATACATGGGCACTTTTTACTCTAGTGCTGGCTAGAGGTTTTTTCCCCATGTTACCACATACTTGATACTCTCATATGTGGTGGTACTTTGTACTTAGGGATATTATTCAGCTCTTACTTCAGTTCCGTTCATCGATCAATAGAGAGAGCTATTCCAGCCATCGTCTTCTCCGTGTGTCTTGCTGCGTTTGTGCTCGTTGTGTGTGCTTCTTGTGTGTCTCTCTCACTTCTACACACACCCAACACAAATGACCTCTCTACTAGAAGTGCTAATAATAATGATAGAGTCTTGAAACAAGTAACATAGGCCTATTATAAAGGGCATTTCTCTACATTGGTAGACCCAAATTGCATGATTTTTATTGGATACGAAAGCTCAATAGATGCCCTTTGTATATACTAATTTTCATTGTTTTTGAAGATCATTTGGTGGGTCAAAAGATCTCTCAACATGAAAGTGGAGCCTATAGAAGTAATGAAATGACGAGAGATCATGTCACCTAGAGGTGATCGGTTCTCTTAGCTCATTTACTCAAATTGGATGATTTTTCTTTCTAATATTAGCTAAACACCTCCAGATAGTAATTACAAAATATTAAGAAGACGTGTGCCTCCATTTAGGAGATATAAAGGAAAGAATAAAAGTTAGTCTTTGTAAAATTTTAAAATATTGTAGGTATAGAGGTTTAGTATTTTGGTCACAATGAAAGCCTCAAATATCCAAATACTATGAAATTTATATCAATAAAACTAGATAGTAGTAGCTATATGTTATTAAAATTTGAAAGAAATTGGACATCTATTGGTATGTCAAATGACCTATTCGTCTCATAATAATCTTTGGTGAGGATTTGGCAAAGAGTGGGACATGTGTCTTATGAACACATGATATTTTCATATTGAAAGCTCCAGTTTCAAAAATGTTTCTTGGAGAAAGTACTCCAGTATGGACCCTATGATATACCCAAAATTCAAAAGATTTTGAAATTCATCTTCATAGTTAGAAGATATTCTAAAATTGATGCCGCATTGTTTTTAGGCTCACCTAAGCCCAAGTGTAGAAGAGGTAGAATGATACATTTGAATGAGTATTGGATTGAATTTTAAGTTCAATTTTTGTGAAGCAAAACTAGATAAGTGATCTACATTTGGGCATAAAGAAAATAAAATTTGGAGTTTTTTTTATCAGTCTAAGGGCTTCAAGAAGATGACCATGTACAGAGTTGGTCGTCAAGTGTTCGACCCTTCCAATGAAATGGTGATAAAAATCTGATAAAGTATCCAAATCAAGTGATTTTTGAGCATAATGAAGGCTTGAGGAAATCTCTATAAGGCTAGAAAATTTCATAAGTTTTAAAGTAGTAAAAGTAAGTTAAAATTAAATTTTAATCGGCTGCTATTGAAAATTATTTATGCAGGAGATGTTTAAAGGAAAAGATCTTTCGCAAGTTTTTACGATATTTTTTTGATATGGTGTGATCGGTGCGTGCTGATAGAGAACATCATCAAATGCATCTCCAGCATCGTGAAGACTCAATCGTAAACCTGTCTCCATAGGAGTAGCAATAGGTTTACAGTCTTCATGGCCAAAACGTTACAATAATATATTAATATATTTTGTTTGACACAAATCCATTCCACCATCAACGTGCATAAATTGAATGCCCAAATAATAATGCAAATGCCCTAAATTAGATATCTGCTTTTAGTTGGACTATTCTCAAAACCATGTGCAATCAGATAAGCATGTACCTCTTCGTACCAAGCACATGGTGCTTGCTTTAAACCATATAATGCCTTTTTTAACCTCCACACTTGGTTTTCATGCCTTTTCTACACAAATCCACAGGGCTGAAAAACATACATTTCTTCATGCAAGTCACCATTAAAAAATGCTACTTTAATGTCCAACTAATGTACATTCCAACCATGACAAGTTACAAGTGCATAGACACTATGAAAGGTAGTCATTCAACATGTAGGTGCAAAGGTTTCATCAAAATCAATGCCTCTTTCCTGCGCATAATCCTTTGCAACAAGCCTAGCCTTATACCTGTCAACTGTTCCATTAGGTTTACACTTCAACTTATATACCCATTTAGTGCCAAGGGCCTTCTTGCTAGGAGGCAAGTCCCATAAAGACCAGGTACCATTTTTCATGATAACATCATATTCAGATTGCATTGCACCCATCCAATGTTTAGAATTTTGTGCTTCATCAAACGAAACAGGCTCAGTCTCATCATAGAGACTAGAGGTAGTCATAGCATAGCAATCAGATGTAAAAGAGGCACTATGAGAGCTTGAATGAGTATGGTATGACAAAGGTGCATCTAATTTGTTATCATGCAAAGTCTATACTAGCATATTTTTTGCCACCTCAATATCAGCTCTCTCATCAACAAGTGCATCATGCAAATCTGCATCAGAAATGGAATGATCTGCATCATCACATGAAACCTGCAATGGCTAAGAAGTTGCCTCATTAGGACTAGCACTAGACTATCCACCTATAAAAAGAGGCAGCAAAGTATCATACATATCTTTGGAGCTAATAGATGTCTCCTTCGTACATGAAAGTAAAGGCTGAATAGCATCTTCCACAAAAATAATATCATGGCTAACCAAAATGCATTTCGTTTGTGGATGATACAGACGATAACCTTTTCTTTCAGAATTGTACCCAACGAAAATATATTTTATTGCTTTATTATCCAATTTCATGAGATGTTTATGCACTAATGCATATGCTAGACAACAAAAAACATGCAGATGTGCAACTGATGGTTTGCGACCACGCCAAGCCTCATATGGAGTGATAGAGTGCAGTGCTTTAGTGGGATACCTATGAAGTACATATGCTGCATACATGATAGCCTCAAGCTAGAAACTATATGGTAAAGTCTGACTCTTGACCATACATCTCGCCATCTCCATGAGTGGCCTGTTCTTTGTTCAACAACTCCATTCTGTTGAGATGTATACAGAATTGTACACTTATGTTTTATCCCATGTTAGCCAGAAATGCATTAAAGTCAAAAGACATATATTTCTCCTCCTTGATCAGAATGGAGGGTGCCCATTTTACATGTTGACAGATTTTCAGTTATAATTAAAAACTATTTGAAGCACATAAACACTTTGGACTTTGCTTTGAGTGGATATACTCATGCATGCCTGGAAAAATCATCGATGAAAGTCACGAAGTAAAGATAGTTTCCAAAAGAGGGTGTCTGCATAGTACCATAGACATCACTATGAACAAGCTGCTATTTCTGAGTACCTCGAACTGAACCATTTTCTGGAAAGGAGAAATGTTGCATTTTGCCAAAAATATAGCCTTCATAAACATGTTTAGTGGGTGCCTCAAGTTTAGGCAAAGAGGATACCATATTAGAGTTTTGCAAACATAGCAAACTAGCAAAATTCAGATGACCAAAGCATGCATGCCAAAGCTTTGCATCTGACATAGCCTGAGAATCATATATTGCACATGCTGAATCATTAATACATTTTTCATAGCCTATGAGCTTATAGAGCCCATGATATAAAATGTGAAAAGCAATAATCATGTCGCCATTTGACAAATAATGAACTCTACATCTGTCATCAACAAATTTCACAACGAAGCCAATCTTGGCTAATGCAAAAACTGATAACAGATTTTTCTTGATCCCTAGCACAAATAGAGCATTCGATAAAGTGAAAGAACTACCATCAGTAATGGTCAGAATGATTTTATCACCTCCCATAACAGGGTAATAGGAGTTGTTAGTGCATGTGACAGTATTCCTTGTAGGGGCAAGCTCAAGCGAATTGAAGAAACTGTGCTATGAGGTAATATGTTTGGTTTCCCCACTATCAAAATACCAAACATCTGAGTCTACTGCAGACATACACTACTCATGAGAACATGGGTCAAAACTGCAAATAGTAGTAAACACCCATTCTTTATTCTGCACAAGATTAGCAGACTCTGTTTTTGGTGTAGAGGCCTCTAGAACAACCATTCCGGCCTCTTTCTTCTTTGCCTATTTAGTAGTCAATTTTGGATAGCTCTTAATGATATGAGCATTTCCTTTATAGTATTTGCAAAACAATTTCTGCTTTTCTGGTTTCTTCTCATCTTTGTATTCCTTCTTCGAATGTGTAGCATTTGTAGATTT
Source organism: Ceratopteris richardii (assembly GCA_020310875.1). NCBI lineage: Eukaryota > Viridiplantae > Streptophyta > Polypodiopsida > Polypodiales > Pteridaceae > Ceratopteris > Ceratopteris richardii. The sequence goes on from CM035427.1 coordinate 47,951,319, forward strand.
CTACTTACTAGTCGATGAGCTCCATTTACCTTTCCCCTTCTGACTAGCCAATGAAAGCTTGATCTACAACACAAATAATGGACCTCTTTTGCCTAGAATAATCTTCTTGCAACGGAACAGAAACTAACTCTTCAAATGATAGGGCATTTGGATTACTTTTCATCATCAAACAAAGAGTAGAAGAAAAACTCTAATATGAATCAGGAAGACCATTCTGAACGGTTTGCACAAGTGAGCTACTAGTATAACTTCATCAGCAGAAATCAAATCTTCTTTCAAATCCTTGACCTTTATTAGAAAATTGTCCATAGAATCACCTTAATTCATGTGCTCACTCTCAAACTGTTTTCAGAGGTAAGCAATATGAGCCTCATTCCTAGGCTGGTATAATGTGGTAAGTGTATCCTAAGCATCCTTAACTATTCTGCAAGAGCAAATGTGAGGAACAATGGCACATTTGACAGACAAGGCTATCAATGCATGTGCCTCAACATGTTTGCCATCCCAACAAATTTGCTCTACAGTAGGTGCAGCAGAAATCGTGGCACAAACAAGAATTTGAAGAATATTAGCATCTCCAACGCCATCTGCATCAGCTTCAATACCTATATTTGCAGGTGTAACAAAACATTTTTTAACACCCTGCACAATGTTCCATAGTCCTTTTGCAACCAATACATGTCGCATCATATAAGCCCACAATGAGTAATTGGTATGGTCCAACTTATCCTCAATAGCCAACATATGGAATACATCACTGCTTTCAGCCATGGCTGTTGACTAAAATACCTTGATGCAAAAAAATGACTATATCTAAAAAAGTTGAATAGAACTACCTTGATGAGTTCTTCTAGACTTGTAGCAGAATTTGAGATGCTTATACTAGCAAACCAAAACCTGTATATATCTTTGGCACAAAAAGATGAAATAGCTTGCACAAGCACTGCGATAGTGCGTTTGGAGGCCGTAAGGAATGATTTGATCATAGTGATGATTAGATGGTGCTAAGAGATAAAGCAAGTTTCATCCATCTTGCATGTTATTATTGAGAAGGCAGTGATAGTTCCACTAGTTGCTATACTTTCAGAGCACGTCTTCACTTGGCATGATGGACTTAGTTCCACAGAGTGGATTGGGATTTACTTTCTATGGAAGAGATTTTGATCCATAGTTTGGATTATTAGTTATGATAGATCAAGATTTTGATCCATAGTTTGGATCATTGATAGATTGACATCTTCGCCCATCGTTTGGATCATTGCTAGATTGTCATCTTGGATTTACCGTTTGGATCATGATGAGACTTTCTTGAGTTTCATTTCATTACAGTGAGTAAATCAAGCAGGTTTACTTGATCTTAGAGATTAAGAACTATTTGGAAAAGATTCTCATTTATTTTTAGTATTTTTCTAGAGAGATTTAGGGACATAGCCAGATTGTTTTGGATGAGCATAGTATTTTTTGTTACTCTAGTGGAGTAAGTGATTTTGCACGATTATACCATATGACAAGCTATCAACAAGTATTTCAAGGAGACGAGAGCAAGTTGCCAAGGTCTCTATAGGTAACAAGCCATTAAGAGTTAGTGATGAAGGTCTAGGCATAGGGAGTTTGAGGATATTCTAAGTACTTTTTTGCTACGCACATGGCGACTCATTGGGTGTGAGAGGGATTCCTACAATATGCCCAAGGCAAGGACTACTATTTATTGGTGGAAATGCTGGATAAGAAGTAGAGAGACAAGTTTTCTACTTTTTGATTATCTAGTATTTCAGATACCTAGCACACTACTCTTATGATTCACAATAATAGATTCTAATTCTCAGGTTTATAGATCCTTCTATATCATTGAGGACAATGATCTTTAGAAGGGGGGAGAGTGTTATATTCTAGAGATGTACATGCCTGGAGGAATGAGAAGTTCCTTGCTTCGGGGATAGCCAAGGCCAAAAGCCAAAGAGTTCATATGAGATACCTACTCATGATGGCCAGATGAGTAGAGGGACCTTAGAGAGAACTCTAGATGGTGACTAGGCAAGGGTTATAAATAGGCTGGGAGGTGAGCCCTAGGCATGTCATTTCTCCACTTCTCACATATAATGTTCATGATTTTGATAATGGAACAATCAACAATGTGGTAGAAGGAAGATTAGAGGCAAAGATAGTCAATATGACAAGAGTACAGGCAAGTCTAATAAAAAAAACTATTAAATGATTTTAGTACCATAAGAAAGACCATTTGAAGAAATGAATATCGTTCTTTGAAAAATGCCAAAGAATGAGGGTAAGTTGATATGCATGTTCAATAGTTTTTTCTTTTTTTGAAAGAGGAAGTTTGGACGAAGTCTAATCTCCCTTTTCTTAAATTGATTGAAAGAACAATTGTACAACTGCATGGGCATAGTATCCATGGGACCCCCTTCTATCCCACAAAGCAAGGGTTAGACTGTTCGAAGGCAAACACTAGGAAGAACTGTTCGAAGGCATCTAGTTTAATATTGCCTGAAGGCATGTTCAATAGTTCTCTGATCTTTAATTTCATTAATAAAGAAAAAAGAAATCAATGTTAATTTTAATGATGTTAAAATATCGATATTAGAAATTACTACATTTATTGAGGTTTTCATTTGTGACTCTTTTTCATACATGCATATTTGATTTTGATGCTTCAATCTTTGTGACACCATATAGAGAAGTATTCCTTACTTATGAAGCAAAGTCTCCCATAAAATTCAGGTGTCTAACCTTTTGAAAATTACACCCACAAAGGGTCAATATTAAGATGACCTTAGGAATGATTTAGTTAAAAAACTTGAAGCTAGCAGAAGGTCATATTTCTACCTTTGTGGGTCTATCCAACATGGAGTAGATTACATGCAATCTTAGTAGAAAAGTTTATGAACCTAGGATTAGAAGTAAACTAGTGCTACTATATTTCATTTGCTAAGAAGAATTCATGTGGAACCTCTTTCTCTCTATTTCCATCATCCATAAGAATATGTTATACTTGCAAAGCGAAAATAATTAATAGGAACCTTATCCTTTAAATGAGTCTTAAAAATGACATCCATATGCCAAAGTCATCCGTGCATGTGATTGATGGACATAGAATTTTCCATATGCATACTCTAATGAAAGTATGATTTTCCACTTATTATCGAGGATAAATCACATTCTATATCCTATGGAAAGGTATGATTACAGACTTTTCTTACAGACTTTTCTTATGCTTAGGGAAAATATTCTCCTACGGTTAGTCCTTTTCTCCTTGATCATAGGAGAAGAGTCTCATAGGACTTTAGCATCCATCCTCCCATACGAATAGAGCCCATCTGCAATTCATAAAATGGTAGACTTATTAAACCATTCAATTTATATTTACAACATATTTAAAAGATAATCATTCGGGTAGGATATTTTTTAATATGATGGAGTAGGATTTCTTTTTTAGGTTTTATTGGGCTCTTATCTCTTTTCTATTTGAAAGAGAGTAAGAGAATCTACTTTTCACATCATTAAACTCATATATATATATATATATATATATATATATATGAATAAAAACTTGAAAATACAATGTTTCTTTACTTTACAAGGCTTACCTTTAATTATGTAATAAAAAAATGACTTTTTAAATTTATTTTATTGGAAGTCAATATATTCATCCTTAATTGATATCTTCTTTATTGAGTGAGGTGATGTGAATGAGAAGTAATATCAAATATTGAAATTTTCACATAACACAAAATTTTAGAAGCAATGATAAATTATTGACCTAGTCTAGAAGGAACTAATTGAACAACTAATATGTGTTCACATTGCCATGCTTTCACCCCCATCTATTAATCAATCTATTAATCTATGTATCCATCTACTTATATATGTATCCCACTACTTATCTATTTATTCATCTCTTTAGCAATCCATATATCCATCCATTTATTCATCTATTTATCTATCCATCTATCTATCAATTTATCTTTCTATTAATCCATTTATTCATTTTTCTATCTATCTATCTATCTATCAATATATCTATCTATCTATCTATCAATCTATCCATCCATGCATTTATTAATCTATCTTTCTCTCCATCTATCATGTTTCCCATCCATATATCTCTCCATCTAGTTATCTATCTAACTATCTATTTATCCATACATTATTCATCTATCTATCTATTTATACATCTATCTATCTATCTATCTATCTATCTATCTATCTATCTATCTATCTATCTATCTATCTATCTATCTATCTATCTATCTATCTATCTATCTATCTATCTATCTATCTATCTATCTATCTATCTATCTATCTATCTATCTATCTATCTATCTATCTATCTATCCATCCAAGTTGTGGAACAATGATATAGGATATGTGCTTAGAAAAGTTTAGAAAAGAGTCATTAAGTATGCCACATAGAGAATATATGAAAGACACAAAGGGGGGATTTAGCTTGAATGAAATAGAATACCTGGTAGGTAATCAACTAAATGTTGCAAATACTTTCTTTTTGAATACATGTAAAATTAAACATACTGATATTCATCCTCCAAATTTGTTGTTACACTCTAGAATAGAAAAATATTATATTAGACTTGGCTATTTTGGTAGAGCAATGTTGTTGCCAACAAATAAGTGCTTTCCAAAGTTAGCAGAATCTATCTCCCTAAGTGTCTATCTCTTAAATTCATATATCTCTTTATCTATGTGTTTATGTATCTATTTATCTATGTATATAGCCAACATAACACATATATACACATACTATTGCGAAGTAAGAATTAATGCTATAAGTCAGACAATCACAATAGTTTTTGTATCACATACATGAACATAGGCCTACACATACAATTGTGAAGTAAGAATCAATGTTATGAGTTAGATAACCACAATAGTCTTTAAATCACAATTACACATATAGAAAAGCACAAGCTATTGTGAAGTAAGATTCGATGTTATGAGTCAAACAATCACAATGGTTTTCTAATTACATACATAAACACAAACCCATGCATACTATAATGAAGGAGAATCAATGCCATGAGTTAGACAATCAAAATATTTTTTAAATCACAATGATATACATAGATCTACATATACTATTGTGAAGTAACAATCAATGCCATGAGTGCGACAATCAATAGTATTTAAATCACATATATAAACACATCTCTACACATACTATCATGAATTATGAATAAATGCTATGATTCACACAATCACAAGAGAATTTAAATCACATACATAAACGCATATCTACACATACCATTGTGAAGTAATCCTCAAATGCTATGAGTGAGAAAATTATAATAGCTATTGAATCACAATTGTACACATAAGTACACACATACACATGTACATACTAATACATATTCATAAACACATAATATACACATATTATTGTGAAGTAAAATGAATGCAATGATTCAAACAATCACGATAGTTTTTAAATCACTATCATAGAAACGTGTACACACATATATGTACATACTACTCGCACACAAACACATATATACACATTTTATTGTGAGATACCAGTTAGACAATCATGATAGTTATTAAATCACGTACACACATACATACACATGCTATTGTGAAGTAAAAATCAATTCTATGAGTCACAAAATCATAATAGTCTCTAAATCACAATCATAGACACATAAAAACACATATACATATTAGAAGAATCAGTGCTATGAGTCAGACGATCACAATAATCTTTAAATCATAATCATGGACACACACATAGAAACATACACATAAACATTACTGCACATACCCACATACTATTGTGAAGTAAGAATCAATGCTATGAATCTGGCAATCACAATAGTTTTTAAATCACAATCATAGACACACATACAAACATAAACATATGCATAATATTACACACACACACATACACACACATACACATTACATACACATTACATACACATACAAATACACACATTAAGCACACTCATATATTCATAAGGCTAAACTATTGTAAAGTAAGGATCAATCCTATGATTCAAACAACCAAAATAATTCATAAACCTAAAGATATCCTAAAAGCACCATGAAGTAAGAATCACAAATATGATTTACACAATCTCGATACTTTATACGCATGCTTAAAATATCTTAAAATTATCGTGAAATAGGAGTCAATTTTATGATTCAAACAATTGCAATAGTTTATAAAATTTAAAAATCCTAAAAAAAATTCAAATTTCAAATTTTATTTATTGGATCTAAATAATCATATGTGTTTCTAAATTTTAAATCCAAAAATACATACTAATTATCAATAATCCTAAAGTTTTCTAATTCTATTTAATAAATCTAAAGAGTCGTATAATTGTTTAAATGTATAACCTTAAAATTTATAATTTTCTTAATTTTAAAATTTTGATTTTTTTTATAAAGAAAAGCATGCACCTTACTTTTCATACGCTTTTTAATAGTTTATAACAAGAAATCCTTTGTGATTTTAAAACATGGGCATATATTTTGTAAAAAAACCCTTTAGATCAAAAACACTTTTTGATATAAAAATCTTTCAAATGAAAGACTTTTGATTGAAAATATTCTTGATAAAAAAGGATCTGAATTGTCACACAAAAACTATTCAGACTTGGACAAATAAGCTGGTGTGGTAGCAAATAATTCATTCAAATAATAGGAGTTCGTTGAAAATTTCCATAATTATTCATGAAACTATCAAATAACAAATAATGCAATTTGGATCCTAAAGGAGAAACTATTTCATGCTTAATTCTTCCTTTGCGATCTTGTAAATTGTCCCGATGGCATAGCTTTTTCAAGAAAATAAACCCTCTGATCATGCCAGCGTGGGGGTTGGCAAGACAGCGTGGGGGGAGGAGGCGGATGAGGAGGCGGTGGGGTGAGGAGGAGGAAGGGGTGGGGGTTGGCTGGACGGCATGGGGTGAGGAGGCGGATGAGGAGGCGGTGGGGTGAGGAGGAGGATGGGGTGGGGTTGGCGGGACAACATGGGGTGAGGAGGTTGGGTGCGGGGTGGGAGCACGGTGGGGTGAGGAGGCAGGGTGGGAGGGCGGTGGGGTGAGGAGGCGGAGAGGAGGCTATGGGGTGAGGAGGAAGATGGGGTGGGGGTTGGTGGGACGGCATGGGGTGAGAAGGCAGATGAGGAGGTGGTGGGCTGAGGAGGAGGATGGGGGAGGGCGTAGGAGAGGGGCAGAATAGGGGAATGGCGGACCACGGGGAGTGAGGAGGTGGGGTGCGGGGTGGGAGGGCGGTGGGGTGAGGAGGTGGTGGGGTGAGGAGGTGGTGGGGTGAGGAGGAAGATGGGGTTGGGGTTGGCAGGACAGCATGGGGTGAGGAGGCGGATGAGGAGGCGGTGGGGTGAGGAGGAGGATGGGGGAGGGCGGAGGAGAGGGGCAGAATAGGGGAATGTCGACGGGGATGGAGGATGTTAGGTAGTGGAGAGGTGGGCGGCTTTAGATATGGAGAGGGTGGACAAAGGTTTATAGCAAGGAGAATCAAATACTTACCTCATAGAAAAGGATGGTTCTGCTATAAAGTATGCTCGAAAGAGAGGGTATGCAAACACCATTTCTCACCCACAAAAGAGAGAATGAAAGAAAAGGTTAAAATTTAAAGTTTCTATTGAGAATTAAAGAGCCATGAAAAAAAAATGACGCCAAAAGAAATGCGCAAGCATTTATATATCTAATGCATTAATATTTATTGGAAGCTTTAGAAAGTTCATTTATTGACAGAAAAAAAAGAAAAAACAAAACGACCTGGGCCTTGAGATATTGACTAGCGGCAAGGCCTCTCCTTTCAGTGTCTCTAACTCCACAACACCCCAATTCAGCATTATTTTAACTCGATAAGGTCCTTCCCATTGTAGGAGCCATTTTCCTCTCACTTGTGTTTGAAGATGGGGTCTATGGAGAAGAACTAACATGCCTAGCTCTATGTTGTTGTTCCGCAGATGTCGATCATGTGCCTCCTTCCTCTTCAGCTGAGTTTCTATCAATTGTTTTGTTGCTAGTAGACGAATCTCTTCTACTTTATGTAGGGCTCCAAGCCTCTCATAGACACCACAATCTTTCTTTCCCTGCATGAATGCAACTTTAGGGGATCCATGTACAAATTCAAAGGGCTCAATTGGCAATATGCCATAAACCAATTGGAATGGAGAATATCCAGTGGCCTCTTTGTAAGGTTACCTGTATGCCCATAGGATACCTTGAAAAGCAATGCCCCAAGAAGTAGGTTGTAACATACATTCCTTCCTTAACATGGAAATTAATACCTTATTTGTTGATTCAGCCTGTCAATTCGCTCTTGGATAGTAGGCACAAGAAGGCCTATGTAGAATTCTATACCTGTTGAAAATTTCCTGTAGGACCTTATTCACAAAATGAGTATCGTGGTCTGTACAAATTTCAAGAGGACATCCAAACCTGCAAATGATGCTACTGTAAATGAAATCAGCAACAATTTGGGCAGTGCAGTCAGGGGATGCAATAGCTTCAGCCCATTTCGTCGCATAGTCAGTGGCTATCAATAAATACTTCTCTCTTTTTGGAATCGATGGAGGGTAGATAGACCCTACAAAATCTAACCCCCACTTTTCAAATGGTTGTCAAGAAGTGGAAATAATCAATGGATTATGCCTCTGCTTGGTGGGCTTAGGTCCACACCTCTGGTAAACATCACATGCTTTTCCCCAGTCATCCGCATCTTTGAATACTGTAGGCCACCATAAACCAACATAAAGTATCCTCTGACTCATGATATGCCCTGGAAGGTGCCCACCACCTGTTCCTTCATGTGCAGATTGAAGGACTTCCCTCACTTCTTCTTCTTCCAAGCACTTCGTAAACCTGTCATCCTTCCCCTGTCTATATAATTTATCTTCAATGAAGGTATAAGGTTTGCTCTTGATTAGCAGTCTCCTCCTTTGCACAGCACTAGCCTTCTCTGGATGTACTCCAGTTTTAATGAAATTTTTGATATCATAATACCAACCTTGAGCTTGTACAGCGAACAAATTTGCATCTGGAAAATCGTCATTGACTCCACTAGCCTGATCCATCATATTGATTCTGGATAGGTGATCTGCCATAACATTCTCTTTACCTGGTTTATGGACTACAAAAAAATCAAACTCTTGGAACAACAATAACCACCTCCATATTCTACCAGTGGCTTGTGGTTTGTTGAGCAAGTATTTTAGTGGTTGGTGATCCATTATAATAACAAATCTTACTCCCAGTAAGTAATGATGAAATTTTTGGACAACAAAAACCATGGCTAGGGCTTCCATTTCTGTAGTAGTGCTGTAATTCCTTTTAGCCTTGGTCAAAATTCTATTGGCATATTGAATTGGTCTGTCCACCTTAAATTCTTCACTGGGTTGGTCAAAACTGCCCCCACTGCATAGGCACTGGCATCTACATGTATATGAAATATTTTCGACCACTCAGGTGTGATCAAAATGGGAGCAGACACTAACCTTGACCGTAATGTTTGATATGCTCCTCCTCTTCTTCCCATTTAAAAGGTATTTCTTTACCTGTAAGTCTAGCCAGCGGTCTGACTATCTCTGGATACATTTTTATAAACCGTCTGTGGTATCCAGTATGCCCCAAGAAACTCTGAATCTCTTTAGGGGATTTAGGTTCAGGCAACTTTAATATAGAAATGATTTTGTCAAGATCTGGGGCCATACCTTTAGCCGACACCACATGTCCTAAGAGAGTTCCTTCTGTCACCAGGGAATGACATTTGTTTGGGTTGAGCTTTAGCTTAGTCTCCCTGCATCTCTTAAAAACATTCTGCAGCTGTCGCAAATGATGGTCCAAACAATCTAAAGGAGTCTCCTTGTGAGAACCTGAAAACGAAGAGAAGTCATCCATGAAGATTCTAAGTGATTCCAGCAGTAAGGTGCCAAAAATGAGATTGACCGTTCTGTTAAAGGTGGCTGGAGCATTTCTGAGCCCAAATGGCATTTTTACATACACATATGTTCCCCACGGTGTGATAAAAGCAGTCTTTTCACGATCCTCTAGGTGTATTGATATTTGATTATAGCCACTGAAGCCATCCATAAAGCTTTATAATGCATGTCCAGCCACTTCTTCAATGACCTGCTCTGCAAATGGCATTGGGAATCCATCTGGGATTGTCACCTTGTTGAGTGCTCTAAAGTCAATGCAAATCTGATTTTTATTGGTATTCTTCTTTGGCACTATAACCATAGGTGAGAGCCACTCTGAGTGTTCCACAGGAATAATGATTCCTGCATCCTCCATCTTCTATATTTCTACATAAACATCTTCGACATATTTTGGGTTGCATCTATAACTCTTCCCTCGTATTGGTTTGGGTCCCTCAACCAGAGGGATTCGATGCTCTCCATAATTGGTAGGCACTCCTTCTAAGTCTTTATAATGCCAGACAAAAACATTTGTATAATGGGTCAAGAATGATCTTACCTTTTCAAGGATCCCAGGGTGACTCCACAACCAAGTGGCCACCAAAACTGGCCAATTATTGTCTTGAGTGCCTAATTGTATTTCTTTGACAGGATTTCTCTCTACCATATTATCTTCGTGCTCATCTCCGTCCTTGTCTTCTTCCACTAGCTTTTCATGCATTGCTTCATAAGCAGGGGTATTTTGGATTTCAATGTGTTCCTCCTTGTCTTGCATCCATGCTGCAGGTATTTCTTGAATTGGGAAAGAACACTCTTCACTAGAATCTTTTACCTTACCTTTAGCTTTAGTAACTTCCTTATCTGTGGTTGTCATATCCTTCTCCAAGTTGTATTTGAGGGGTGTCTTCTTGCCCCTTCTGTGGTCTATGATGGGCTCTCCCAATCCATCAACCTGGACTTTTTCCTCATCTTCATCATGACCTTCAGTCGTGCAAGAATTATTAAGAAAAATTCCAAAACAAGAGGAAGATTTGCCTGCCTGGAGCCAATTTAGAATATCCTTGTTGAAGCTGAAGGTCAAGAAGTGTAAGCACAGGAGCACATCAAAGAGGTGGACACACAAGTAGAAGGAGCAAGTAGGGAGCTCCAAGAAGTGTATGTCAAATTTTCAGAAGAATCCCCTAACAATAGTGATTTTCATCACTAAAAACCATTGTAAACACCATTTTCTATTTTTGTAACTCCATTTTGTTCAAGCCAAGGAGTCCTTGAGCTTGAGGAGTATTAGAAGTATCATCCTACCAATTTTCACAATTTTTAGACTTCGTTTGAGCCCTCAAATAAGCCTTGGAACCTAATTTTTAACTAGGCCAGACACTAGGTCTGGACAGGGCCAAAACTAGTAAAACAAAAACTATAAAAAGAGCTAGAGAGCTCATTTTTGGGGTTAGCTTGTTAGAGAATAGAGCTTTTGTAAGAGAACTCTTTTGCAATCGAAGCTTCCCATTGTTCCTCTCTTTGATCTTACCTTGTGCGCGTGTGTGTGTATGTGTGTGCATGTTTGTGTGCTTTCACTCACTCACTTGTGCCTTCACTTGCTCGTGGTCTTCATACCGGTTCTCACGTCTCCGCGGATTGACAAGTAAAGGAGGTGGTGCTTACGCTTGAGCTACACCAAATTTTGGTGCCGTTGCCGGGGAGAGAGCTTCGAGGACGAACGTTGTGATGGTAAGATCGTAGATTTGCGACGTTGGAAGGTAAAGAAACTGTCATTTTTGTTCATTTTCTGATTTTTCTTCTTCATCTTCATCGTCATCACCATCTCCATCTTCTTCCATCTTCTTCTTCATAGAAATTTCTTATTTTTTAGTGCATTTTCATCATTTTCATACCATCTTTCATGCATTATTGTGCAAGGAGGAGTTAGGAAGTGCAAGAGAGTGCAAGCGCTGTGTTTTTTCATGATTTTCTGCACATACGGAGCTCGCCATTGCTCGGCGCTCAGAAATTCAAAGTTCCCGCCAAAAAACACGATTCTGTGATGAAAATCGCGATTCTGTGATGAAAATCGCGATTCTGTGAAAATTCAAATTTTTTTGAAAATTGCGATTCTCTGTTTCCCGCCTAAAAGCCTTTTGAAAAGAACACGATTCTGTGGTCATTCTCAGAATCACGATTCTGTGGTTGTGCTCAAAATCGCAATTCTCACAAATCACGATTTTCAGCCAAAAAAACACGATTATGAGAAAACACGATTCTGTGGTTGTGCTCAAAATCGCGATTCGCTAAATTTTTGGAAACCACGATTCTTTGAGACAAAATCGCGATTTTCAAAACACGATTCTGAGAAAACACGATTCTGTGGTTGTGCTCAAAATCGCGATTCTCTAAATTTTTGGAAACCACGATTCTCTGAGACAAAATCACGATTCTCTAGAACACGATTCTCTAAGACACGATTCTCTAAAACACGATTTTCAAAAACACGATTCTCTGCTGGCAATCGCGATTTTCAAAAAACACGATTCTCAAAAACATGATTTTGTGAAAAGGCGATTCTGTGAAAACACGATTCTCTGCTCAAAATCGCGATTCTCAAAAACACGATTCTCTGCTCAAAATCACGATTCTCAAAAACACGATTCTCTACTCAAAATCGTGATTCTCACAAATCACGATTTTCAGCCAAAAACACGATTTTGTGAAAACACGATTCTCAAGGTACAAAATCGCGATTCTCTGATTTCACACAATCGCAATTCTCTGATTTCACACAATCACGATTCTCTGATTTCACACAATCGCAATTCTCTGATTTCACACAATCGCGATTCTCTGATTTCACACAATCGCGATTCTCTGATTTCATAGCATCGCGATTCTCTTGAGATTTACAAAATCGCGATTCTCTGGTACAACATCGCGATTCTCTTGAAGTTCACAAAATCGCGATTCTCTTGAAGTTCACAAAATCGCGATTCTCTTGATTTCACAAAATCGTGATTTTTTCCAAAAGGTCATGTTTGCCTGTTTTGACCCCCAGGAGCCTGATTTGACATAACTTTTTCATCCAAAGTCCATTTTTTGAGCTCTATAGCTTGTTGGAAAGCTCGTTTCGAATCCTACACGCGATTTTTAGATAGGATAATTTGAAGTTGGGCTTCAAGTGGGACTAGGAAACCAAGGGGGCACCAAAGGATTTTTGAACCATACCAAGGGGAAATTTTGGACTCTTAGCCAAAGCTTATGAACCTGAGATCTGGTAGACACCTAGGCAAGGATAGACAAAGCATTAGATCTTCTCAGTCTAGTGTCAACCATACAACTAAGTCTTGGGCACAACAACTAAGTGGTTGTCCTTACGTACTACGCTTTGACACAAGTGACTCTGAAATGTCTTTTAGCATGGGGAAACCAGCAGGTGGCTCAGGAACTGCCCATCGACAAACACCAGAAGGTCCCTATAAGACACAATTGGAATATATTTGGACCAACCGATTAGGTGCTCGCATCTATGAGGATGGCCTGAGGCGATTAGTGGTCCACCTCAAAAATCCAGATCAACCCTTTGGACTTGAACACCCGGTGGTCAAGTTCGAAGAGGGTTCATACACCGATAAGGAAGGAACCATGTATGTGGTCACCAACCTACCAGATAGGACCGATGAGTTTGGAAATGTCATTCATGAGAATGAGATAGGAGACCTAGAACAAGGAAATGTAGGACAAGGACCCCAGACTCCTAGAGGTAAGTCAGTTCTAACCAGAGTGATCACACCAGATTGGATCCCTCAAGACAACAAAAGCATAGAACTATTCTTGAATAGAGAAACAGAGGAAGCCTTTTTGAGATTCAAGCCAGATCAACCTAACCAATAGGGCATAGTCATCATCTATGAATTCAAAGATCCTGAGATACCAGGCAAAGTTGTCTACTTGGAGAACACATAAGAGAAGATATTCTTGGTAACAGAACATGATAGACATGCATATACTTGGAAGAGTGAATTGATTTTCCCTCCACCAAGATCCAATGTTTCCCATGGCCTCCAAGGAGTAGGATCATCCCAAGCTCATGAAGCCTAGAGAGAAAGAAATAGAGAGAGGCCTGAGGTAAGTTTTGCACACCCTGTGGGCAGGAATAGATCAGGAGTTGAAAATGAAAGACCTGAAAGAGAGAGACATCAAGCACATAGGCAACAAAGAGATGAACAAGATTTTCCATTGCTTAGACCCCGAGAGCACACAAGAACCCTTAGACCCACTCAAGTGATCAAGGCAATGAAAAATTATTTTGATGGGACAGGAGATCCTTATGATCATGTGGCCGAGTTCAAACAAGTGTTAAGAGCTGACCAGGTTGAGGATTTGTTCACCCAGTACGAGGCATTTGGTCTGACTCTTAAGGGCACTGCCTTAGCTTGGTTTCAACCACTGAGTAGGCGCAACTATCACGATATAGGTCAGCTGCTAGACGAATTCATTGTAGAATTTTCCAAGAGTGGTATCAGGCATAACACATCATCTTTGATCCACAGTTTCAAGGAGACACCCCAAGAAATAGTGCGACTAGCAGGTAGAAGGTTTAGACAATACCTAGAAAGATGCCCTGCTCTAGAGTTACCCACACGAGCCAAACAAGTGGCTTTGTTCTTAGATGGCTTACTGAGCACAAAGTTGAGATCATATGTGTACTTGAAAGAGCCCAGATCCATAGAAGAGTGTGTGCGGACGTGCATTGACATAGAAGATAACTTGGGTGAGGAGTTAGGATTGTCCAAACTCTATGAGGATTCTGATAGTTCTACCAGTCATACTTCAAAAATCTCCATGGAAATAGATGAGATAGCTGAGCAAGTTGCCAAGAAACTGGGTGTCCAAAATAGACAAACACAAAGAGTCACCTCATTGAACCGATGTTATACCTGCGGAGGGGACCACATGGCTAACGTATGCCCAATGCAAAACCAAAACATTAGAGAAAGGAATGCTCCATATTGCACTATTGAGAGAAAATACACGAACCACATGGCTCAAGATTGTCCCTACAATAGGCAGGCTGTTAGACAAACTTATCAGCAACCTTACCAACAAGGTAGGTATCAGAACCAATACCAACAGCCATATTATCGACCACAATAGCAATATCAGGCACAATATAGGCCACAACCAGTATTGGGAAACCATCCACCAGCTCCTGCCAACGTGATTCCAGTCAAGTATGCTGTGGGAGAGGAAAATCCAAATAGAGCATTGGTGCCACTGACCCCACTGATCTCAGAGAATGACTCTCATGCTCATAGTTCAGACTACTCCCATGAAGGTAGTCCACATGCTTATTACACAGTCACGTGAGCATAGTGAGATTTACTCGTATCAATATGAGGCACCACCTATGGAGAAAAATTGGGAGCCAGAATACTCCAATGTCATGTACACAAATCCTAACTCGAGGCCCCAATTGAGACAAATGAGACCACAAGCCCCTAGAGGATCTTGTTTCAGATCTCAACGTGACCATTTCATTCGTGATTGTCCCCACCCACCAGCTCCGAGTCAAGGTTAGGCTATCACAATACAAAATTTTTGTCCTGAATGTGGCAAAGACCATCTCCCCAGAGATTGTCCAAGAAACCCCTCCAGTGCACCCAAGATTACACCCATTAATGTGGTAGGCTTAGTGGCGGATTCAAGTTCAAGTAGCAATAATGTGGCTCCTATACAAGCCGTCACTAGAGCACAAGCCTTAAAACAGGATAAAACAGCAGAGCAATCGGAGTCGAGTGAATCGGGAGAACCTACTAAGAGGAAAACAAGAACACGGAAAGATACCAGAGATAAGGCTAATCGCAAGTGGAATAAAAAGCTATCGGAACTAGAAGAAAGCTTGAAAGACGCAGAAACAAAAATAGAAGACATCGCATCTCAAAACCCCTTGCATGCCAACACTCCATCCACTCCACCTCATCCCACCCCACCACCCATTATAAATAGGCCACAACCAGGGTCTGTTCTTGCGGATCCAACCCCAGAAGGCTTGGACATGATGTTCAAAGCCTACCAGGCTCGACTTCAAGAAGGGCCTACAACTGCAAACCTAGACAAGAGTTACCCTAGAGCGGACTTAGAGATTGAACGGATGAAAATGTGCATGAAAATGGTAGAACAATCCCAAGCTATACTCAAGACTAGTCAAAAGTTCAATCAAGCAAACTCTGTCAAACCAGATTTGCATTTCCAGGGCTTACTAGAAAGATTAGAGCAGTTGGTAAACAAACCACAAGTTTCTTTACCTCCACAGGCTCAACCAGTTATTGAGAGAAAAAACTTACCACCAAAGGGAGCGTATGTTCCTAATTCCACGGATGCTGGAATACCTCCTTCAATTCAGGAGCACTCTCAAGAGTTCTTGCAGGAAATACAAGAAGATAAATGGGCCAAGGAGAAGGGTAATTCCCCTCCTATTCCTGAGATTGATGATCTTCATGATCAATTTCCCCAAGACATTCCATCTATTTACGGAGATTAAGCAGAACAACAAGAAGACAAAAGGTTAGATTTTGAACCTAATACCTTAGAAGAACTGCCTCAATTTCCAGGCCCATGGGAATCTGAATCTCTCCAGATTAGAGCTCTCACAATACTAGTAAGAAATGAAGACTCAGTGGTTCCAAGGAACACTGATGTCGTGAAGAACACTAAGGTTCAGTGTCAACTCACTGTAGAAGAGCTGCTCAAAGCAAAACCTGAGCTATGGAATCATGTGAAGGATCAGGTTCCAGAACTTGATTCCAACATGCCAAAAGCAGGCTCTAAGCAAAAGGTACCAGAGATAGCTCTAGACAAAATAGGGGACATGTGTGAGGGTGAAGAAGGTAATACTTATCTTCCAATCACCTACCAAGGTTACACAACCAAAGCAATCATAGATTCAGGTGCGGGTGTTGCTATTGCAACCACCTCTTTGTGGAAGCAATGGGGCAAACCCACATTAAGACCAACTAGAATGAAGCTTCAAATGGCTGACGGCCATTTTGAAAGACCTCTAGGATTTCTAGAAGGGATAACTCTAACCACTTGTGGTGTTGCTATATGTGACTTTGAGAAAAATAATGTCTATGAGATGATCCTAGGAAGACCCTTCCTATGACAATTGCAAATAGTACAGGATTGGGGAACCAACTCCTTGTACTTACAACACTTAGGGGTTGCCACCAAGGTCAATTTGAAGGATTACTCCTTCAGAGATGTACCACCCCTACAGTGGAATCCTATCCACAAAGTGAAAGAAGATTCCATCTCTGTGCATTCTGAAAGTTCACCTGATCCATCATGGCTGCATGAAGATACTCATTTGTGGATGTGCAAGGTTGCAGAGGAAGAGGAAAAACGTTTAAAAGCAAGAGAAGAAGGAACTTCTCCCAGAGATAGACCAATTAAGGACCCAGCCTATACACCGATGATCTTTCCAGATGAGGAATTTGAGCCTCATGGCTGGCCAGAAATCTTAGCCACCATGGACATTGTTGTCAATGAAGAACAATGGACACCTCATTGTGATGAGGAGGGTTATGATATTTCAGTGTTCATGTGTCAGCCCTTGCTAGAAGAATGTGACTCTAGTGATGTCATAGAAGAAGAAGAAGAGAATGACGATGATATAGAGTCCATTGTGATGGATAGTTGCTTTAACTCAGAGCAACACTATCTAGAAGATATAGGAGTGTTCACCCAGAAAGAAGAAGAACCTCTCACAAGTATTAAAACGGTAAATTCAAAGGATAGAAGTGAGAGCAGTCAAAAGAAAAAGAAAAGAAAAGCAGTGAAACAAGAAGAGGAGGAATCATTGTTTGAAGTACCAGAAAACTTCAAGAAATATGAAGTTGACGACCGCAAAATTTTGGTACGAATGCCTAAGAGAGAAGCCATCATAGGGGAATCATATGATAATAAAGAAAAGACCAAGAAAATTGTAGTGACCATTGAAGAGAACGAAGAGAGATGCACATACATAGGAGATGACCTAAGTGCAAGAGAAGAAATGGAGCTTGTAGCTCTATTAAGGGAATATAGAGATGTGTTTGCGTGGCACTATAGAGACTTGAAAGGGGTAGATCCAAGAATTTGCTCTCATACTATCCCCATACTGCTGATGCCAAGCCCACCAAACAGAAGCCCTACACATATAATGATACATACGCAGCCAAGATAAAAGAAGAAATTGATAGGCTGATTGAAGCTGGATTTATCTATGAGATTGAGCATACTGAATGGGTGTCCCCCATTGTAGTGGTGCCCAAGAAGAACGGGAAGTTGCGAGTGTGTATTAACCTTAAAAAAGTTAATGCCGCTACAATCAGAGATAGTTATCCACTTCCAATCACAGAACACCTATTGGAGCGTGTTGCAGGCAAGGAAGTTTATAGCTTCCTTGATGGATTTTCAGGTTACAATCAAGTAGCCATTGCCCAAGAAGATCAACACAAAACAGCTTTTGCTACAGAGTGGGGAATCTTTGCATTTTGTGTGATGCCATTTGAGCTCACCAATGCACCTGCAACATTCCAAAGGCTCATGTGTCATTTCTTCAAAGAGTTCTTGCGAAAGAGCTTAGAAATGTATGCGGATGATTTATGTGCTCATTCCCAAGAAAGAAGATTTCACATCCCTGAGCTCAGACAAATCTTCAACAAGTGTAGAGAATATCGAGTGTGTCTGAACCCAGAAAAGTGTGTGTTCATGGTGCGTCAAGGTAAAATCTTAGGTCATATTGTTTCTAAGAATGGAATCTCAACAGATGAAGATAAGGTACGAGCCATAGCGGAGCTGCCAAGGCCAAGGAATGTTAAGGAGGTACAAGCCTTTATGGGCCATTGTGGATATTACCGTAGGTTTATCCACATGTATGCAATCATAGCTAGACCCCTTTATGCCTTGTCTAATTTTGAGTGGAACGACGAATGCGAGAATTCTTTCAATGAACTAAAGAAACGTTTGTGCACAGCACCAATACTGACCACTCCTGATTGGAATAAACCATTCCATGTCCATGTGGATGCATCCAATCACGCCATCAGATGTGTGCTAGCACAACCCACAGGTGAAGGAAATTTAGATTTACCCATAGCATATGCGAGTAGACAACTAACTGCAGCTGAGCGAAACTATATCACCACTGAGCGAGAGGGCTTAGGCATGGTATATGCTGTGAAGAAGTTTAGACACTATTTATTGGAAAACAAGTTCAAGTTTTTCACTGATCATCAAGCTTTGTTATATTTGGTCAATAAACCTTGCAATACTAGACGTTTAGTAAGATGGTTCCTCTTACTAATGGAATATGACTTTGAAGGTGTTGTCAGGAAAGGTAGAACCCACCTTCGGGCAGATCACCTTTCTCGCATCACTTCAGGAGAGTCACCGCAAGGAGTGTCTGATGAATTACCCGATGCTTATCTGTTCAATTTAGAAGTTGTTCCTAAATGGGCAAATAAGTTGGTACTAGTCCTAACTTTCGGACCTGCGAATAAGAATGTGAAAACATCACAAGAAGTAATTATAAAATCACAAAAGTATCACATACTGACAGGAAGCATGTACAAATAAGATACTGAAGGTGTATTAGCTTGTTGTGTCGAGGATGATGAACATAGTAGCTGGTTGCAACAAGCCCATGAAGGATTGCTAAGAAATCACTATTCTAAACAACGGACATTGCAGAATCTAAAACATTTAGGAGTGTATTGGCCTAGCATGGATAAAGAAATACATGAGTGGATTAAGAATTGTCCAATGTGTAGAGAGAGACCACCAATAGAGCATGCCACCCTTTATCAAGTGTCATTAATTCCTGATTGGAGTGCTCCATTGGTAGAGTTTATGAGGTCGGGAAGATTACCCAAAGAGGCTAGTCTAGCAAGAAGACGAAGCATGGAGCAAGAGGCTCAAGGCTATGCCTTAGTAGGAGAGAATCTATACCGAAGAGGAAAAGATGGTTACTTAAGACTGTGCGTTCATGAATCAGACTATTTAAAGGTCTTAGAGACTGCACATAGTGGTGCTGCAGGTGGACATTTTGGTCCTGACCGAGTGATCAAGACCATTCTATTCTCAGGACTTTGGTGGCCCACTCTTCATATGGATGCACATACCTATGTGAAGAAATGTGACACATGCCAACGTGCCCAATATCCAGTTAGAAAAGAAGAGATGCCTTTGAGGCCAATGATGGGAGGGCGTGCATTTTTGAAGTGGGGCATAGACTTCATAGGTCCTATTAACCCCCTAGCTAGAAACTCGCATGCAGAATACATTATTGTAGCCACAGACTACCTTACCAAGTGGGTAGAAGTCAAAGCCACAACAAAGAATGATGCTCAGACAACGGCAAAGTTCTTATTTGAGAACATGTTCACGAGATATGGGTTACCAATAGAACTAGTAAGCGATAGAGTCACACACTTCTTGAATGAGGTCATTGAAAATCTTCTCCAAGAATTCTTGGTGATACATAAAAAGTTTGCCCCTTATCACCCACAAGCTAATGGACAAGCCGAGAGCACCAATAAGATCCTCTGTAACGTATTGACAAAACTGGTAAATAATAAACGCTCTGATTGGGACAAACAACTTCATCATGCTGTTTGGGCTTATCGAGTTGCCTACAAAACGGTACTCAACGGCACCCCATTTCAGATGGTCTTCGGACAAAATGATGTGCTACCATTAGATTTCTTAATCCCTGCCTTAAAAGTAGCACAAGAGTATGAGTGGAATGGACATGAATTGTCCTCTAGGATCTTTGATCTAGAATGCTTAGGTGAGACAAGGCTACGCGCGGCAGCAGGCATCTATGCTGCAAAGAAAAGGCAAAAGGCATACTTTGATGCACACATCAAGGATAAGGGATTGAAAGAGGGAGATCTAGTGTTGGTTTATACACTAAAACAACATGCCCGTAAGTTGGAAAAAGAGGATACGGACCCATGATCATTAATAGAATTTCTACTAGTGGTGCAGTTTAGTTGGCCACTCTAGAAGGAGATATCTTGCCAAACTATATTAGTGGATGTAGAGTCAAGCTATATCAAGAACCTCTTACTGAGGACATGCTAATGAGACTCAACATTGCTAAGAAACGAAAAGAAGAAGAGATGAGAGTCAGAGAAGAAGCACAAGCAGAGGCTAGAGAGCGCATAAGGCGAAATAAGTTAAGGCAACTAGGCCTAGATGTCAAGTCAAACACCCCAAAATATCACATGGATATGTGCCAAAAATCAGGCATAGCGACTTCTCCAGTTATTGACCGACGTCCCTTTGTGACCATAGAGATAGGACAAGGAAAGGGTGCAAGGACTGTGAAAGCATTGGTTGACTCAGGTGCAGCAAGTAGTGGAGTTCGACTTTCCTACTGCCAAGACTTGCAGTTGAACATCAATCCCATAGAAGCTTATCTCATAGGATTGGGAGGTGTGGAAACCTCTTGTTTGGGCGAGGTGGAACTTCCCATCTACCTTCAAGATGTTCCAATCAAAGTCAAAGTGCTAGTGTGTCAGGATGAGAAGCTTACAGAACCACTTGTCTTAGGACAAGATTGGATTTATGACAATGCAGTCAACCTAAACATAAGAAGTCAAATTCTTCAAGTTTGGGTACATGAACAATGCATTACATTAGAATTAGAGAACTGCATGCTCCTAGATCATGGCACCACACACTCTCTTCGTTCTTCGAAGACTAATCATATGGAAGAAGATGTTGTATGTGTCAAAAGCTCTATGATGCAGAAGGAGTCAATCGTGGAAGAACAGGTTCAACGGCGGGTGGATCTTTCTTCTTCTCCAAAGAATCAAGTAGCCACAGTAGTGAGTCCACCACAGAGGCAAACACAATTGTCCACGACAACTGCTACATCAAATAGAAAGACACCATTCAACAAGAAAGCAGTTCCGAGCATGAAACAGATTTGGGTACGCAAAGGAGAGCAACCACCAGCCTTGCCCCCACAAATCCCATCCAAGCAAGCCAACCAAGCCAGAAGGCGAAGGAAGCAGCTCAGACAAGCTCAATCACAAGGTATTTAAGAAGTTTGGGTGCCTAAAAAATTAGCTGCAGCTCAACAAGGGCGATTACAGATGGTACCTAAGAAGCTCTTACTTCCACAACAAGCTATGTCTTCCACATGCGAAAAGGTCTCAACAAAGAAGCCAAAAAGAGAAAAGGGTAAGAACCACGTACAGAGATCGAAAGAAGATCAAATCAGCTCTTCAACAATAGTAGGAAGACATGCAAAAAGTCTACGGGTTTGGAAGCCAAAATTACAAGTAGCCTCCACCGAACCAAAGCGCCAACCACATTGGATACCACAGTTCAGAAAGCATCCAAAGAGGAAGACGCCTGAAGTCATCTCTACAGTGCCAAATGCTGTTCTAAAATGGATCCCCATAAGGAGGAAGGATCAGTTGTCATCTCAAGATCCAATGGATACCTCCACGATAGATGGCATCAACATCCGCAAATAACATCGAAAAGCCTCGACGAGCAAAAACCATGTGCTCCTTGCACAACCCAGTCTTTTGCACCATTCATGTTATGCATTTCCAAAGTATGCATTAATATAGGGCCACATTACAGGGCCGTGCATAGACACATTGGAGAGTCCCATGCACAAGAGCACATTGACATATGTCAACTATTTTTTCTGATACTAACATCTGTCTTCTTGTTTGGTGACATTGTTCCTCAAAAAAAAAAAAGAAAAAAAAGAAAAAGAAGAAAGAGGAAGCACTTGTTCCCAGGTTTGGCTGATGAAACATGAATGAGTCATGCTTAGTTAAAGATGGAACCATCGATTACTGGGCATTTATCAGTTTGGATAGAAGTGTGTCTCGGCTAGCAGATGATGTAATTGCTGCCTTATCTGGTAGATGTCAAGAACTTGGCATGAACATGGCATCCACAACTATGGTTCCCCCTTACCAGGGTAGGAGTGAAGAGCTTGAAGGTCCGCAACTTGAGAGATGCTTAACTACCATATGTACAAGAGCATCCAAGGAGATATCTGCAAGGGATAGTTTTGGTACCATGCGAATCCTTGTATGTATACTGAAATATAAAGAAATTCAATTCTCAGTATTTGGCAAATGATGCGTTGAAAAGAGGAGACAGGATCAGCCACTCAAAAGATCTCATCAGTGGATCATCAACATGGACATTCATCAACAATGTTCCATCCCAAAGGCCGAGTGTACAACATGAAGAGATGAACATCGATCGACCTTCTCCATGGTAAGTATCTTTACTTTGGAAACATCATAACCATGCTAGCTTAGGAAACCTCTCTGTCGGCATACCCTTGAGCACTTAGCTCAAGACCCCAATTTTTGCACCATCCTTCCTCCAATGCATTTTTCCAAGTAAGCATGCATAGGGCTACATTACAAGGCCATGCACAAGGCACATATTTTCCTCAACCCATGCACGAACACACTTACCCATCAGACATTATGGGTTATGAGTACTTGGCATGATTACTATGAACATCATCTTAACAAGATCTAGAGGCCATCAATTGCGACTCACAATGACACATCATGCTGGAATCCAAGAAAGGAGCGCATACCAAGGGACAACAACTTCCAATGGCTTTTAGTGTCAAATGAAGAATCGGACAACCAACCCTGCCACATTTGGAAGGAAGAGGGCTCTTGTTCCTACCGAACAGACACTACCTCTCAAAGCACTACATGGAACAACCATTACAACAAGGGTCTGTCAGGGACGACAGACTCGAGAGGGGGCGGAGTGTTGAAGCTGAAGGTCAAGAAGTGTAAGCACAGGAGCACATCAAAGAGGTGGACACACAAGTAGAAGGAGCAAGTAGGGAGCTCCAAGAAGTGTATGTCAAATTTTCAGAAGAATCCCCTAACAATAGTGATTTTCATCACTAAAAACCATTGTAAATACCATTTTCTATTTTTGTAACTCCATTTTGTTCAAGCCAAGGAGTCCTTGAGCTTGAGGAGTATTAGAAGTATCATCCTACCAATTTTCACAATTTTTAGACTTTGTTTGAGCCCTCAAATAAGCCCTGGAACCTAATTTTTAACTAGGCCGGACACTAGGTCTGGACAGGGCCAAAAGTAGTCAAAAAACTATAAAAAGAGCTAGAGAGCTCATTTTTGGGGTTAGCTTGTTAGAGAATAGAGCTTTTGTAAGAGAAATCTTTTGCAATCGAAGCTTCCCATTGTTCCTCTCTTTGATCTTACCTTGTGCGCGTGTGTGTGTATGTGTGTGCATGTTTGTGTGCTTTCACTCACTCACTTGTGCCTTCACTTGCTCGTGCTCTTCATACCGGTCCTCACGTCTCCGCGAATTGACAAGTAAAGGAGGTGGTGCTTACGCTTGAGCTACAATCCTCTTCTTCCTCGAAAGCTATTTGGGGTTGGTCCTCTAATTCTGTTTCCATTCAAATGCCAATTGTTTGCATCATGCTGGTGTTTCCTTGATTATTTGGGCCCTCTTCTAAATGAATCTGTGTCAGCTCTTGCCCTTTCTTTTGTACCCACATAGTGTCCTTGCCCCAATCATGAATGACACTTGCATGCCTCAGCCATGGTCTTCCAATTAAGAGGGGAAATCCTCCTTCAACCTGGGGCAATCTTAAAACCACAAAATCCAGAATGAATAGATTACCTTGTACTTCAAGTGGAACTTTTGGGATCACTCCCAAAGGCCTTAGTTTGCTCTAATCTTCCGCCCCAATCATGAATGACACTTGCATGCCTCAGCCATGGTCTTCCAATTAAGAGGGGAAATTCTCCTTCAACCTGGGGCAATCTTAAAACCACAAAATCCAGAATGAATAGATTACCTTGTACTTCAAGTGGAACTTTTGGGATCACTCCCAAAGGCCTTACTTTGCTCTAATCTGCCAAAGTAATAGTGAATTTTGTAGGCCTTGAAGGGTGGAGTCCAATCTTTTCCATTGTATGTTCAGGCATCAAGTTAATGCCTGAACCACCATCCACAATAACTCCTTGAAATTCATGACCTTTGATAGATACTGTCAGTCGAGGACTTTTATAATCTATAAGGGGTGCTTCCCCTACAATTTTTCCTTTATGTAAAACAACAGTCTTTGCTACCAAACTTGTAGTGGAAGCCTCATCAATTATCTGCAATAGTTCCGACCTGAATTTCCCATCCATCTTTATTAAATAAAAAATACTAACCTCCTTTTTCATGGATTTGAGAAGTTTTGAAGCCTCTGATTCCTTAAGAACATGGGCTCCAATTGACTTACCAAACTCCTGCTGAGCCCTGTTGAATGCATGCCCAATGGCGTCACTAGTACATATGGGATCTCCCTTTTGCCTTGTATCTGCACATGCAGTGGCCTTTTCTTCAGATGTCTCTTTGTCTTTGTTCAATCCATCAATTCTTGGTTGTTGAGCTATCTCTACTTGAGCCTTTCCTTTATTTCTTGTCTGCACTATAAAAGATTCTATTTCTTCTAACTACACCACCCTAGTAGATGGTGATGGCTCATTGTCCTGATCTAACATTTCTTCTTTGTGTACAGAAATCATTTGAATATGGAGCCCGGATGAAGAGGCTTGATTCTTAGGACAACAATTTGTATAGTGGTCTCTGGCCTCTGGGCAGTTTCTACAAGGAGGGGCATTTTCTGGTAGAGTGCACCGACTTTGATAGTGCCCACATTCTCCACATTTGAAACAAATGATTGGCCTTCTAGGCCCATTTGCAAAGTTATTCCTCTGTCTAGGGTTGTAAGTGTTACCTTGATTGGGTGCAGCCGCCATTACATTAGCTGGTGGTAGGTGTCCTTGCTTGTGTCCAATATGTTGTTGCAGATATTCCCCTTGATTGGCATTCCTGGGCCTCATGACGAGCTTTCCTGCATAATTGGCAAGTCACACTTAACAGAGGACATTCACTTACTATATGCCCTTGCTTGCTGCACATGGAAAACCAAAGTCCACTCTTGATGCCACCTCCTTTGAGTTCCTGCAACTCCTGTTGTAGCTGAGCCAATTCCTCTGCTTGGGCCTCCTCCTCCTTTTGGAGCTTTAGTGCTTCAATCTCCCTTCTCAACTGAGTGACAACATTCTCCTCCTCTCTGTGGGGCTTATTTCTTTTTAAGCCCTCCAACTCCTTCCTTAGCTGGATCACTGGATCCTCCATTTCTGTGGAATAGGGTAGTTGGGAAGAAGTTGCTCCATACTGTTGCCTTATTTGCTCTAGTCGTGTAGCTGTGTTGATGAACTCCTCTATGGAGGCTGTAGGTAACACTAATTCCTTTATTTTGCACTGGGTGGCCACTGGAAGTGGCTTAGCTAACCATTTCTTAACAAAAAAATCATGTGGTGGATCTGGTAATTTAGCCATTAGTGCCTTGGCCCTAGTCACAAACTCTGGGAACTTTTCACCTGGACCTAATCTCAAATTTTCTAGTTCCTCTATGATGATCTCTGCAGTATTTCCATGCTGGAATTGATTTTTAAATGCATCATTCATCAAATCCCAAGTTGTAAAATGGTTCTCAGCAAATTGGTTGAACCATTTATCTGCTAATCCTTCTAATGTGGCAGGGAAGAGTATCAAAAAGGCATCCTCCCTGCCCATTAAGCCTCTAGTTTTGCATAGTGCCAAAAACCTTCTAATATGCTCATTAGGATCTTCTTGAGCTAGGTCTTTAAAAGAAGGAAATTTTATATTTAATCTTGATAGTAAGGTTTCCAAGTCTACCTGACCAGCCATGTTCCTTACTGATGAAGTTGATGAAAGTGGACTAGATGATCTTCTAACAGCCTTCCTTCTTGTTTGCTTGCAGGTGACCCTCAATGTTTGGGACTGGGTTGCAATTATGGGCTGTTCATATTCCTCTTAGTATGAGATAATTGATAAGAATAGGTACCTCTTAGTCCACTGAAGTAGTATGCCGACATTGGAATATTGCTCTCCAACTGCAATATATCTTCTCCTATGCTCAAATCTCCTTGCACGTCGCACCGGGCGTGCCAAATTTTGTTGGGGGATTCTTGGACAAGAAGGGATTTGAGTGTTTGTAGGAGAAAAGGGAAAGAAGAGAAGAAAGATATACACTGGAAGCCTCTGTCGATTGATGATAATAAGACAAATACAATGTGAAGTACAATGCAATCCAATGCTTCTGTGCAAAATCCCATAGAGTGCTTAATTACAAAATACTAAATACCCAAGAGACTTGTTGCTTCCGGCCTCCTCTGTTGTTGCTGCCGGCCTCCTCTGCACCAAACCTCCACCTTCTCCAAGCCTGCACTTGTGCACACCTTGCACCAAGCTTCCACTAAGGGGGAGGGATGGATACCTTCTGTCGGCACGCGCACACTTCAATGAGACCTTGGGGTCCTTGGCAGACTAGCTTAGCACTCCTCTGCACACTTCCTTGGTCACTCTTCATGCACACATTGCACTTCACTTCTCTGCGTCGCAGACTATGTGTCTCTTGCACTTCTCTCTCTTGCTTCACTTAGACTATGCTCAGTCTTGCTTACTCTAGAATAGCTCCAAGAATAGTCCTTGCCTTGATTTTTTATTGTGTCGATTCACGTACGCTCCTAACTGCCAAGGCACTCTTTTTTCCTTTCATGTCCCAAGATTATCTTTTTAGGTGGAAGCCAACGAATCCCTCGTTTGTCCTGTAGTGATGTTAGAATAAAAAACACAAAATTTTAATTGGGGCCATATTTCACTTTGGCGTACAATGCCGCTTTGCATGCCTTGACCTTTTGCCTTTAATTCTTCACTTTTGAACTTTAGGGAAATTAGAGAAATACCCCTGCAACCTGCATATACTGTCCCCAATTTACCCCTTTATGAACAAATAATTGTTCACTACCTTTGCACTTTGACCCTTGAACTTTGACACTTTACTTTTGCTGACTTTGACCTTGACTTTGTTGACTTCGACCAGTATGAATATGAGGGGCTCAACAATAGGTTACCTTGTAAAGCTTTGGATGGAAGAACACCTTATGAAGCATGGTGGGGTAAGAGACCTACACTTGATCATTGTAAGGTATTTGGATGTTTAGCATATGCTTATGTTCCTTCACAATTGAGACATAAGCTAGAACCAAAAGGAGAGAAGTATGTGTTTATTGGGTATGGTGATAGACAGATGGGTTACAGATTGTGGAGTCCATCTACAAAGCAATTTCTTGTTACAAAAGATGTTACATTTGATGAGCAAAGCACATGGTATACAGGGTCAACAAATGATTATGTAGATGTTGAAGAAATACAAAGAAAAGGGAAGACAAAAGTAAGTGTGTATGAAGAAGATATTGATGATGTTGAGTATAAAAATAAATTACAGAGAAATGTTGAAGATGGGCCAAGATTTGATCCAGAATCAAATGTGGCTGAGACTTCAAGAAGTGCAGAGGCTAGAAGATCTTTGAGAGAAAGGAAAGAGCCTATCAGGTATAGCTATGATACATCCTTCTTAACAACAAAAGATTATGCTTACATTGTAAAGACAGAAGAAGACCCAATCACATATGAAGAAGCTAAAGGTAAACAAAATTGGGAGAAGGCAATGCAAGAAGAGTATGATGCTCTACAATGAAACATGGGAGTTGGTACCAAGACCAAAGAATCAGAAGGTCATTGGATGTAAGTGGGTGTATAAAACAAAAAGGTTTGCAGATGGGAAAGTGTCCAAATACAAGGCTAGACTTGTGGTTAAAGGTTATGCCAAAACTTATGGGGTAGATTATGATGAAACTTTTAGTCTTGTTGCTAAGATGTCTACAATTAGATCATTGATTGCTATTGCTGCTTGTAAAGGATGGAAGTTATCACAATTAGATGTGAAGAATGCATTTCTGAATGTATATATTGCAAATAAAGTGTACATGGAGCAACCAGAAGTCTTTATGGATTCAATTGGATTAGATTATGTATGTAAGCTTAAGAGAGCTTTGTATGGGTTGAAGCAGGCCCCAAGATCATGGAATTACAGGCTTGTCAAGTTCTTGAATGAATGTGGATATCAAGCATCAAAGGCAGATAGTAGCTTGCTAGTGAAGGCAAGTGAAAATGGATATGCATATACATGTGTATTTATTTTGATGATATTATTGTCACAGGGATAGATGCTCAAGGAATCAAGGAGCTTAAGAAACAAATAGAAAAGGAGTTTAAGATAAGTGATTTGGGAAACTTATCTTATTTGTTAGGAATGCACATTGTGTATACTCAACATGGAGTATATGTTACACAAGAGAGATATTTGAAGAATCTTTTGGTCAAATTCAAGTAGTGTTGCTCTAATGCACCTACATGTGCTAAATGCAACCATTTATTGTACTCGTCCTCTTCCACACAACAAGCCAAGATTCCTTGATCCGTGTGCTTGTACATGCTTCCTGCCATGATGTGGTACTTTTGGGCTTTCACAACCTCTCTATTCTGTGTATTTACTACTAGATGGTTAGGCCCGTATGTCAATACTGGTACCAATGGCTTAGCCCACTTCGGTCCAACTTCCAAATTAAACAAGTAAGCATCAGGAAGATCATCTGATACTCCTTGTGGGGCTTCTCCAGATGTGAGCCTAGAGAGATGATCTGCTCTCAAATGAGTCCTCCCTTTTCTCACCACTACCTCAAAGTCATATTCCATTAGTAATAGAAACCATCTTACTAATCTTCCTGTATTGCATGGCTTGTTTACGAGGTACAGCAATGCCTGATGATCGGTAAAAAATTTAAACTTGTTTGCAAGCAAATAGTGTCTAAATTTCTTAACTGCATATACCATGCCTAAGCCTTCTCTCTCAGTGGTGGTGTAATTTCGTTCAGCTGCATTCAATTGTCTACTGGCATAGGCAATTGGAAGATCCATATTACCTTCACCAGTAGGTTGAGCAAGCACACACCCAATAGCATAATTGGATGCATCCACGTGAAAATGGAATGGCTTATTCCAATCCGGTGTGGTTAAGATTGGTGCTGAACATAATCGCCGTTTAAGCTCATTGAAGGAATTCTCACATTCCTCAGTCCACTCAAAGTTTGTCAGAAGTCCGTACATGGGCTTTGCAATGACAACATACATGTGAATGAACCGGCGGTAGTAACCACAATGTCCCATGAAAGCTTGCACTTCCTTGACATTCCTTGGCCTAGGTAGCTCTGCTCTGGCTCTCACTTTCTCTTCATCAGTAGATATGCCATTCTTTGACACTATGTGTCCTAGAATCTTGCCCTGCCTGACCATAAAGACACACTTTTCTGAGTTTAGGCACACTTGATATTCTCTACATTTGTCAAAGATTTGTCTGAGTTCAGGAATATGGGTTTGTCTAATGTTGGAATGAGCACAAAGATCATCAACATAGACTTCTAAATTCTTCCTCAGGAACTCTTTAAATACATGGCACATCAGTCTCTGAAAAGTAGCTGGTGCATTGGTAAGCCCAAATGGCATTACACGAAAGGAAAATATACCCCACTCTGTGGCAAAAGCTGTCTTATGCTGATCTTCTGGAGCTATGGCTACTTGATTGTAGCCCGAGAATCCATCGAGGAAGCTGTACACTTCCTTGCCTGCCACTCTTTCCAAGAGATGTTCTGTGATGGGAAGCGGATAGTTATCTCGAATTGTGGCTGCATTAACCTTCTTCAAGTTAATGCATACACGCAGCTTGCCATTCTTCTTGGGCACCACTACGATGGGGGATACCCACTCAGTGTGCTCAATTTCATAGATAAATCCAGCTTCGACCAGTCTATCTATCTCCTCTTTGATCTTAGCAGCGTAATTATTGTTATATGTATAGGGCTTTTGCTTAGAGGGTTTGGCATCTGAAGTCATGGGGATGGTGTGTGAGCATATGTCAGGGTCAACACCTTTCAAATCCTTGTAACTCCAAGCGAATACATCTCTGTATTCTCTTAGCAAGGCTATTAACGCATGCTCTTCTTCCTCTGTTAGGTCATGGCCTATGTATGTGCATCTCTCCTCTCCTTCTTCTAGGGCCACTACTATTTTCTTGGTGGTTTCTTTGTTATCATAGGCCTCTCCTGATTGTGCCTCTCGTTTTGGCATTCTGATCATGACTCTCCTGTCATCTATCTCATACTTCTTAAAATTTTCTGGGACCTCAAACAAAGATTCTTCCTCTTCTGGTGAGACTTCTCTCTTCTTTCGTTTCTTCCCTTCTTCCTTCGGGGTCACATGTGTTGCTAATCTTACATCATTTGTAAGCTCTCCATGCCTCTGTGGTTGAAATTCTACTTCATGGAAGTATTCTTCATCTGATGCAAATGGTGGGTCCATAATGATTGACTCTAGATCGGAGTCACTTGCATCCTCAAATGCATCAGGGCTAGGTTCGCATTCTTCTAGAACTGCCTCTCCCATGATTGGCTCTATGGAGAAGACTGAAATGTCATAGCCATCCTCATCACAGTGAGGTGTCCATTGTTCCTCATTGATGGCTACATCCATGGTTGCTAAAATTTCTGCCCAGCCGTGAGGTTCAAATTCTTCGTCTGGGTCTTGGATTGATCTATGGGTTTCTTTTGCACCTACCTCTCTGGCTTTTTCTCTCTTCTCTTCGTCTACTGCTACTTTGCACATCCATAAGTGGGTGTCTTCATGCATCCAAGAGGATCCTGACCCAATGGAATGCACCGATTCTGTATCATCTTTGGCTCTATGGATGGGATTCCATTGGATAGGAGGTACATCTCTATGAGAGTAATCTTTGAGATTCACTTTGGTCGTAACACCTAAGTGTTGTAGGTACAAGGAGTTGGTTCCCCAATCCTGTACCACTTGCAACTGTCGCATAAACGGTCGTCCCAAGATCATTTCATAGGCATGGTTCTTGCTAAAATCACATATGGCAAAGGTGTGCTCGAACTCGACACCACAGGTGGTGAGAGTTATTCCTTCTAGCAATCCTAAGGGCCTCTCGATATGACCATCGGCCATCTGCAATTTCATTCTCGTTGGCCTGAGTGCTGGCTTGCCCCAACGCTTCCATAAGGAAGTGTTGGCAATTGCAACTCCGACACCTGAGTCCAAAATTGCCTTGGTGGTGTACTCCTGGTAGGTAATGGGAAGATAGGTGTTCCCTTCTTCACCTTCACACATATCTCCTATCTTATCCAAGGGTATCTCTGGCACTGTCCTTTGGGATCCTACCTGGGAACGAGGTTTTGCTATCTCTAGTACTTGTTTGGCTACATGTTCCCATAATTCAGGTCTAACCTTGAGTAGCTCTTCTAACTTGAGATTGCACTGCACTTTAGTGTTTTTCACTACCTCTGTGTTCCTAGGTAAGACTGAGTCCTCATTTCGTACCATGACCGTGGGTGCTCTCATACAAGTAGACTTAGCTTCCCATGGGCCTGTGAAGTGGGGTAATTCTTGTAGAGAGTTAGACTCAAAGTCTAGTCTGTCCTGAGAGTGGGTGCTCTCCTGCTCCTCATAAATGGATGGGATGTCTTGTGGGAATTGGTCGCGTGCATCATCCACAAGTTCAATAGGAGGAGGGACTTCACTCTCTTTAGCCCATTTGTCTTCTTGAATCTCGCGTAGGAATTCTGGTGTGAACCGATTCATAGAAGATGATGTGTCTGGCTCCGTAGAGTTAGGCACATAGGCTTCCTAAGCAGGAATGCTTAATCTTTCATTGGCCTTGTCCTTGTGTTGTATGGCGGTTTCCTTTTCCGATTGTGCAATTAGCTTCTCTATTCTTTCTAGCAGTCCATCAAAGTGCAACTGCATCTTTGCTGAGCTAGAGATGTTAAATAGGCGACTGGCCTCAAACATGGTCTGAGCCAATTCCACCATCTTAGCACAAATTTTGGTTCGTTCTAACTCTAGTTCTGCTCTTGGGTAACACTTTTCATGATCAGTTACATTTGGCCCTTCTTGGATTCTGGCCTGATATGCTTTAAGCATCATATTAAGGTCTTCGGGAGTGGGTTCTGCTAGGACTGATCCTACTCTAGGGGGTGGTGGAATTAGTTGAGGCGGGTTGGAAGGTGGCGGGTCGGATGGAGTTGGGAATGGTGGGGGTGGGGTAGTGTGAGAGGGAGTTTGAGATGTGAGTTCAATTATCCTGGCCTTTGTTTCTCTGAGGCTTTCCTTGAGTTCACTTATCTTTTTTGCCCATTGCCGTTTCATTCTTTCACGGCTATCTCTCCAGGCTCTAGTCCTCTTCTTTGTCATGCTCTCTGTTTCACTAACATCTGGGCTCTTTTCCTGGTCTACCCCTTGGTTTTGCTGCAATGCTTGAGCTCTAGTGATCACTTGCACAGGTGTAGTGGAAGTGACACTTCCTGTGGAATCTACCACTAACCCAATAACATTAATAGGAGTAATTTTTGGCATATTACTAGGATTCCTGGGGCAGTCTCGTAAGAGATGTTCCTTTCCACAGTCTTGGCAAAAACCCTGGATCGTTACTGACTGGGGTTGTGTAGGTGGAGGCAAGGGACAATCACGAATGAGGTGATCCCCCTGACATCTGTAGCATGGTCCTCTAGGGAATGGGGGTCTTACCTGCCTAGGTTGAGGTCTAGGATTGGGGTTTGTATACATGAGGTTTGTGTGATCTGACTCCCAACTAGGTTCACTCGGTTCTTCACTATAGTAGGACTCACCATGTTCAGGAGATTGCATGTAGTAAGCATGGGGACTATCGACATGTGTAGAATCAAAGCTATGGTCACTAGGGTCACTTTCAGAAAGCAGCGGTGTTACAGGGACTATAGCTCTATTCAGGTTTTCTTCTGCTGCTGCATATTTTACTGGGATCACATTAGCTGGGGCAGGGGGTTGTTGTGCTAACACAGGCTGAGGTCTTTGTTGGTTTTGGTATGGTTGCTGATAAGGTTGTTGTGGCCTGCCATATGGCTGCGGAGGGTACTGGTTCTGGTATCTTCCCTGCGGTGGATAGGGTTGAGGGTAAGTTTGCCTAACTCTTTGCTTATTGTAGGGGCAATCTTGTGCGGTGTGATTGGTGTACCTCCGTTCTATGGTGCATTACTGGCTACTAGGATTTACTTGGGGCTGAGTCATAATGGGACATACGTTCGCCATGTGGTCCCCACCACAAGTATAGCACCTTTTCACAGGGGCAAACCTTGGGATTTTTTTGTTAGTGACACCTAATTTCTGAGCTACTTTCTCTGCAAGTTCCTCGATTGATGTGGATTGCGTGGAAGAGAGGTTCGAGGCACTATCCGAATCTTTGTATATCTTGGAAAGCTCTAACTCCTCCCCTAGGTTATCCTCGATGTCAATGCACATGCGTACACACTCTTCTATGGTCCTAGGGTCCTTCAAGTACACATATGATCTTAATTTGGTACTTAGCAATCCATCCAGGAATAAAGCCACTTGCTTAGCTGGTGTGGGTAGCTCCGAAACAGGGCATCTTTCTAAGTATTGCCTAAATCTTCTTCCTGCAAGTCTCAGGGTTTCTTGAGGGGTTTGCTTGAAGCTGTGAATCAGCGAGGAGGTATTATGCCTTATGCCACTCTTAGAGAATTCAATAATGAAAGCCTCTAGGAGTTGGTCTATGCTCCTGAACTACCTCTCATTTAGTGGCTGAAACCATGTCAGGGCAGTGTTCCTAAGGGTCAGACCAAAGGCATTGTATTGCGTGAATAGATCCTCCACTTGTTCAGCTCTCAGGACTTGCCTAAACTCAGCCACATGATCGTATGGATCTCCAGTGCCATCGAAGTAGTTCTTCATGGACTTAACTAGCTGAGTCGGTCTCAAAGTCCTTGTGTGCTCTCTAGGTCGTGGTAGAGGGACCTCATCCGCATTTCTTTGATTCCTGTGAGCTCTAAGTATCTCAGGTTCTACTCTATTTGTTTCCGTCCTCATCCTTTCTCTGCCCACTAGGTTGGCAAAGCTGACTTCTGGTCTATCTCTACTTCTGTCTCTTTGCATTCCATGAGCTTGGGATGTTCCAGCTCCAGGGTGAGCATAGGATACATTCGATCTTGGTTGGGGGAAAACGAATTCACCCTTCCAAGTGTAAGCATGCCTATCATTTTCTGTCACCACAAAGATCCTCTCCGAAGCGTGATCTAAGTAGGTCACTCTACCTGGGCTATCAGGATCCTTAAACTCATAGATCATGATTGTTCCTATATCAATTGGCCGATCAGGTTTGTACCTCCAAAAGGCTTCGTCAGTCTCTCGATTGAGGAGCAAATCTATGCTCTTATTATCCTGGGGAATCCACTCCGGTGTGATAATCCTAGTGAGAACCGATTTACCTCGAGGGGTTCTAGGTTCTGCACCCATGTTTCCTTGCTCCAGGTCACCTAAGTCTGCTTCGGGGATTACATTTCCAAATTCGTCCGTCCTATCTGGGTGACTGGTGACTACGTATATGGTTCCTTCTTTGTCCAAGTATTCTCCATTTTCAAACTTGACAGCTGGGTGCTCTAATCCAATGGATTGATCAGGATTCTTAATCTGTACCACAGATCTTCCTAGGCCGTCCTCATAGATGCTAGCACCTAATCGATTGGTCCTAAGGTATTCCAATTGCGTTTTGTAAGAGCCTTCTACCCTGTGCATGTATGGCACTCCTGAACTGCCTGTAGGTCTCTCCATACCTTGAGACATCTCGGATTCACTAGTCTCAGAACTTGGGTAGTATGAGTGGTGGCTCAACTGCTGGGCCCACGACCTAGCAGTGTGGTTGACACTAGCCTCTGAAGACCTAAGGCTTTGTCTATCCCTTACTAGATGTCGCCCTGATCTAAGGTTCATAAGCCTAGCTGAATAGCCCAATTTTGCCCCAGTACAACCTCGTTGCAGAGTCCTTTTGTATCAGTTACTTGATTCTTTTTAGTTGATTCTCGTGTTAAAATTCTTGTCTGATATCACATCGTAAGGTATATTTGAGTGTAGTTCCGCACTTAAAGCTGATCGTTCCACGTTAAGTTCTTTTCCTTTAAAGTTCTCGATAGTACAAAGATTATGTCCTTGGCTTGAACTTGAGAGTTTAGGTCTGCTTCAACTTGATAATTGCCTATCGTCGCCCTGACTTACTCCTACCTCTAGTCGTTCTTAGCCTAAACTAGGAATTGACAGAGGGGGTTGAAAGTTTCCAACCTTTTGTTTCCTGCTTGGTTGCCCTTGAATGCCCAAGAAGTGTGTTCCCAAGCTTGCACTTACACTTGCTTTGAACGCCTTTCGATGCTCTCAATAGATCTGTAGAGTTCCAAAGTTAGCTTTAATATTTAAATTCCAAAGACAAAACCAATGATTCTCATTCCTGTAGCACAAATACTAATTTGCATAGTGAATTTTAGGAAAAACAATTCTTAAGACCCCTGACTTTGATCCCCCTGGGTATGGTCAACTTCAAAATACCCTAGCTGAAAATCAATGCATTATCTTTATAAAAAACAGTTGAGGGCGTGTAGTATATGCCACAAGCTTTCCAACAAGCCCTAGAGCTCAAAAAATGGATTTCGTATGAAAAAGTTATGACCGTTCAGGGTTCTAGGGTTAAGACAGGGTTCAAACAGGATCACTGTGCAACAGGTCTTCCCCAAGTTGTTTTCCTAAGGCCTCCTTTGTGCTCTAGAGTAAAATGTTTATGCCCAAAATTAGCCCAACTCTTCAATTTAAAAACCCTAAAAATTTGGCTAAAATTGGCTGTCAATCGCGATGGACAGGGTTGTCAATCGCGATGGACTGAAATTTTGCAAGATTTTCAAAAATTTTGGTGGAACTGTGGTGTGCAGGGTCTCTAGTCCACTGTGGTGCACTCAAATTTACCAAAAGGTGAAAATTTCTGTCAACCGCGATCGACAGGAGTCGGCAACTGCGAGACAGTTCTGCACATTTCCGTACCTGCGCGACGTGCTGGAGGGGATGATGATGCTGAAACCTGCAAGAAACTCCAAAAGCATGCAGAAAATAGCACACAACAGTTCGCTCTCTCGCTCTCTCTCACAAGTGAAATGAGGGAAATGAGGTGGAGAAGGTGATATAATAAAAAAACTGAAATTTTCACGATGATGGAAGTGGAGGTGGAAGATGGTGATGATGATGATGGTGATGATGGTGGTAAGGTAAGAAAGAGAAAAATAGGAAAAGTAAAGAAATTACCTACAACGCCAACGTCTCCAATCTACGTCTTACCATCACACGCTCATCCTCAAAGCTGGATCCCCGGCAACGGCGCCAAAATTTGGTGTAGCTCAGTGATGAGTAGCACCTCCTTTAATGTCAATCCGGGAAGACGTGAGGATGGTATGAAGACCTCGAGCAAGTGGAGGCACAAGTGCGTGAGTGAGAAGCACACAAAC
Source organism: Ceratopteris richardii (assembly GCA_020310875.1). Lineage (NCBI taxonomy): Eukaryota > Viridiplantae > Streptophyta > Polypodiopsida > Polypodiales > Pteridaceae > Ceratopteris > Ceratopteris richardii. The sequence goes on from CM035427.1 coordinate 47,988,615, forward strand.
ATGCACACACATACACACACACGCGCACACACGGCAAGACAAAGAGTGAGAAGCAATGGAGTTCTTAGATTACTTTCAAAAAGCTCTTACAAGTTCGTTTCAATTACAATCTAGCCTCAAAAATGAGCTCTCTAGCTCTTTTTATAGTTTTTGACTAGGTTTTGGCCCTGTCCAGACCTAGTGTCCGGCCTAGTTAAAAATTAGGTTCCAGGGCCAATTTGAGGGCTTAAACGGAGTCTAAAACATACGAAAATTGATATGTAGGTACTTCTAAGGCTCGTCAAGCTCAAGGACTCCTTGGCTTGCACAGAATGGAGCTACAAAAATATGAAATGGTATTTATAATCATTGTTAGTGATAAGAATCACTGTTATAAAGATGTTGATTTGGAAAAAATTTGAAGGGCCTATCTGCTAGATTTGCGTCGACTGCTTTGTCTACTTACTCCTTCACCTCGCTCTGACTCTCTCCGCTGGCTTCCTTGTCTAGTCAGTCCTTGGGTGCCCATACTGCTCTCAACATTGTTTTTGTGGAATTTGCTATTCAGCCATTACTTTCATGTACTAAGGAGACATCAATTAGCTCCAAAGACATGTATGATACTTTGTTGCCTCTTTTTACAGGTTGATAGTCTAGTGCTGGTCCTAATGATGCAACTTGTTAGCTTTTATAGGTTTCATGTGATGATGTAGATCGTTCCATTTCTAATGCAGATTAACATGATGCACTTATTGACAAGAGAGCTGATATTGAGAAGGCAAAAACTATACCAAAATGGCTAGTGTAGACCTTGCATGATAACAACTTAGATGCAGCTCTAACATATCGTACTCATTGAGGCTCTCATAATGCTTCTTTTGCATCAGATTGCTATGCTATGATTGCCTCAAGTCTTTGTGATGAGAATGAGCTAGTTTTGTTTGATGAAGCACAAAATTTAGAAAATTGGATGGTTGCTATGCAATCAGAATATGATGCTATCATGAAAAATGGTACTTGGTCTTCATGTGACTTGCCTCTTGCAAGAAGGCCATTGGCACTAAGTGGGTATACAAGCTGAAGCATAAGCGTGCTGGAATAGTTGAGACGTATAAGGTTAGGCTTGTTCCCATGGTTTTAGACCAAGCGGGAACAATAAGATAAACTTGTTCTCCTACCTCAAAGTTGATTCCTCTCCTTTGAGGATCGGCATAGGATCTCAACCTATCGTGAGCTCTCCAAATGTTTTCCTTAGCTAGATTAAGCATTCATCTCTTTGAATAAGCCCTTTCCAAAGGATGGACTTTTGCGTGCTACAATCTTACTACATAAGGAGCTCTTGCCTGAAACTCATACATAAGCGTAAATGGATTATTCATAGTGGAAGAGTGTTTTGCACTATTATATGCAAACTCTAATATAGGTAAGTACTCTTCTTAATTAGTTTTTCTTTAATTTACATATGTTCAAAGCATATCTTCTATGATTTGGTTAATCCTCTCCAATGGCCTATCCATCTCTAGATGTTTGACTGTGTTGATGCTAAGTTTAGTATCCAACTTCTTGAAGATTGCTCTCCAAAGTGCTAGTAAACTTCATATTCTCATTCTAAGAAATGTCTAATGGAAGACCGTATAACCAATACTTGCTCTCAATAAATAACCTAGACAAGTTAGGTGTCTTCACTGTACTACATATTAGAATAAACCTTGCCATCTTGGTTAACCTATCCATGAGTACCTAAAACTGAATTGTGTGCTCTCAGTGTGTTAGCTAATCCAACTATATAATCCATGGAGATACTTTCCCATCTTCCATCGGGAATATCCAATGTGTGGAGGTGAACTCCTATCCTCAATCTCTGAGCTTTATTCACCTCTCATTCTGTGCATTTAAGCACATACTCTAGGATTTCACTATGGATTCCAAGTCGATAAAGCTTCCTCTTAACAAGATCATATGAGTTGTTAACTCCCTGGCATCCTACACTAGGTGTTTCATGAAACTCATGCAATATAAGATCTTTGATCTAAAAATCTTTAAGGACACACACTGTACCTTTGTACACTAGATATCCATGATGAATATTGTAATTCTTCCACTTGAATCCGTCTTGAGTACTTGTTGATAGACCATCCTCACAAGAAACCAGTGTTTCTAGATCCCCTTTCTCTATGGCTTCCGAAGTCTCTGCATAGGCAGTATCAAGCCTATATTTACCTCTAATGGATTCAAGTACTTCAATAGTGATTAGAGTAAAACTCAATCCATTGAGCATAGGCATGCGGCTAAGGGAGTTAGCCACCACATTAAATTTTCCCTTCCTATACCTAAACTCATAATCAAAATCTTGAAAGGCCTCTATCCAATAGGCCTTAAGACCTTTAAGGTGTGTTTGATTAGAGAACCACTTAATGTTCTCTCGATCAAACACTTTCATTACCTTGGCACTAGATAAGTAATGATGGCATTTCTTCAAAGCATCGAAACAAAGCCTTCGCATAAGTGGAATAATCCTTCTAAGTTGCTTCTGGTTTCTTACTCTCAAATGCTATGGCTTGACCATCATGAACTAAGATCACTCTTATAGAAAAATCACTTGTGTCAGTTTCAACCAGAAATGGTCGATTGGGATGCACACTATCTATAGAAGTCGAGTAGAAGTGATTTCTACGTTTAACTTCTACATACTTTGTTTCTATTCATCTCCCCAAATGAATGGCCTTTCCTTTGCATTTGAGTTGTTCCATCATCGAATAGAAATCTTGGCATAATAATTTATGAATATTCGATAGAACCCAGACAAACCTAGGAGGATCTAGAGTTCTTCCAAGTTTTTAGGATGCGACCATTCCATGATAGCTTGCACCTTTTTAGGTGTTGATAAATTTTGGTCGTGGTGCGTGAGCACACTCAAGACCATTGGGTCACTTTTTTCCCTATTTAGGAGGTTTTTTCCCTCGGCTTGTATAATTGCATATAACCCTAATGGGTTACTAATCTTAGGACATTCACTTGGTAATACATTCAATATTGTGTGTTGTGGTCCAAGCTTCTTCTACTTTCTGTGCTATTCAGGTACTCTCGTAGACCTCAAACTCCAACAATTGGTATTAGATGTTGGAGTTAGACATCTCCGGAAGCACGCGAACAACAGAACAAAGAAGAAGAAGCTTGGAGCACAACACACAATACTGAATTTATTACTAGAGAATGTACAAAGATAAGTAGCCCATTAGGGTAGTAAGCGTATATACAAGCTGGGGGAAAAAAACCTCCTAAAGAGGGAAAAAAGTACCCCGGCGGTCCTAGAGTGTTCACACACATCACTACCTAAATATATCAACAAATCCCCCTTGAGAGTGATGTGGTGAACAAGTAGCTGGCACTCATGTATAAGGAAGTGCCAAGCTATGTGGAAATCACTCCACAAAGTAAGCCCAAAACTTTGTGGAAAGCTTCAAACTTCTCCCTAGGCAAAGCCTTCGTGAAAAGGTCTACAATGTTCTCCTGTGTGGGAACATATGCCAAGCTGATCTCCCTAGTAGAGAACCTCTCCCTGACATAATGATAATGCACCTCAATGTGCTTAGTGCAAGCATGGAACACAGGGTTCCTCGCAATTGCCAATGCGCTCTGACTGTCAGTGAAGATGGTGGTGGCAGAAGACTGAACAACACCCAAATCAGCCATAAGGCGTCTAAGCCACACACACTCAACAGTAGCTATGAAAGCTGCCCTACACTCAGCCTCACAATTGGAAGTGGCCACAGTAGGCTGCTTCTTGCTCAACCAAGATATACATGAGCTACCAAGCATGAAGCAAAAGCCAATAATGGACACATGAGTGCCATAGCAACCAACCCAATCAGAGTCAGAAAAAGCATGCAAATCTAGTGGTAGTGATCCCCCCTTGGGATAAAACAACCCAAGTAGCCAAGTACCACTCAAGTAGCGAAAGATGCGCTTAACCGCCTGCCAGTGCTTGACTCCTGGGCAATGCATAAACCTGGTCATCGATGAGACAACAAATTGAATATTTGGCCGAGTAATGCATAAGTAAATCAAGCATCCAACAGCCTGCTGATAGAGAACAGCATCAAATGCATCTCCAGCATCATGAAGACTCAATCGTAAACCTGTCTCCATAGGAGTGGTAATAGGCTTACAGTCTTCAAGGCCAAAACACTGCAATAATGTGTCAATCTATTTTGATTGACACAAAGCCATTCCACCATCAACTTGCATAAACTGAATGCCCAAATAGTGATGCAAATGCCCCAAATCAGACATATCAAATGAGGCATGTAAATCAGCCTTAAAATCAGCAATATGCTTCTCAATAGGACCATTGAGCAGCATGTCCTCAACATAGACAACAATGATCAGAAGCACATCATTAGCAAGCTTAACATATAAGGTGCTTTAGTTGGACTGTTCTCAAAACCATGTGCAATTAGATAGGCATGTATCTTCTCATACCAAGCACATGGTGCTTGCTTTAAACCATATAATGCCTTCTTTAACCCGCACACCTGGTTTTCATGCCCTTTTTGCACAAAGCGAGGGGGCTGAAAAACATACACTTCTTCATGCAAGTCACCATTCAGAAATGCTGTTTTAATGTCCAACTGATGTACATTCCAACCATGATGGGCTGCAAGTGCACAAATGCTCCGAACAGTAGTCATATGGCATGTAGGTGCAAAGGTCTCATCAAAATCAATGCCTTTTTCTTGCGCATAAGCCTTTACAACGAGCCTAGCCTTATACCTATCAACTGTACCATCAGGTTTACGCTTCAACTTGTATACCCACTTAGTGGCAATGGCCTTCTTGCCAGGTGGCAAGTCACATAAAGACCAAGTACCATTCTTCATTATTGCATCATATTCAGATTGCATAGAAGCCATCCAATTTTCTAAATTTTCTGCTTCATGAAATGAAATAGGCTCATTCTCATCACAGAGACTAGATGCAGCCATAGCATAGCAATCTGATGCAAAAGAGGCACTATGAGAGCCTGATCGAGTACGATATGACAGAGGTGCATCTAATTTGCTGTCACACGAGGTCTACATCAACCATTTTGGCATAGTTCTTACCTGCTCAATATCAGCTCTCTCATCAATAAGTGCATCATGTACATCTGCATAAAAAATGGGATTATCTACATCATCACATGAAACCTGTAAAGGTTGACAAATTGCCTCATTAGGACCAGCACTAGATTCTCCACCTGTAAAAGGAGGCAACAAAGTATCATACATGTCTTTGGAGCTAATAGATATCTCCTTAGTACATGAAAGCAATGGCTGAATAACATCTTCCACAAAAACAACATCACAACTAACCAGAATGCGTTTAGTCTGTGGATGATACAGACGATAGCCTTTACTTTCAGAACTGTACCCAACAAAAATACATTTTACTGCTTTATCATCCAATTTTCTGCGATGTTGTTCAGGCACTAATGCATATGCCAAACAACCCAGAACTCGCAAATGAGCAACATATGGCTTGTGGTCATGCCAAGACGCATATGGAGTGATAGACTGCAGTGCTTTAGTGGGACACCTATTCAGTACATATGCTGCACACATGACAGCCTCAAGCTAGAAACTATGTGGTAAAGCGTGACTCTTGACCATACACCTCGCCATCTCCATGAGTGATCTATTCTTTTGTTCAGCAACTCCATTCTGTTGAGGTGTATACGGCACTGTACACTGGTGTTTTATCCCACGTTCAGCCAAAATGTATTAAAATCAGAAGACATATACACTGGTGTTTTATCCCATGTTCAACCAGAAATGTATTAAAATCAGAAAGACATATACTCCCCTCCTCGATAAGAATGGAGGGTACCCATTTTACATGCTGCCAGATTTTCAGCCTAAAACAAAAACTGTTTGAAGCACATGAACACCTCGGACTTTGCCTTCAATGGATATACCCATGCATGCCTGGAAAAATCATCGATGAAACTCACGAAGTAAAGATAAGTCCAAAAAGAAGGTGTCTGCATAGGACCACATACATCACTATGTACAAGCTGCAATTTCTGAGTAGCCCGAACTTAACTATCTTTTGGAAAGGATGAGCACTTCATTTTGCCCAAAATACAGCCTTCACAAACATGTTTTCCAGGTGCCTCAAGTTTGGGCAAAGAGGACACCATTTCAAATTTCTGCAGGCGTAGCAAACTAGCAAAATTTAGATGACCAAAGCGTGCATGCCAAAGCTTTGCTTCTGACATAGCCTGAGAATCATTTACTGCACATGCCAAATCATTTACAGATCTTTCATAGTCTATGAGCTTATACTACCCACGACATAAAATGCTAGAAACAATAATCACATCGCCATTTGATAGATCATGAACTCTACACCTGTCAACAACAAATTTCACATCCAAGCCAATCTTGGCTAATGTAGAAACTGATAACAGGTTCTTCTTGATCCCTAGCACAAATAAAGCATCTGACAAAGTGAAAGAACTACCATCAACAGTAGTCAAAATGATCTTACCAACTCCCATAACAGGATAAGAGGAGTTGTTGGTGCATATAACAGTATTCCCTGTAGGGGCAGGCTCGAGTGAAGAGAAGAAACTGCACTGCAAGGTAATATGTTTGGTCACCCCACTGTCAAAGTACCAAACATCTCAGTCTAGTGCAGACATGCACTCCTCATGAGAAGGTGGGTCAAAACTGCAAACAGTAGTAAACGCCCATTCTTCTTCTTGCACAAGATTAGAAAACTCTGTTTTTGGTGTAGAGGCTTCTGCAACAACCATTCCAGCCTCTTTCTTCTTTGCCTCTTTTGCAGCCAGCTTTGGACAGTTCTTTATGATATGATCATTCCCTTTACAATACTTACAAAACAATTTTTGCTTTCCTGATTTTGTCTCATCTTTATCTTCCTTCTTCGAATATGCAGAATTAGCAGATTTCTGCTTGCTAGTAGAAGAGCTCCATTTTCCTTTGCCCTTCTAACTAGCCAGGAAAGCTTGATCTGCAACTCGCATAATGGACCTGTTCTGCGTGGACTGATCTTCTTGCAACAGAACAAAGACTAACTCCTCAAATGATAAGGCATTTGGATTGCCTTTCATCATCAACCGAAGAGTAGAAGCAAAACTCTGATAAGAATCAGGAAGACCATTCAGAACGTCTGCACAAGTGAGCTATCTGGTATAACCTCATCAGCAGAAATCAACTGTTCCTTCAAGTCTTTGATCTTCGTTAGGAAACTGTCCATAGAATCACCTTCATTCATGTGCTCACTCTCCAACTGTTTTCGGAGGTGAGCAACACGAGCCTCATTACTAGCTTGGTACAATGTGGTAAGTGTATCCCAAGCATCCTTAGCTATTCTACAAGAGCGAATATGAGGAATAATGGCACGTTTGATAGACAAAGCTATCAATGCATGTGCCTGGGCATCTCTGCCATCCCAACGAATCTGCTCTACAGTAGGCGGAACAGAAACTACAACACGAACAAGAATATGCAGAATACCATTATCTTCGACACTTTCTGCATCAGCTTCAGTACCTACAGTCGTAACAGTTGCAGGTGTGATAGAATGTTTTTCGACACCGTGCACAATGTTCCACAGTCCTTTTGCAACCAACACATGTCGCATCATATAAGCCCATAACCAGTAGTTGGTACCATCCAACTTATCCTCAATAGCCAACATACGCAATACATCACTGCTTTCAGCGATGGCCAATGACTAAAATACCTTGATGCAGAAAATTGACTGTATCTCAAAAAGTTGCACAAAACTGTCGAGACGAATTCTGCTAAACCTCTAGCAGACTTCGAGACGCTTATACTGGTGAACAGAAACTGGTACATGCCTTTGGCACAAAAAGACAAAATAGCCTGCACAAGCACTATGATAATGCGTTCGGAGGCCAAAACAAGCTCACATCGCGATTTCGGCACCATAGAGTGAAGCAATTTTGATCTCTAAAACACTCTGAGTATGCTCACCAAATTTTGTGCGAATCTGGGACTGCATTCGGAGGAGTGTCGACGGCACCCTAGATGAAGCGATGACCTGCTCTGATACCAATTGTTGGAGTTAGACATCTGCGGAAGCACGTGAACAACACAAGGAAGAAGAAGAAGCTTGGAGCACAACACACAATACTGAATTTATTACTAAAGAGTAGCCCATTAGGGCAGTAGGCGTATATACAAGCCGGGGGAAAAAAACCTCGTAAAGAGGGAAAAAAGTGCCTCGGCGGTCCTAGAGTGTTCACACACATCACTACCTAAATATATCAACATTAGAGTAGGTCACGACTTCATCTATGGCATCATTGAAAAGCCTTTGTTCATCGTCTTAGAATCGCATGAAAATTATATAGCATACTTAGGGTGATTAAGAGCTCAAAAAACCTTTGCTTGATGGTGTCAAAATTTGGATCTAAGCTTGTTTCAGCCTCGACACAAGAACAACACTTTCTTTTTTCAAGAGTACCCTTATAAATTTGAGATTACTAGAATAAAATGCACTTTGTGCTTAGGAACATCAATGCAAAATCATTTTTGTACAAAACAGATGAGTTTTCACATAGACTAGACTAAGAGACTTGCTATTTTGAGTTGATTCAAGCAACTTCAAATGTCTAATACAACGAGCCTGATTGCAATTGATTAAAAACCTTTTAGATGAATTTGAATTATAGCGTTAAGTTCCTAATATGCTCAAGAAGAAAATTTATAACCAATCTATGCTTCAATTATAAGCTTAGCATTAGAAGATGTTGATCCTTACTTTTCAGGGATGTGCTGAGATAGACTCCGAGACCATAAAAACTAAATTTCTCGCAATTTACAATACCAAATGCCACAAAAATGTGTACACACGAAGTAGACACTATTAGCTTTTCAATATGTCATCATGCATAAAGATTGGATCACTGTGGAGATAGAATGAACCTCTACAATTTGACAGACATTGGAGATGATGATGCAAGAAAATGGCAGAATGAAGATCAAATGTATTTGTATATGGCTCTAAACTTATGTTCCAAGTGTTTGTGAGTCCATATAGACTACTTGTGTAGTCCACAACACTTCAACAATTATTTGATTTTGAAATATCACGAAGAGCTTAATTGATGTGAATTACTTTTCCTATAATCAAGGAAAGTAGAAGATTCAAGCTAAGTTGATCTGAGTAATTGAGTATCACCTACCTTAAAAAACTTATGGATTTTGGGCTTCTTTTATTTATCCTTTGACATGAATAAAGGTTAAGTAACCATAAAACTTATGGATCTTACATGATTAAGGAAGATTCATGAGATACCATGGGTAATCATGAATCTTTACATCAATAGGAATTCTAAAGAAAAAATTTTAGCACTATGGCTCACTTTAATATTGGACTAAAACAAGCCTTTATCAAGCATGGTTTTAACTTGATGTCCTAACAACTACCCCTCAAGCTAAAGCATGCTTGAATCTTCATTTTTTATAAGTTGAATACCTTCTATTGATTTAAAATTCCAAATTTATACATCATATTTGCTACCTACTTTTCAATTGGAACAAAAGAAATACCAATCTCCTTTGCCATGAGCTTCCCCGTGATGAGGTGCTAATGAACCTCTATATGTTTGGTTCTTGAATGGTAAACAGGATTCATTGCTAAGTGCATAGAGCTAATAGTATCTCCAAATATGTGAGGTTTGGAACTCACAAGTCTCAAATATGTATATAGGTCGTTTAGCCATATAGCTTCTTGAGTTGCTATGGTCAATCCTCTATATTCTACTTCATTTGAGGATAGTGCAACTGTTGGTTGCTTCTTGGAAATCCATGTCACAAGTTTAGAACTTGCAAATGCTAAGAATCTTGAAGTACTTCTCCTATCATCCTTGGATCTTGCCCAATCTGCATCTGAGTATAGCTTGAGATCTAAATCTCATGAATAAGGATAGAATATACCTTAATTAATTATGCCTTTGAGATACTTAAGTACTCTCTTAGGTACATTGTTGGTGCATTTTACCCAAGCCTACATGCTTGATATGCTTGTTATTATGCTCATTTGTAAGTCACGTGTAGTCATGTGAACCCCTCTTGTAAAAGAGTTCATTTTTATCTCTTGTAATTGGAAGAAAGAAAAAGGAAAAGGATGGCTTACCTCATCCATGATGTAAAAGAAACATCGTGGCTCTAACTACCTAAAACCACAAATTTTTGAGCTGAGGGAATATCTCCTAACTTTGCGGATCACTTTTAGGTGGAGCCATTCGAATTCGAACTCAAAACTCCCTCCAAGAATAGCTATAAAAAGAGCAAGACGGAAGAGGTGATTAGCAAGCCTTGTACGTGACTACTTCATGTCATTTTGTAGAGATTGAAGAGATTACTCCATAGCTCTATCATTCTACTCCCATTGTGCAAATATTCAATGCCAATGTGGTTGTAATCATATGTGAATCTATACATTTATCATCATCTCCTTCTCTGTTTTGTTCTCTGCTATACTCACTTAGAGCAGTAACTTCAGAAGGTCATATCTCGCGTTCTCCTCAACATTCTTCAGTATTTTAACGTGCGTTGGATAGCTCTTATTGTCTAGTTTTTGCCTATCAATTTGTATGGTCATTGGAGTAATATTTTTGGAGATATCTGCATTTTACTGCTCACTGGTCTATCTCTACAGAGCCCCAAGAATGGTGGGCATGTTCCAGAAATTGATGAATCTTGTTTTCAGTGCTCAGTCCATCATTTGAAGTGTTTTAACTTGGATTCGGAAGCTTGATAAGTCTATTTGCTATGCCCAAAAGGAATTTATCTAATTCCTACCAGGTTGAGAACACTGTTCAATGTTTCCAGCAGGTGTATGTCCAAAAATAGCAAGTTTTGGGAGCTAGTTATTTCGCAACTAGTCTATCTTCACTTAAACTTTTGGGATACATGTTCCAAAGTACTTGGCTGATATTTTGGTGGATTTAGGAAGCTCAAAGGGCCTACTAATCAACTCTGAAGTCTTAGTTGGCTGGTGTGAAGCCGGTTGTGGTAGCACCAACTCATCTTTGGATTGCATCCACCATCTCTCTTCATAGTGGTATCAGAGCATAGTCAAGCAACATGGGAGATGGATTTCCATCAACAATTGACAAATTGGATCGAAACAACTAACCGGCATGGTCTCTAAGGATGGAGGCTTCCCTTCAAAGGAGGAATCTATATGGATTCATATCCGGAGAGGAAGTAATGCCAACCATGAGGAACAAAGGGCAACCATCACATGAAGAAGTGGAAGGACTTTCAAATTGGTGTTCGAAGGATGCACTTGCAAGGTCCTATATTCGAAACTCAATCTCTGATTTTCTTTTACCTCATGTCAAGGGATGCAAGACATCAAGAGAGACCTGGAATGCACTTGCTTCTTTCTTCTCTTCAAACACGAGCAAGGAAGAACCAATTGTGGATGGAGTTCACAACAATGAAGAAAAGCCCGAAGCAAAATGTGACTGATTATGTCACAAAGATGAAGGAGATTTCCGACCAACTTGGAAGCATTGGAGAGGTAATTGAAGAGGAGCAAATCATTAGACAAATCATAAGTGGAATCAAATCAGACGACAAGTGGGAGTCATTCACAATAGCCATGGATTTATACATGGATATGCATGTACCCAACCTCAACACACTCATGGGCCAACTCTTCACTCATGAAGCAAAGATTAGCAAAGGTGGTGAGTCCTCAAGAGGTAATCAAACTTCTGCCTTATATTTTGATAAAGCTAAGGTCAAGGACAAGTCAAAGAATAGGAAGAATGAAGATGAAGGTAGCTCTTTCCAAGCAAACTTTGCAGGTAGAGGAAGAGCTAGAGGAAGAGGCAGAGGTGGAAAGCAAGGCAGGAGGAGATTCCAATCATCTCAACCTTGCAATATATGTGGCTTATCTAATCATACTACTGAAGAATGTTTCAGGAATCCAAGGAACTCAAGAGGAAGAGGATTCAATAGAGGTGGATATGGATCAAATAGAGGCAGATACAATGGAGGCTACAACAACAAGAACTACTACAACAACAATTACAACAATAAAAACTATCAAAGTGGCCATAGAGGAAGGAGAGACTACAATAACTATGCAGAGGACCAAAGTCAAGAAGATTCATTATTGATTATGAATCTATCAGTGAAGAAGGGTAAGGATGATGATCACATATTTTACATTGATTCGGGATGCTCAAACCATGTAGCACGAAATGTGGCTTTATTTTCTGATTTAGAAGATCCTCATAACAAGCATGAAGTGCAGACAGGAGATGACACAAAGCACTCAGTGGAGAAGATAGGTAATGTGAAGACATCAGATGGGAATATGAACCTCTTAAGCAAAGTCTTGCATGTCCCTACAATTACCAAAAATTTAATAAGTGTTGGACAGATTGTTGAAAAAGGATTGCAGGTTAGATTCAACCGATTTGGAGCATATGTTGAAGACCCAAGGCAAGGCTTTAGAAGGATTGCCAAAGGAGAAAAGACAGGAAGGCTTTTCACTTTTGAAGTGGAAGATACAAAGAACATAGCTTTGTTTAGCTATGGATCTCAAACTCTAACAGAGTTGGAGATATGGCACAAAAGGCTTGCTCACATTGGTGAGAGGACACTCAAACAAATTTGCAGGGACCAAAGTGTACTTGGTTTGCCTAATATCACAAGGCAACACATGATTTATAAGTGTGAAGCTTGTCAACTCGGCAAGGCTCATAGACAACCTTTCAATAAGAAAGGATATATGTATCAAAATCCTTTGGATCTAGTGCACACGAATGTGTGGGGTCCAAGTAAGGAGCCATCTATATCAGGCTCAAGATATTATGTGTCTTTCATAGATGATTGTAGCAGGTGGACCATTCTGTTTTTCATGAAGCACAAGGATGAAGTGTTTAATTGCTTTAAGAAGTATATTGCTCTTGTTGAAAATCAAACAGGTAGGACTTTGAAAAGAATCAGATCAGATGGTGGAGGAGAATACTTCTCTTCTGAATTTGATGCCTTCTTGCATGAAAGAGGCATTAAAAGGGAAGTCACTACAAGGTATACACCCGAACTCAATGGTGTAGCAGAGAGGAGGAACAGAGCTATTGTCGAAGCTGCAAGGTCCATGCTCAATGAAAAGGGATTGCCAAACTACCTATGGGCAGAGGTTGTGTTGACAGCCACATATCTCATAAATTGACTTCCATCTAAGTCACTAGATGGAACAACTCCATATGAAGTGTGGAATGGAAGAAGACCTAGTCTAGAGCATTGTAAAATCTTTGGATGCTTAGCCTATGCTCACATTCCTTCTCAAGTAACAGGGAAATTGGATCCGAAGGCAGAGAAGTGTGTATTCATTGGTTATGATCGAAACCAAAAAGGATATAGATTGGACAATCCAACCAATAAAGGATTTTCTGTGAGTAGAGATGTAATTTTTGATGAAAACAAATCATGGTTTGATGATGACAGGAAAGTGAAGCTGCCATATGACTTGGATGAAGATTTTCCATCACTTCAACCAAAGGAGCCAAAGCAGATTGAAGAAAGTGTTTCAGAGATTGACCTAGAAGACTTGGAAAGACTAAAGCTATGGAAGAACAAAGGTAAAGCAAAGATGCAGGATGCTACATATGGACCGGAGAGCTCACATCAACCACTTAGAAGGTCTTCAAGGGAGAAGAAGAAACCAGAGAGGTTTGGTTATGATACTTCTTTGGTCACCAAGCACTCAATCTACATTGCAAATGATTCAACCAATGAAGAACCTACCACATTCGAAGAAGCACAAAGCAAGAAAGCTTGGAGAGATGCAATGGATGAAGAAATGGAAGCCTTGAAGGAGAATGACACTTGGGAGCTTGTACCTAACAAGCCATCTATGAAGGTAATTGGATCTCGATGGATATACAAAATCAAGAGGAATCCAGATGGAAGTATAAATAGACACAAAGCAAGGTTAGTTGCTAAAGGGTTTGCTCAAACCCATGGTATTGATTATGAGGAGACTTTCTCTCTTGTTGCAAAAATGCCTACAATTAGGGTTCTCATTAGTCTTGCTGCATCTAGAAATTGGAAGCTTTATCAACTTGATGTAAAGAATGCTTTCTTGAATGGATGGATTTCTGAGGAAGTGTATATGGCACAACCTCCTGGATATGAGGATGCACATTATCCTAACTATGTATGCAAACTAAAGAAAGCTTTGTATGGATTGAAGCAAGCTTCAAGAGCTTGGAATTTCAGATTGGTGACTTATTTGCAGGACCAAGGATTCAAAGCTAGCAAAGCGGATACCTCTTTGTTCATAAAGAGGAATGGATCTCAAGTGATCTATTTATGTGGGTATGTTGATGATATTATTATCACAGGCAATGTTCTTGAAGGAATCAAATAGGTAAAGAGTCAAATGAAGGAGGAGTTCAAAATAAGTGACCTCGGACCACTCACTTATTTTCTTGGATTGGAGTTGATCTACACAGATTCAGGTATATACATCACACAAAGGAAGTATGTCCATGACATGCTCGTCAAGTTCAAGATGGAAAATACCAAGTGTGCAGGTACACCTACGGAGCAAAATCATAAGCTTAGTGCTTATGAAGGAGAGCCAATTGAAGACATCATAAGCTATCAAAGCTTGGTTGGAAGTTTGAACTATGCAACACTCACAAGGGTGGATATATGCTATAGTGTTAGCATATTGAGTCAGTTTATGCATAAGCCGAGAAGAACACATATGGAAGCGGCCAAGAGAGTCCTCAAGTACCTAAAGGGGACTATGAATGAAGGTTTGTTCTATTCATATAATTCAGATATTGAGCTAAAGATCTACTCAGATGCAGATTGGGCCGGATCTAGAGATGATAGAAGAAGCACATCCGGGTATATATCGTTTGCAGGTTCAAAAATCATTTCTTGGTCATCGAAGAAGCAACCAACCGTGGCATTATCTTTTACCAAAGCCGAATATAGAGGTTTGGCTAATGCAACTCAAGAAATCATGTGGTTAAAGTCTTTGTACACACATCTTGGACTTCATTCTTCAACACCTCACATTTTTGGTGACAACACAAGCTCACTACATCTAGCAGCTAATCCAGTATGCCATGCTAGAACCAAGCATATTGAAGTCCACTACCATTATGTAAGAGAGAAGCTAATGAGCAAGGATATTCAACTATCCTATGTCTCTACAGATATGCAATGTGCAGACATGTTGACTAAAGCTCTTGATGGTACAAAGTTAAGTAGATTCAAGTTGATGATTGGCTTGCAGGAAATCAAGGACAATTGAAGACTTATTTGGAGGCCAAGCATGTTAGGCTTGAGGGGGAGCTGTTGGTGCATTTTACCCAAGCCTACATGCTTGATATGCTTGATATTATGCTCATTTGTAAGTCACATGTGTAGTCATGTGCACCCCTCTTGTAAAAGAGTTCATTTTTATCTCTTGTAATTGAAAGAAAGAAAAAGGAAAAGGATGGCTTACCTCATCCATGATGTAAAAGAAAAGTCATGGCTCTAACTACCTAAAACCACGAATTTTTGAGCTGAGGGAATATCTCCTAACTTTGGGGATCACTTTTAGGTGGAGCCATTCGATTCGAATTCACAACTCCCTCCAAGAATAGCTATAAAAAGAGCAAGAAGGAAGAGGTGATTAGTAAGCCTTGTACGTGACTACTTCATGTCATTTTGTAGAGATTGAAGAGCTTACTCCATATCTCTATCATTCTACTCCCATTATGCAAATATTCATTGCCAATGTGGTTGTAATCATATGTGAATCTATACATTTATCATCATCTACTTCTCTGTTTTGTTCTCTGCTATACTCACTCAGAGCAATAACTTCAGAAGGTCATATCTCGCATTTTCCTCAACATTTTGTAGTGTTTTAACAAGCGTTGGATAGCTCTTACTGTCTAGTTTTTGCATATAAATTTTTATGTTCATTAGATTAATAGTTTTGGAGATATCTGCATTTTACGGCTCACTGGTCTATCTCTGCAGAGCCCCGAGAATGGTGGGCATGTTTGAGAAATTGATGAATCTTGTTCTCAGTGCTCAATCCATCATTTGAAGTGTTTTAACTTGGATTAGGACGCTTGCTAAGTCTATTTGTTATGCCCAAAAGGAATTTATCTAATTCCTACCAAGTTGAGAGCACTGTTCAATGTTTCCCGCAGGTGTATGTCCAAAAATAGCAAGTTTTGGGAGCTAGTCATTTCGCAACTAGTCTGTCTTCACTTAAACTTTTGGGATACATGTTCCAAAGTACTTGGCTGATATTTTGGTGGATTTAGGAAACTCAAAGGGTCTACTAATCAAATCTGAAGTCTTAGTTGGCTGGTGTGAAGCCGGTTGTGGTAGCACCAACTCATCTTTGGATTGCATCCACCATCTCTCTTCACATACATGGATATGTGGTATTCTTGAAGAGTCCATGAATTTTCTTAGCACTCCTACACTATATGATATGTCTGCCCTTGTATGAGTAGCATAAATCAATCTACCTACCAAGCTTTGGTACTCTTTTATGTCTTCAATCTACTCATCTTCATAGACACTAAGTTTATGATTCATTTTCAAAGGTGTACTTGCAAGTTTAGCATTCTCCACCTTGAACTTTAGGAGTAGGTCCTGAATGTACCTCCTTTGAGTCAAATACATCCCTTGATTTGTGTATATTACCAACATACCTAAGAAAAATGTGAGCTCTCCTAGATCAATAATCTTAAACTGTTCATGTATATGTTTCTTGATCTTTTAATTCCGTTCAAGTCATCATCTATCATAATTGTTTAATCTACATAAACACATAAATAGATGACTTCATTATAGACCTTCTTGATGAACAAAGAAGGATGTGCATTGCTTGACTTGAAACCTTGATATTGTAGATAGGTTCTCAATATGAAATTCCAAGATCTAGGAGCTTCTTTTAATCCATACAATGCCTTCTTGAGTTTGCATACATAAGAAGGACAATTATGGTCTTTGAACCCTTAAGGTTGTGAAATGTATAGCTCTTCACTAATCAACCCATTGAGAAAAGCATTTTTCACATCAAGTTGAAGTAGCTTCCAATTTTTTTTAGTTGCTACACTAAGCAATGTCTTGATGGTGGTCATCTTCGCAACCGGTGAGAAATCATCCTCATAGTCTACACCTTGAGTTTGAGCATATCTTTTAGCAACTAATCTAGCTCTGTACTTGCGAATTGGACCAAACTTCAACACTTGTATTTCAAGCTACTCCAAGTATTACCAATTTTGAGAAAAGAAATTCTCTAATATTATTGAGTGTACCTAAATGAGCCAATGTATCAATTATCAAGCCAAATGATCCATTTGATAGCTCACACCAAGATTGGAAAGCTCCAGGTTACCTATCGCTTTGGCTCTCTCCCTAAGATCTCAACATGCAAATGACGTCCCAAGTGTAGTCTAGGGCATATGAACCTTAGGTGTTGGAAAGCCAAAAACCAATTTTGTGTGTTCATTTTTTTTTGCAAACACTAACTTCCGTAGCTCTCCCAAAGTTTTAACCCTAATTCCTAGATGCCCTAACTTCTCCTAATCCTGTCAACTTGCTTCACACACCCATGGGTGGTGAAATGCGATGTACGTGTAAAACATATGGCTTTGCCTTCAATCCAACTTCATATCTACTCCAAAATTGTGTTATAACTATCACATGGGCATCTTAACACAAACCCTCATCCCTGGCAACAATACCAAAAATGTGTGTAATCATGTAGATGTGTGATAAATGATTGCAGCTAGCAACCACATCTTATGAGCACACAGAAGTGGTGGTTTGGCTAAAGACGTCAAATTTCCAAACCAAGGGTTGATTAGCCAAGTGCATACAAGCATGTGCACATACATGATGGTTAATGCATCCACTAGTCAAACAAACATGTACTATGTCTGTATCACCTTACACAACCATCTTCTACACTTAGAGATACACCACAACACATGTAATGATAGCATACCTAAGAATGAGGTTTTCTCTTAACTCTAATGTCAAAATATTACTTAATAGGGGTTTCATTTTGAATCACTATATGAGACATGTCTATTGGAAGTGGGCATAGAAGCATTTTGGGTTTCGTACAAAAAGTTATGGCCAAAAAACTAGGTGTTGAGAATTGCCTCCCTACACTCTGTGACACCTTACACTTCACACATGCAAGAAAATAGTGACAAAAGGAGCGGAAGGGATAGATAACACTGTAGCTCAGTGATGAGTAGCACCTCCTTTAATGTCAATCCGGGAAGACGTGAGGATGGTATGAAGACCTCGAGCAAGTGGAGGCACAAGTGCGTGAGTGAGAAGCACACTAACATGCATACACATACACACACACGCGCACACACGGCAAGACAAAGAGTGAGAAGCAATGGAGTTCTTAGATTACTTTCAAAAAGCTCTTACAAGTTCATTTCAATTACAATCCAACCTCAAAAATGAGCTCTCTAGCTCCTTTTATAGTTTTTGACTAGCTTTGGCCCTGTTCAGACTTAGTGTCCGGCCTAGTTAAAAATTAGGTTCCATGGCTTATTAGAGGGCTCAAACGAGATCTAAAAAATATGAAAATTGGCAGGTAGATACTTCTAAAGCTCCTCAAGCTCAAGGACTCCTTGGCTTGCACAAAATGGAGCTACAAAAATACGAAATGATATTTACAATGGTTTTTAGTGATGAAAATCACTATTTGTGTAGGGATTTCCTCTATTGATTTGTTATACGTACCTTTGAGCTCCCTACTTGCTCTGTCTTCTCGTGTGCTCAACTCCTTGATGTCTGAAAAATTTAGATGGCCTACTTGCCAGATCTTCTTTGACTGCCATGTATGCTTGTGCTGTCCCTTCGCTCCGACTCTCTTCGTCTTGTGGCTCCTTCGGTTCCCTGACTGCTGCCAACACCCCCCCCACTCTCGCGTCTGTCGCCCCTGACAGACCCTTGTCTAGAGGGTTTTTGAACATAATATTGGACGACATCGGAGGCTAGGTGGTGTTCTTCTAGTCGTAAGCCGCGTGCTAGATCTGTGAGCAAATCATCCCAATTCACAGGTCCGGGAACATCTGGATGAGGCACCCTCAATTGTTCTGAGTGAATAGTTCTCTCCACAGCAAATAATTGGAGGAGATGTGATGGTCTGGGTATAAAGATTTCGGAGTGATATTCCCAGAATCCTGTGATGAACATCTCCTCAAATGTCTGTTTAAAGCAGGCTGGGAGGTACTTGATTCTGGCGTGCCAAGCATATATTACTTCAATTGATGGGGTGGTACTCATATCGTACACCAGATCCTGGTTTCCTGTCACGAAGCCTGCTCCTGAGAAGTGGGGGTCCTTAATATTCCTAAACGTCCTGAAAGTGATCAGCATTAATTCAAATATTTTCATACACATCTGGGCCATCACATCGGGATTATTGCGTAGCCGAATGCTCTAGTGACGGATTGTAGAAATCATGTAGTTCACCGTGGGGGGTCCTCCTGGAGGTGCTAGATAAACGTAATTTAACCATTTTGCGCAGGCTTTGATGTCTCTGACGGCAATAGTGAATTCAGGCCAGGTGCGTCTTCGAAGAACTGGAACGTAACAAGGATTATATTTAATAAACAACGTCATATTATTCCAGGTTCGGACCATTTCAGGATATGTTTCCAAAAGCCTGATCCTCCAGGTGGGTTGATGGATGGACCCACGCTTAGCACTTTCCGGTATATCGTCTGGACCAAATTGTGTAGCAAATGTGGGAGGCTTGCCACATTGTCGTTGAATCTCGGTGTTGTAATCGGCCAAAAGTATGCAGTATGGCACGTATTGGTCATTATTGGTGCCGATCCATCTATGATGAGACATGCTTCTGAAATATTCTGACTTTATGACAGTTTCTTCTAGGTTTGCTAGTGATTGGATCTGAATGGCCACCCGTTCTTATTGGGTGTTCGCTGTCTTTTCCAGTGTCTGAAGCCACTCGGATGCTTCCACTTCCAAGGTGTCTAGTCCCTCTGAGGTTCGTTGCCCTCCTGGCATTGGCATAGGAACGTATGGTTCCTCGTACGAATCATCTACCTCAATGGGAACCAAGTCTTCTGGCTCAGGTTCAATAACTGGAGAGGGTTGTCTTTCATACTCTAGTAACTTTTTCTGGAGCTCAACCACCTGCTCTGTCAATGCCTTCACTTCCTCTGAAGTCGAGGCCGGCTCTATTACTTTGGTTGGAGCCTCCTGTTCCTTGAGCTGGCCACGCAGCTCATCACGTTCCCTTTCCAACTCATCATGAGCATCTAATAGATCTGCATAGCTTTCTAAGATGGTCTTCATTGTCTCTGAAGGTACGGCTTTAAACTGCTCTGGATCAATTTCGTGGGGAGAGCCTTCCATTGCCGCTTCCAGATTCTCTTCATTTTGTTTCTGCAGTCTCTTGTTCTCTTCAAGTGCTGTGGCCATATGTTTCCTGAGTAGCGCCAAGTTACGTCTGACTCGTAGGTTATCGGCCTGGTATACTTCGAGCAAGGCTTCTAGTTGTTTGACGCCTGATTCTTTCGATGGTTGGGGTGCCTCCAGTAGTGTTTGGTGAGCCTGCTCAAGCGTTGTATAACGTTGATTCACATCTGCATTTTCCTCTTCAAGAATTGTAAGTTGCCTTTGTAAGTTCTGGTGATTTGTTGTCAGTTGTTGATACCGGTCGTCAAGAGCTCTGTACTCATTCTGAAGCTGATATACACATTGATTTAATGCTAGAAATATACTATTTACATTAAATGATGCAGGGAGAGGTGAAGATGCAGGGGGAATGGGGGCGGGAAAGGGAGTTGTGAATGATGTGGATGCAAGTGGAGATGTGGGTGGAGGGGGTATGGGAGACGGAGGTTGCATGGGGGGAGGGAGCGGTGCAGTGGTAGGAGATGTTTCCATAGTGTCAAATGTTTGAGTGACCGTGTAAATGGGGATCGTGGGTGGGGTGGAAGTGACATTAGTGAAGAGAGTGGTGAAAGTGGGCATGGTGACTCCCCCGAATTGGATTCCCGGAGAGAGTGGAATTCCCATGACGATTGTGGTGGTAGTGGACGTGGTGGTGATAGTGTCATGTGGTGGAGCGAGTTGTGTAGTGAGAGGTGGGGAGGGTGGTGACAGTGGTGCTTCCTGATGTTCGTCTGCTTGCGTTGTATCTCCTGGTGCTGATACGTTGATATGAATTTGTTTCCCGGACCTCACGGGACGGGCGGGAACTCTTTTCTCAAATCGGTGAATGTAGGCCATTGCCTCATGAATGGCCTCATCCAATCCCACTGCATCGGCGTGTAGGTTTATGGACTCGATGAACATATCATCCACGCCTTCCTCCGCCAGTAATTGGTTCATGAGTTTCTTGCCTGCTTCAAGTGACATTTTATGCTGTTCTTGAACTAGCTGCATGGTTCGATATAGTCTTTTTATTTGTGCCGAATACGCGGGGGCACTTGCTAACTCTGAAAGTTCATCATACTCTTGTTCTTCGTAGGCTTCTTCCTCTTGTTCGGTCTCTTGTTCATCGACGTCGACTTCTACAACTTGCGGTTGGGTGGGGGCTGACGTTGTTGTATGGGTTTGTGGTTCCTGAGCTCGCTCTGTTTCCGTTTCGAGATTAGAGTCGTAGATTAGCCTAGCCACTTCTTCATCAGTGAGATCATTGAGAGTAAAGCCCTGTGGAAATTCCAAGTCCGATGGGACGGGTGGAAACACCAGATTGGGTCCCTCTGTACTTGGTCTTGGTAGCCGAATGGTGAATGGTCTAATGCGTCGTGTTTGGGGAGGGGTAATTTCTGGTGTAGTGGTGGCTCCCCTTGGTTGAGCGCAGGGTAATTGGACTCCCCCTCTCATCTTCTTTGATGGGGGACCTGCCGCTGATAGCCTTCTCTGGAATTCCTGGGCTCGGGACCATACAAGTGCCCGTTGAATAGGCACGTCATAGGCTAGACATCGGTAGATTATTTTGGTCAGAGCACAACACCCGTGGAGCACATTTTTCTTCTTCTTGTTCCACCGTTGATGGGCTAGGTGAATCTGATCTATGATCCAATGTGGTATGTTGATAGGGAGGTTTTCTGTCTCTGCCAAATACAAGCTAAGCCATATCTTCTTTGGGGGCATGGTGAATCTTTCCTGGGCGGGGAAAGCAAAATGCTGCATGACGGTCCGTAGGTGAAGAGCGATGGTCGGTGTCATTGCGACCATATCCTTCAGCTTATTGAGATCTTTATGTTTCATTCTGCCTGGAACCATTGTTTCCTTTTCAGTAGGAATGTGCATACCATACATGCCCAATGCTTCTCGTACCAGATTGAGGGTCAGTTTGAATCTTTTAAGTTCGTGGCCCGGCAATAGTGAGGGTAACACAAAAGTGCTGTCGCCTCCCTTGGCCCTGCTAGGAGTGATGGTACTGATAAGATAAGAACAACGTAAGAAATTTGGCTTCGGTAAGTGGGCCCTGAAATAACTGTCCAGGCCAGCTTTGGTCCATACTGAACGCATTACTTCGGCATTCTGATAGCTCTCAAATTCGCGCGTGAAAAAATGGTAGCATCCCCATTTACCATTAAACTCCAATTCAGCTTCCCAAAAATAGGTTCCATCACCCAATGGACCTGCAACATCACTGAACCAATGAGCGTGTTTGCCTACTTGAGAGGTGTGCCCCTGGGGAGGATCCTGAACTGGGAGTACATACACAGCTTGAAGTTCTTGCGGTCTTTCGGTGAGATGTGGTTCGAGGAGGAGTGTTTCTATATCCACAATTTGTGCGCTGGATCCGGCGTGAGAACTGGCACCTGCGGCTTCTTCCATGGCCCTGCTTGCTTGTTGGTTCTGTGAGAATATAGAACCAGGTGTTAACATTGTAATGGACAGAATAAACTCGTTGTTGTCCCCGTTACAACATTAACAAGAGGTAGATGATGAGTCAGTGGTTAGTGAGTGCACGATGACAGTGCGTGTAGTTAATGCCTAGATCGTCCTAGGAGCTAGATGGAAGGATGCACTGTCTGACTAATGTAGTTAGTAAGTGGAGATGAATTCACAGATTGGGGTCGGGGGGTTTATTACAAGTCTTAGGTTGCCAAACACCATGGATGGCTTTTGGTCTTGGTTTTGTGGAGATTCGGGAGGGTTGCATGAGTAATTCTGCTGGGAGTTGTTGTGTCATTGGGACCCATTTACGAGTGAGTCTGTGCGTGCTTCTAGGTGGCAGCGTGTTTGAGTGTATCAGACAAGAGTGGGTGGCTGCTGCTTGAGCGAGTGAACCCTGTCGTGTATGATGTGAATTGTGTGGGAATAGTTGAGCCCACAAGCAAGCCTTAGGCACCCAAATTTGTCTTGATTGTGGGTCAGCCTTCATCGACTTCTTGGGTACCCAAATGGATTTCACTTTCTCAACAGAGGTTTTAGGAGTCCTCTTATTAGCATCAAGTCGTTGATTACTAATAGGGAGTTGAGACCGTTGTTGCGACTTAGTTACGGTCGGCAGCTCGTCTTTCCGCACCCACATTTGTTTCATCGGCTGAGTTGTTCTGCTTCGCGCGTTCTTTTGGTCTCTCGCGTGGAGAGTCTTCAGTGATTGATCTGCCCTTAGTTGCTGCCTCCTTCTGGCCTTTGGAAAAGAAGGGAGTTCCATTGTGGTTCTGACTCCTTCTTTGAGATCTTCGTTTTTCTGTATCACATAGCCTTGGACAAGAACATGGTCAACTTCATGTGTACCCCTGGAGGGACCAGGAGTCTGTGCCTTCTCTAGTTCCTTGAGTGCTCCATTATTTAACTCAATTGTAACTCTAGTTTGATTCACCCATACCTGAAGAAGTCCACTTCTTAGGTTTAAGTTGACTGCTTGGTCATAGATCCAATCTTGACCCAAGACAAGGGGTTTAGTGAGGTCCTCATCTTGACACACTAGTACTTTAACTGTCATTGCATCATCATGAATATAGAGGGGAAGTTCCACCTCGCCCATGCAAGGGGTTTCCACGCCTCCCAATCCTATGAGATATGCTTCCACAGGATTGACAGTTAATTGCAACTCTTGACAGTAAGACAATTTAACAGCACTAGTGGCTGCACCTGAGTCAATCAAGGCTCTTACAGTCCTTGCACTCTTTCCTTGTCCTATATCTAAGGTTATGAAAGGACGTCGATCAGTTATCCTATGAGAGCTAACACCTGAAACTTCACACATAGCCACGCCATATCCTTGATCTGCATATGCATCTTGCCTAGGGTGCTCTCTACCTTGTCTTCTTAATTTCATTCTCCGCATGCACTCTAGGGCTTCTGCTTGAGCTTCTTCTCGAATTCGCTTTTCTTCCTCTTTGCGTTTCTTAGCAGTATTGATTCGACTTAGCATTTCCTCTGTGAGAGGTTCCTGATACAACTTGACTCTGCACCCACTAATGTAACTTGGAAGAACATCGCCTTCTAATGTGGCTAGTTGCACTGCTCCACTTGTTGAGATTCTATTAATGATCATGGGTCCGTAGCCTCTTTTCTCTAGCTTCCTAGCATGTTGTTTCAAAGTGTAGACGAGCACTAGGTCTCCTGCTTTCAACCCTTTATCCTTAACGTGGGCATCAAAGTAGGCCTTCTGTCGTTTCTTAGCTGCATATATCCCTGCAGCTGCTCTCAGTCTTGTTCCTCCTAATCGTTCAAGGTCAAAAAGTCTAGAGGAGAGTTCATGACCCGTCCATTCATGCTCTTGTGCCACTTTCAATGTAGGTATCAAAAAGTCTAAAGGTAGCACAGCATTTTGACCAAACACCATTTGAAAGGGAGTGGCTTGGAGTACCGTTTTGTAGGCAACTCGGTATGCCCAAACAGCATGGTGTAGCTGTTTGTCCCAATCAGAGCGTTTATTATTCACTAACTTGGTCAACACATTACATAGAATCTTGTTTGTGCTTTCGGCTTGGCCATTTGCTTGAGGGTGATAGGGGGCAGACTTCTTATGTATTACCAAGAATTCTTGGAGCAGATTTTCAATCACTTCATTCAAGAAGTGAGTGCCTCTATCACTAACTAGCTCTATAGGTAGCCCGTATCTAGTGAACACATTCTCAAATAAAAACTTAGCTATTGTTTGAGCATCGTTCTCCGTTGTGGCTTTTACATCTACCCACTTAGTTAGATAGTCTGTTGCAACAATGATATATTCTGCATGAGAACCCTTAGCGGGCGGATTAATAGGACCTACGAAGTCTATTCCCCACTTAGAGAATGCACGTCCACCCATCATAGGTTTTAGTGGCATCTCATCTTTACGTATAGGATACTGAGTTCTCTGACAGACATCATCGTTTCACATAGGTATGTGCATCCATGTGAAGGGTCGGCCACCAGAAGCCCGCAAATAGTATTGCCTTGATCACCCGATTTGGTCCAAAGTGTCCTCCTGCTACACCTTGGTGAGCAGTGTCCAAGATCTTGAGATACTCACTCTCATGGACACATAGTCTCAGGTAACCATCCTTACCACGCTTGTAGAGATTATCACCTTTCGTCCTCAGAAAGGATACTAGTGGTTCACTCCAATCCGGCACTATGGACACTTGATAAAGAGTGGCATGTTCCACAGGTGGTTTAGTGCAACAGATTGGGCATTCCTTGCACAAATTTTGGACATCAGCTTCCATGGTTGGCCAATGCACTCCGAGTCTCCTTAGTGTCTGTAGGGTTTGTTGTTTTGAGTAGTGTTGCTCTAATGCACCTACATGTGCTAATTGCAACCACTTCGCATACTCGTCCTCTTCCACACAACAAGCCAAGATTCCTTGATCCGTGTGCTTGTACATGCTTCCTGCCATGATGTGGTACTTTTGGGCTTTCACAACCTCTCTATTCTGTGTGTTTACTACTGGATGGTTAGGCCCGTATGTCAATACTGGCACTAATGGCTTAGCCCACTGCGGTACCACTTCCAAGTTAAACAAGTAAGCATCAGGAAGGTCATCTGATACTCCTTGTGGGGCTTCTCCAGATGTGAGCCTAGAAAGATGATCAGCTCTCAAATGAGTCCTCCCTTTCCTTACCACAACCTCGAAATCATATTCCATTAGTAAGAGAAACCATCTTACTAATCTTCCTGTATTGCATGGCTTGTTCACGAGATATAACAATGCTTGGTGATCAGTAAAAAATTTAAACTTATTTGCAAGCAAATAGTGTCTGAATTTCTTGACTGCATATACCATGCCTAAGCCTTCTCTCTCTGTAGTGGTATAATTTCGTTCAGCTGCATTCAATTGTCTACTGGCATAGGCAATTGGAAGATCCATATTACCTTCACCAGTAGGTTGAGCAAGCACACACCCAATATCATAATTGGATGCATCCACGTGAACATGGAATGGCTTATTCCAATCTGGTGTGGTCAAGATTGGTGCTGAACATAATCTTCGTTTAAGCTCATTGAAGGAATTCTCACATTCCTCAGTCCACTCAAAGTTTGTCAGAAGTCCGTACATGGGCTTTGCAATGACAGCATACATGTGAATGAACCGGCGGTAGTAACCACAATGCCCCATGAAGGCTTGTACTTCCTTGACATTCCTTAGCCTAGGTAGCTCTGCTATGGCTCTCACTTTCTCTTCATCAGTGGATATGCCATTCTTTGACACTATGTGTCCTAGAATCTTGCCTTGCCTGACCATAAAGACACACTTTTCTGGGTTTAGGCACACTTGATATTCTCTACATTTGTCAAAGATTTGTCTGAGTTCAGGAATATGGGTTTGTCTAATGTTGGAATGAGCACAAAGATCATCAACATAGACTTCTAAATTCTTCCTCAGGAACTCTTTAAATACATGGCACGTCAGTCTCTGGAAGGTGGCTGGTGCATTGGTAAGCCCAAATGGCATTACACGAAAGGCAAATATACCCCACTCTGTGGCAAAATCTGTCTTATGCTGATCTTCTGGAGCTATGGCTACTTGATTGTAGCCCGAAAATCCATCGAGGAAGCTGTACACTTCCTTGCCTGCTACTCTTTCTAAGAGATGCTCTGTGATAGGAAGCGGATAGTTATCTCGAATCGTGGATGCATTAACCTTCTTCAAGTTAATGCATACACGCAGCTTGCCATTCTTCTTGGGCACCACTACGATGGGGGATACCCACTCAGTGTGCTCAATTTCATAGATAAATCTAGCTTCGACCAGTCGATCTATCTCCTCTTTGATCTTAGCAGCATAATTATCGTTATATGTATAGGGCTTTTGCTTAGAGGGTTTGGCATCTGAAGTCATGGGGATGGTGTGTGAGCATATGTCTGGGTCAACACCCTTCAAATCCTTGTAACTCCAAGCGAATACATCTCTGTATTCTCTTAGCAAGGCTATTAACGCATGCTCTTCTTCCTCTGTTAGGTCATGGCCTATGTATGTGCATCTCTCCTCTCCTTCTTCTAGGGCCACTACTATTTTCTTGGTGGTTTCTTTGTTATCATAGGCCTCTCCTGATTGTGCCTCTCGTTTAGGCATTCTTATCATGACTCTCCTGTCATCTATCTCATACTTCTTAAAATTTTCCGGGACCTCAAACAAAGATTCTTCCTCCTCTGGTGAGACTTCTTTCTTCTTTCGTTTCTTTCCTTCTTCCTTCGGGGTCACATGTGTGGCTAATCTTACATCATTTGTAAGCTCTCCATGCCTCTGGGGTTGAAATTCAACTTCATGGAAGTATTCTTCATCTGATGCAAAAGGTGGGTCCATAATGATTGACTCTAGATCGGAGTCACTTGCATCCTCAAATGCATCAGGGCTAGGTTCGCATTCTTCTAGAACTGCCTCTCCCATGATTGGCTCTATAGAGAAGACTGAAATGTCATAGCCATCCTCATCACCGTGAGGTGTCCATTGTTCCTCATTGATGGCTACATCCATTGTTGCTAGGATTTCTGCCCAGCCGTGAGGTTCGAATTCTTCGTCTGGAAAAACTACAGGTGCATAGGCTGGGTCTTGGATTGATCTATGGGTTTCTTTTGTACCTATCTCCCTGGCTTTTTCTCTCTTCTCTTCTTCTACTGCTACCTTACACATCCATAAGTGAGTGTCTTCATGCATCCATGAGGATCCTGACCCTATGGAATGCACCGATTCCGTATCATCTTTGGCTCTATGGATGGGATTCCATTGATGGGAGGGACATCTCTATGAGAGTAATCTTTGAGATTCACTTTGGTCATAACACCTAAGTGCTGCAGGTACAAAGAATTGGTTCCCCAATCCTGTACCACTTGCAACTGTCGCATAAAAGGTCGTCCCAAGATCATTTCATAGGCATGGTTCTTGCTAAAATCACATATGGCAAAGGTATGCTCGAACTCGACACCACAGGTGGTGAGAGTTATTCCTTCTAGCAATCCTAAAGGTCTCTCAATATGACCATCGGCCATCTGCAATTTCATTCTCGTTGGCCTGAGTGCTGGCTTGCCCCAACGCTTCCATAGGGAAGTGGTGGCAATTGCAACTCCTGCGCCTGAGTCCAAAATTGCCTTGGTGGTGTACTCCTGGTAGGTAATGGGAAGATAGGTGTTCCCTTCTTCACCTTCACACATATCTCCTATCTTATCCAAGGGTATCTCTGGCACTATCCTATGTGATCCTACCTGGGAACGAGGTTTTGCTATCTCGGGCACTTGATTGGCTACATGTTTCCACACTTCTGGTCTAACCCTAAGCAGCTCTTCCAAAGTGAGATTGCACTGCACTTTGGTGTTCTTCACTACCTCTGTGTTCCTACGTATGATTGAATCTTCGTTTCTTACCATGACTGTAGGTGCTCTCATACAGGTGGACTTTGCTTCCCATGGTCCTGTGAAATGGGGTAGTTCTTGTAAAGAATTAGACTCGAAGTCTAATCTTTCTTGAGATTGGGCACTCTCCTGTTCTCCATACATGGATGGGATGTCTTGTGGGAATTGGTTATGTGCCTCATCCACAAGTTCAATGGGAGGAGGGACTTCTCTTTCTTTAGCCCATTTCTCTTCTTGAATCTCTCGCAAGAATTCTGGTGTGTATTGATTCATAGAAGAAGAGGTGTCTGGCTCCGTAGAGCTAGGCGCGTAGGCCTCAGGCATATAGGCTTTCTGGGTAGGAAGACCTGCTCTTTCACTAACCTTATCATGGTGTTGAGGGGCGAGTTCCTTTTGTGATTGTGCCATTAGATTCTCTATTCTTTCTAGGGATGGGGGGTTGTCTGGTTCAGTGGAATTGGGCACATAAGCTTTTGATGGGGGATGGGTCATGTTTTTGCTTGCTTTATCTCTTTCTTGATTTTTTTCTTCCTTGGCAGATCTTGCAATTATGCCCTCTAACTTCTCTAGAAGTCCATCCAAGTGTAACTGCGTCTTGGCTGAGCCCGAGTAATTGAAAAGGCGACTGGCTTCAAACATAGTCTGAGCCAATGCGACCATTTTCGCACAAAGCTTGGTTCTTTCTATCTTTAGGTCAGCTCTAGGGTAGCACTTGTCATGATCCGTTACATTTGGCCTTTCTTGGATTCTGGCCTGATATGCTTTAAGCATCATGTCTATGTCTTCCGGAGTGGGATCAGCTAATACTGATCTTACTCTAGGGGGTGGTGGAATCGTATGAGGTGGGTTGGAAGGTGGCGGATTGGATGGCGATGGGAATGGTGGTGGTGAGGTAGTGTGAGAGGGAGTTTGAGATGTGAGTTCAGTTATCCTGGCTTTGGTTTCTCTTATGCTTTCCTCAAGTTCACTCATCTTTTTAGCCCATTGTCTTTTCATTCTTTCCCGACTGTCTTTCCACGCTCTAGTCCTTTTCCTTGTCACGCTCTCGGTTTCACTAGCCTCTCGGTTCTTATCCTGGTTTACCTCTTGGTTCTACTGCAATGCCTGAGCTCTAGTCACTACCTGTACTGGTGCGGTGGATGTCACACTTCCTGTGGAGTCTACCACCAACCCGATAACGTTAATAGGAGTGATTTTTGGCATATTATTAGGATTCTTAGGGCAATCTCGTAAAAGATGCTCCTTTCCACATTCTTGGCAAAAGCCCTGAATTGTTATTGACTGAGGTTGTGTGAGTGGAGGTAAGGGACAATCACGAATGAGGTGATCTCCCTGACATCTGTAGCACGGTCCTCTTGGGAATGGAGGTCTTACTTGCTTAAGTTGAGGCCTAGGGTTGGGGTTTGCATACATGATGTTTGTGTAATCTGACTCCCAACTAGGTTCATTTGGCTCTTCACTATAGTAAGACTCACCATGTTCAGGAGATTGCATGTAGTAGGCATGGGGGCTATCAACATGTGTAGAATCAAAGCTATGGTCACTCGGGTCACTTTCAGAAAGCAATGATGTTACAGGGACTATAGCTCTATTCAGGTTCTCTTCTGCAGCAGTATACTTTACCGGAATCACATTAGTAGGAGCAGGTGGTTGCTGTGCTAGCACTGGCTGGGGTCTCAGTTGGTTTTGATAGGGTTGGTAGGTTTGTTGAGGTCTCACATACTGCTGAGGTGGGTAGTGGCTCTGGTATCTGCCTTGTTGAGGGTATGGCTGAGGGTAGGGTTGCCTAACCGCTTGCTTATTGTATGGGCAGTCTTGCGCGGTGTGATTGGTGTACCTTCGTTCTATGGTGCAGTACTGGCTACTAGGATTAACTTGGGGTTGAGCCATAATGGGACAGACATTCGCCATGTGGTCACCCCCACAAGTATAGCATCTTTTCACCGGGGCAAATCTCGGAATTTGTTTGCTAGAGACACCTAGTTTTTTAGCAACTTTCTTTGCAAGTTCCTCAATCGATCTGGATTGCGTGGAAGAGAGGCTAGAGGCACTATCTGAATCTTTGTATATCTTGGAAAGCTCTAACTCCTCCCCTAGGTTATCCTCAATGTCAATACACATGCGTACACACTCTTCTATGGTCCTAGGGTCCTTCAAGTACACATATGATCTTAATTTGGTACTTAGCAATCCATCCAAGAATAAAGCCACTTGCTTAGCTGGTGTGGGTAGCTCAGGGACAGGGCATCTTTCAAGATATTGCCTAAATCTCCTTCCTGCAAGTCTCACGGTCTCTTGAGGGGTTTGCTTGAAGCTGTGAATCAGCGAGGAGGTATTATGTCTTATGCCACTCTTAGAGAATTCAATAATGAAAGCCTCTAGGAGTTGGTCTATGCTCCTGAACTGCCTCTCGTTTAGCGGCTGAAACCATGTCAGGGCAGTGTTCCTAAGGGTTAGACCAAAGGCATTGTACTGCGTGAATAGATCCTCCACTTGTTCAGCTCTCAGGACTTGTCTAAACTCAGCCACATGATCGTATGGATCTCCAGTGCCATCGAAGTAGTTCTTCATGGACTTAACTAGCTGAGTTGGTCTCAAAGTCCTTGTGTGCTCTCTAGGTCGTGGTAGAGGGAATTCATCCGCATTTCTTTGATTCCTGTGAGCTCTAAGCATCTCAGGTTCTACTCTATTCGTTTCCATTCTCGTTCTTTCTCTGCTCCCTTGGGTGGCAAAGCTTACTTCTGGCCTATCTCTATGTCTGTCTCTTTGGGCTCCATGAGCTTGTGATGTTCCGGCACCAGGGTGACCATAGGACACATTCGATCTTGGTTGGGGGAAAATAAATTCACCCTTCCAAGTGTAAGCGTGCCTATCATTTTCTGTCACCACAAAGATCCTTTCCGAAGCGTGATCTAAGTAGGTCACTCTGCCTGGGCTATCAGGATCCTTAAACTCATAGATCATGATTGTTCCTATATCAGTTGGCTGATCAGATTTATACCTCCAAAAGGCTTCGTCAGTTTCTCGATTGAGGAGCAAATCTATGCTCTTATTATCCTGGGGAATCCACTCTGGTGTTATAATCCTAGTGAGAACCGATTTGCCTCGAGGGGTTCTAGGTTCTGTACCCATGTTTCCTTGCTCTAGGTCACCTAAGTCCGCTTCTGGGATCACATTTCCAAATTCGTCCGTCCTATCTGGGTGACTGGTGACTACGTATATGGTTCCTTCTTTGTCCAAGTATGCTCCGTTTTCGAACTTGACAGCTGGGCGCTCTAGTCCAATGGATTGATCAGGATTCTTAATCTGTACCACAGATCTTCCTAGGCCGTCCTCATAGATGCTGGCACCTAATCGGTTGGTCCTAAGGTATTCCAACTGCGTTTTGTAAGGGCCTTCTACTCTGTGCAAGTATGGCACTCCTGAACTTCCCGTAGGTCTGTCCATGCCTTGAGACATCTCTGATTCACTGGTATCAGAGCTAGGGTAATGCGAGTGGTGACTCAACTGCTGGGCCCAAGACCTCGCAGTATGATTGACACTAGCCTCTGAAGACCTAAGGCTTTGTCTATCTCTTACTAGATGTCGTCCTGATCTAAGGTTCATATGCCTAACTGATTAACCCAATTTTTCCCAGGTACAACCACGTTTCTGAGTCCTTTGTATCAATTACTTAATCCCCTTTTTATGTTGATTATCGTGTTTATACTCTTGTCTGATATCATGTCGTTAGGAATACTTGAGTTTAATTTCGCACTTTAGTTTGGTCGTTTCACGTTAGGTTCTTTTCCTTTAAGGTTGTCGTTCACACACACAGGTCATCTCTTGTCTTGAACTTGATTCCTTAGATAGTCTTTGATTTATCTCGTGCCTGTCGTTGCCTGGAAGTACTTCTAACACTACCCGCACTTAGCCTAAACTAAGAATTGACAGAGGGTGTTGAGGGTTTTCCAACCTTGAGTTCCTTTCCTTGTGTTGTTGCCCTGGTGTGCCCAGGACGCGCGTTCCCAAGCCTGCACTTACTCTTGCTTGTGTACCCTTCGATGCTCTCAAAGGACCTGTAAAAGGCCCACCGTTAGCTCAAGACTTAAATTCAAAAGACAGAACCAATCACTTTCATTCATGTAACACTTCACCAATTTGCACTATGACTTTTTGGACACAACTCTAGAGATCCCTGAATTTTGTTCCCCCTGGGTATGGTCAACTTCAAAATACCCTATCTAATATTCGTATGAGAAAGTTATGCCCGTTCAGGGTTTTGGGGCTAAAACAGGATTAAACTAGGTTAACAGGCAAACAGGAATTCTCGGGTTACTTGGGTCATGCCCTCGTAATGCAATACTACACCCTAGTGTTTGTCCCACACTTGGCCAAAATTTAGATCATTATTTTTGCCTTAAAAATTTGACCTAATTTGCCCTTCTAACGTGTTCGCAAAGTCTGTCGGTCGCGATTGACAGGTCAGTCGCGATCGACGTGTCGATCGCGATTGACAGGTCCGTCGTGGCTGTCAGTCGCGATTGACTGGTCAGTCGCGATTGACATGTGGCCGAAAATTCAGTCAATCGTGGTCAAAGGGTCGTTGACTATGTCGGTCGCGATTGATGGGTCGATCGTGATTGACAGGTCGGTCGCGAGGGTCTGTCCGTCGTGGTCAAACAATCGTTGACTGTTTCGGTCGCGATTGACAGAGCCGTCGTGGGCTGTCAGTCACGATTGATGGGTCAATCGCGATTGATGACTCGATCGTGATTGACACGTGTCACGCATAGATTCTGTCCGTCGTGGTCAATCGGTCGTTGACTCTGTCGGTCGCGATTGACAGAGCCGTCGTGGGCTGTCGGTCGCGATTGACGTGTCGATCGCGATTGACAGGTCTGTCCGTCGTGGTTTGTTGATCGCGATTGACAGAGCGATCGCGATTGACAGAAATCTGATGAATTTCAAAAAACTAAACACATTTTTGGGAAGCTCTAGGCCAGTAGATCATGGTTTTGCACTTTGTTTGGCAATTTGAGCATTTTTCTGTCAGTCGCGATTGACAGAGGTCGGCGACACACAGACAGTTACTGCGAATTCCGTACCTGCACAGAGTGCTGGGGACGATGATGTGGCCTGTACTTGCAAGACACCTCAAGAAACATGCAAAAACAGCACACACAATTTCGCTCTCTCGCTCTCTCTCACAAGTGAAATGAGGGAAATGAGGTGGAGAAGGTGATATGATCAAAAAACTGAATTTTTCGCGATGATGGAAATGGAGGTGGAAGATGGTGATGATGACGATGGTGATGATGGTGGTAAGGTAAGAAAGAGAAAAATAGGAAAAGTAACGAAATTACCTACAACGCCAACGTCTCCAATCTACGTCTTACCATCACACGCTCGTCCTCAAAGCTCGATCCCCGGCAACGGCGCCAAAATTTGGTGTAGCTCAGTGATGAGTAGCACCTCCTTTAATGTCAATCCGGGAAGACGTGAGGATGGTATGAAGACCTCGAGCAAGTGGAGGCACAAGTGCGTGAGTGAGAAGCACACTAACATGCACACACATACACACACACGCGCACACACGGCAAGACAAAGAGTGAGAAGCAATGGAGTTCTTAGATTACTTTCAAAAAGCTCTTACAAGTTCATTTCAATTACAATCCAACCTCAAAAATGAGCTCTCTAGCTCCTTTTATAGTTTTTGACTAGCTTTGGCCCTGTTCAGACCTAGTGTCCGGCCTAGTTAAAAATTAGGTTCTAGGGCTTATTAGAGGGCTCAAACGAGATCTAAAAAATATGAAAATTGGCAGGTAGATACTTCTAAAGCTCCTCAAGCTCAAGGACTCCTTGGCTTGCACAAAATGGAGCTACAAAAATACGAAATGATATTTACAATGGTTTTTAGTGATGAAAATCACTATTTGTGTAGGGATTTCCTCTATTGATTTGTCATACATACCTTTGAGCGCCCTACTTGCTCTGTCTTCTCGTGTGCTCAACTCCTTGATGTCTGAAAAATTTAGATGGCCTACTTGCCAGATCTTCTTTGACTGCCATGTCTGCTTGTGCTGTCCCTTCGCTCCGACTCTCTTCGTCTTGTGGCTCCTTCGGTTCCCTGACTGCTGGCAACAAACACGTATTAGAAACACTCAAGCCATATCTATGCAAAAAACACACAAGTAAAGAGAAAAGAGCTCAAGAAGATGAAGTTATGGTACCGCTCTTCTTCAAGTTACTTCTCCTATTCAAAATGGACAAAATGTTTACAATTCAGTAAAAAATGAATTATATTATATAATATATATATATATATATATATATATATATATATATATATATATGACCATATGCATGTCCTTTCACATTTTTCATAGGCATTGAGATGTGTCTCATCTTCCTACTCATAATGATTTGATTTGGACAATTGTTGATAGACTTGGTAAACATACATATTTCCTTCCCTATAAAAAGACAATGTCTACAACTAAAGCTACGAAGTTTTTCATAGAAAAGTATTTTTTCCATCATGATTTGCATACTTATTTTATTTGATCATGATTTCACTTTTTGTAATCATTTTTGGGTTGCATTATTTCAGAATTTAGGCTTTAAAAATTGGTTTTAGTACTACAATTCATCTTGAAAGTAATGGGCGAAGAGAATCCAAAAATAGCACTATTCTTGATTTATTGCATTCTTATTTACCATATAAATCCAAATAATTGGGATGATAATTTACCACTAGTTCAATTTGCTTACCATAACACAACACATACTACTATTGCTCATTCACTGTTTGAACTTATTTATGGTAAAAAGCTTCTCATTGCCATGTCATTCACTCAAACTGATATTCGTGAGGTTGATTCTACTTCTATACTTCCTGGAGTTCATGAATGTATAAATGAGATTCAAGAATGTTACACTCGCAACGTCAATAAGAAACAAGTAGCCAATCAATTTTATGAAAATCATTTGGTATGGTTATGCATCAATAAATGATAATTTTCATGGATTCTACAAGATCCTATAGTTAAATGATTTGGTATGGTTACAATTCATTAAATGAAGATTTTCACACATTCTATTTCTGTTAGCCATAACATCCAATCGGCATATACATAAATCTTTTAATTAATCTATTTAAATAATTTAAAGTCACTCTACCTCTCACTCCTATTTTTGAAAATCCTCCTTTGCTTGAAGAAGATTCAAAAATTTTGATTTCGAAGACAATAATCAATTATGATGTAACCACCATAGACATTGGTACCCAATATTCTTGATATTTGGTAAAATACAAACGTCGTTCTATTGATGAATCTCAGTGGATCCATAAGACATCATTGATGCTTAGTTATGATCATTATATTTTTTTCTCATATAATTTACAATCATATTAAATGAATTTAATCCTCAATCTTCCATTTCCATGCATGCATTTCTACATGGAACATGCTTATTATTATTCAGTGATGGGATATTTGATTGGCCACACATGTGTATTATCTTACTAGTTGAGGTCAGCTACTTTTTCAATGAGGGGACATTATCATTTATGGAATGTTGAATTATTGGACCTTATTTTATCGATAGTTTGATGTGATTTGTACTTTGATTTAGTAGGTGAAGTTTTTTGAGGGTGTGTGTAATACAGTAAGTCTATGATCTAGGGATTCGATGGCTTCAGACAGATCTGAAATTGGATATCGTTTGGTCACTCGTTTGAAGGACCAAAGATCTCGAGAGTAGACTCAAGCATAAGTTCATGTGCTCTCATATTCAAGTAATCCACTTAGCCTAGTGGTTAAGTCTCATGGTTGTGAAGGAGGAGGTCTTGGGTTCAACTCCCAGGGGGAGCATGGGGAGAGAGTTTTTCCCAAAGAGCTCTAGAGCCTTCTAACTCAAGTTAAC
This sequence comes from Ceratopteris richardii, assembly GCA_020310875.1. Taxonomy (NCBI): domain Eukaryota; kingdom Viridiplantae; phylum Streptophyta; class Polypodiopsida; order Polypodiales; family Pteridaceae; genus Ceratopteris; species Ceratopteris richardii. The sequence goes on from CM035427.1 coordinate 48,025,344, forward strand.
GTGAGTTAACTTGAGTCCAGTGGACTTAACTCGAGAGGTGAGTACACCAACCACTAGTGGACTCTAGTGGAAGGTAGGAAAGGAGTGGTGGAGATCGCACATGCACTTGTGGACTCTAGTTACATTTGTGGTCCTCATTAGTTCAAACAGCTATATACAGGCATAAGGTTGGGAGGAGAGTCATCTCTCTAGCATGTGGTGGTCGTAATCTTTGTTCTCTTACATTGGTATCAAAGCTTCATTCTCCATAGCTCTCTTTCATCATCTTGCTCGTGAATCTTTGGCGTGCATAAATTCCTTTTCCGAATTCTGCTCCTGGCTGTCTAGAGATGCGTGCCGCAATCTTCATGGTTTAGCTTAGAAGCTACTAAGAGTACCAAAAGAACATTTCTAATGTGAGGAACAAGGGATTCGAACCCTTGTCCCCCCGTTTAGAGGACGCTGCTGTATCCAGAAGGCGAAACATGCGTTCTCGAAGAGTTATCCAGAGCCCATTCCATTATTCGAGATTTGCGCTGCAGAAGCTCTCAATCAGGAGCTAAAAAGGCTAATTACCTCTACTATAAGCTCGCAGTACTCGAACCCCCGTCCTCTTTTTAGGAAATAGGTCGCCTATCCCCGAAGAGGAACGTCTGTACATGATATTTTATCGCTCGAGTATGTTCTATTGTGAAGTTCGCTGTAGAAGACTTCAAATAAGGAGCAAGGAGGAAAACAAAAGTCCTACAGCTGCGCCGTTCGGGAATCGAACTCAGGTGGCAGATCTGAGAACCTTTCGTTGTAGCCAAGGTGCTCAATACATTTGTGTGTGTCCTATTGCGCAGAAGACCATCTACATCTGTAGTCGCCGCTGAAGATCGGAGCCCAACAGTTACAGCCCGAAACCCGAGGAGCACTCTTCTTTAGCCAAAGAAACAAGCAAGGAAAGTTAAAGTTTGAGCAAAGCCTGAAGGAAGTGGAGCTGTGGAGTGAAGATCCGGAGGCCTAACTTCATCGACCTTGACGGACCAAATCATCCAGGACTATTTCTTGATGAGGAAGCTTCAAGAATGGTGAATAGCTCCTGGCAAGGATCAAGGGATGGACGAAGTTATGATCAAAGCTAAGTATTTTCCAGTTTCTACTTGGCCTTAATGCTTGAATATCTTGTTTTCATTATTCTACACTTAATCCTAGATGCACATTGAAATAGCCAAGATTTCAACCGATTAAGTCTAGATTAGGATAATGAAAACAATCAATTTCTTATTTCAAGCATTAGTTTGTATTAAGGAAAGACTTGGTTTTAAAAAAGGATCCTTGTGCATCAAAGAATGTATTTTGGTAGTTTAAGTACAGATTTCCTTTCCATTGAGTAAGTTTTCTATTGCACCTCAAGGGTATTTTTTTTATCATAGTGCATTAAGACAAAGGAAAGGATATACATGCATCAGGATTGCATGATATACATTCTTAGTACAAGAAAAAAATCGTGCATCAAGCTCATGCATCAAGAAAAAAATCGTGCATCAAGCTCATGCATGATTGTTGCATGATTTTTTGGGCATGCAAAGAACATGCATGCATAAGCATGTGAACATATGCTTTTGCATGTAGATACATGCATTTGCATGGTAGAATGGAATGCTGTTTGCAAGTAGATATGAGAATGTACTCTCTTAGTATTTAGCTTACTTTATAAAGCTCGCAGTTTGACATTAGGGAAGACCAAGGACTAGTTAGTTGCAAAGACATACTAGTTCTAGTTTGCAACAAGTAATTAGTCGATTTCTTCCCAAGTTGATACTTTGCTATCAAAGATACATACTTAATGACAATTAAGTATGTTAGATGTCTCGCTAGGTATAGGTAAGCACTAAGAGAAAGTTAAGTAATAAATTTTCTTGATGACCAAGAAAATTTAATTACTTGCAAACTCTTTTGTGATGTATGATGACTCTAAGTCCCGGATGTACTTAGAAAGTCATATGGATAAGCTTTAGTTGATTAGTTATACATTTTATGTAACTTCTCAAGCATCGCAAGGTTGGATGAGAACATCAACTATATTTCCAAGTTCCATGAGTACTCTTCTATTTAGAAGATTTCGAAAGTTTAAAGAAGTTTCTTTGTGGTTTCAAGATTTGTATCTCATGATGAACCCTCGGTAAGTAACTTTTTGGAATTGAGATATGAAATAGTCAAGCTTTCTATTTCATGTGAGATCATTCTCCTACCATGTTTAAGATGAATTTATTTTTGGGAAGGTAGATGTTCCAAGTAGAGGATCTTAATTGATTCATGAACTCTTTCCAAAATACACATAAATTCATAGTATATGATAGGTCCAAGGAATGATGAAGGCAAAACCTCTTTAGGATATAAATGTTTTTCCAAGATATAAAGGTACCAAGCTTTTATAAATTTTCATTTGATTTCATCCCAAGGGGTGATGGAAATCAAAGGTTAAACCTCAACATCAATTGATCCTTGACGTCAAGAAAAGGATGTTAGGTTCCATAGTTGCATCTATGGTAAATGATGCAACTACAAATAGCTAAGCAGTCTTTAGGAAATAATATAAGTTCCTAAAGACTTGAAGCAAGTGTGAACTTTTCATTTAGGAATAGAAAGTTCCAAGAAATGGATCTTAAATCCATGAACTTCTCCTAAACAAGTTATAAAGTTCAAAGTGTTCATAGTTGCATTACTATTGGATCAATCATCAATAGATGCTTGGACTTTAAACATAAATTTGATTAGTGAAATATGTTTAAAGGACTCTAGTAACATCTGAAGATTGACCAATAATAATGAGTCTGGTATCAAACTCAAGAATAGAAGTCGATATCACATAAACAAAAAGTCAACTCAAACTTTCGTAGTGGCATGGGAAACCATATCCAAAATGTGATATTTCGTCTCTAGTTTGATACTCAGGAAATGAATACAATTGAATCAGTAAATTTTTTGGATATTATTTGAAAGAATTTCTTTCAAATGTTCTTTTAATATTGCAAAAGATTCCAAGATGAATCATTTGCTCAAGTTATTCCTTAGAAGGAATCTCAAGTCTTTGAAGAAATGGCATTCTTTCAAGTATTGAGAATGAAATTCTTCATACTCTTTAAACAATAAGTAGTTCCCTCGACATCCCAAACCACTAGAAGTGGTATTTCAAGTCCTATTTGTGATATAACCTAAAGGTATATCAAAGATTCTTAGCTTTCGAATGTGAGAGGCATAAGTGTATGCTTGGACTTGAGAAAGATCTCTAAAAATCCTGCGGGTAAGCAAAGAAACTTTAGCTAGTTAGAAGATCTTAATTATAAAGATTTAGTCTTTATTTTAGTCACAAGACCAACCAGACTTGATCAATCTTGGCCATGATTGTCCAAGTAATGTACGTTTCGAACTACTTTGTAGATTGCCCAAGTATTGGCAATAAAATTCCTTTTGGGAATTATTCACTCAGGTTCCATTTATTCGATGAAAAACTGTGAAAAAGAGTAAGCTGTTACAAGTCTGAACAGAGTACAGAAAATTCCAAGAATGTAGTCTGCAATCGTGAAGACGGTAATTAAGTCTATGGAAGGTAAAACTTAATGTTTGCCTATCCTTAAAGGGATTTTGGTACAAATCTAGAAAGCATGAGCGGATGCTTAAGACTTAAGCAGTAAAGAGATTCCTAAATAAAGTCCCCGGGGTAGGTACCTAAAGCATTAGTAAAGAAAGGAATCTAAAGACAAGAAGTCAAAAGCTCTTGTCGCTACAAAATTGGTCAAGGGTAAACCAATTGAACTTGAATTCGAGAAAATTCAAGTACTTGGAATTCTGATTGGTTTTCATTTGAAAACCCTAGTAAAGAAGAATTGATATTTTGTCAAGAGGTTTTCAAGTTCCCAAGATTAAGCACAAGATCGTGAAACGATCATGTCAAGGGATTAAAACTTAGAATATAAAGATAGAGATAGTGCCTGAAACTGCGAAATTCTTGTCAAGAATTAAAGCTAGAAGGTTCTCTATCAAGAGATGTTGTAGACTTTAGGATAAAATTCACTCACACGTCAATGTGAGTATAAAATAGGGTGGTATGGGACACCAGATTTTATACTCAAATTGATGTAGGAAAGATGGTATGGGACATCGGACCGTGAGATGATGATTATCTTTTAGTCTTCGTTTGGATCTTGAAGTTAGGTTTGATCTTCAAGGGAATTAAAACTTCAAAAAAGGAGTTTAAATTCAAGAAGAATCTCAAGATACTTCAAGATGACTTCACGATCAAGGAAATTGAAGATATGAAGTAAGTAACTTCCAAGATCTTCTTAGAACACTTCAAGCTTAAGTGTTATTGATCAGAAATATTTGATAAATTTCTGAAAGAAGTTGGACTTTGACTTTGAGTTGATCTTTTCAACCAAAGATTCAATTGACTAAGTCAAGTATCAAGTTCCTAGTGTAACTTGGTAAAATTCACTCTTTTAGACTCAAAGAAATGCACAAGAATTGCATTCACGATTAGGAGTCAAAAAGACTGAATGTGACATGAGCTTAGTCTCAAGTGAAGCATTATTTGAATACCAAACTCATCAACAGAACCTCAGTGGGTCGACACACTGATGCTGGTTACCACACTAGTATCTTGTGGTTGGATGGTGTTTTGATTTTCTTTGCATCTTTTTGAGAATCTAGCTTATTTCTCTTAAAGATAAAAAGAAAATGCTTCAAATCCCTGTTGAAATAGATCTTTGAAAAGTTGAAGTCCTCAGTCATCTAGTCTTTGACTCATAACAAATTTATGTATGTTCGAAGTTTGAATTGGTTGTACATAGTTTTAGTTATTTCTTTGCGCTTTCCAAATCTTGGAATAGGCTCAGACATGGTATCTGATTCCTTTTGCAAAAGTCCAGGGTTAGCTGGTTAGAATTAAATAGCTAACTTGAACATCCTAGATAGATGTTATGTACAAGAACCTTTTCAATCTTCAAAAGATAATAAGTCTAAGTGGACTTTTTCATTTGGGCTTGCTTCAAGGTATAACGTAAATGATTTCCTAGAGTCCAGTAAACTCTAGAATAAAGAAGTTAGGAATTGCTCATTAGATTGACAATTCCCAAGAACTTTCAGTTAAAGCCTTTGAGAAAAGTGTCCTAAGTTGGATAAATTTCATTATGGATTTGTATTGGGCAAGTTATAGTATGGTTGACTCAAAGAAATGGTAAACTTTCTCCTACAGTTTACAAAGGATTTTTAAACTCATTAGGACAAAATAGTCCTCTAGTTGAGTGAAAAAATCAAGTAACTGTTGGATCAAAGTAAACCATTGTATAAACATCTAAGTTAGATGTTTGAGACAACCAAACTTCAAGTTCTCTAAAACAAATTCAAGTGAATCAAGAATTCTTAAAGTCTTGCAAGGGATAAGAATCCCACCTTCATTACTAAGTCCATGCACCAGTTATGCCTAGAAATGGACTAGTAATTTGAATCAACCTAGTTCACATGTTTGTGCCTAGATCACATATCTAGAAACTATGAACTGGCAAGGGATGTGTTTAGATCCACCCTTATTATTCATTCACTACTTTGTACTTTGCCTAGTTCATCAAGGTGCAAGACCAAACAGTGTTTTGAATCATTTGGTCAGGGACGCCACCACAAGAGATGAGACATGTTCTTCTAGTTCTAGAACATGACCATGTTCTTCAAGTTTTAGAACATGAGGATCGGGGGTTGCCTACAGTTATATATATATATAGCTTTATTTTTGAGGACGAAAATCTTTCCCAAGGGGGGAAGAATGTGATAAAGTAAGTCTATGATCTAGGGATCCGATGGCTTCAGGCAGATCTGAAATTGGATATCGTTTGGTCACTCGTTTGAAGGACCAAAGATCTCGAGAGTAGACTCAAGCATGAGTTCATGTGCTCTCATATTCAAGTAATCCACTTAGCCTAGTGGTTAAGTCTCATGGTTGTGAAAGAGGAGGTCTTGGGTTCAACTCCCATGGGGAGCATGGGGAGAGAGTTTTGCCCAAAGAGCTCTAGAGCCTTCTAACTCAAGTTAACGTGAGTTAACTTGAGTCCAGTGGACTTAACTCAAGAGGTGAGTACAACAACCACTAGTGGACTCTAGTGGAAGGTAGGAAAGGAGTGGTGGAGATCGCACATGCACTTGTGGACTCTAGTTACATTTGTGGTCCTCATTAGCTCAAACAGCTATATATACAGGCATAAGGTTGGGAGGAGAGTCATCTCTCTAGCATGTGGTGGTCGTAATCTTTGTTCTCTTACATTAAATGTAAGGAATTGAACTCACAACCTCTTGGTTAGGAATGTGATGGGCTAACCACTTGCCCCAAAAGCCATAGTTGAGGATTACTTCCTAATCCTCTCTCTTAGAGAGTAGTTCAACCATCTCCTACTAGGATTATGTTACATTCTTCCCCCCTTGGTCGATCATTGTCCTCAATGATCTACTCTTGTATCCCTCTAGCCTCGGTGATCAGCCCCTTGAACTCCCTAGGTGCCCTTGAATTGATGTCCCTCAACCTCGCACAGTTTCTTGAACCTTTTTCGCAACCTTGGTCTCTTGAACCGTTGCTCTCAACCTTGGTGTCTTGAACCTTCTTGTTCGCAACCTTGGTGTCTCGAGCCCTTGTTCTCAACCTTAGTCTTGAACCTTGTTCTCACCCATGCTTGGTATCTTGAACACTCAATCAAGTTCCACAAGGACTTCCAAGGAATTCATACTTCCAAGCTAGCTCATTGGAAATTTTGTTCCAAGAGCTTTCCAACGGAATATTACACGCCTCAATCCGACCTACGGATTGAGAGATACACCCTAATCATTGTAAGGTCCATCCTTGAAACCGACGCGCGCACCTTCCACAATTCCTACCCTTTCACATAGAGGATGCCCAAGCGCCTTTTTTAGAGGCCATTGGATCATTCCACCTTGCCCAAGCCTCAAAAATAGTAGAAAAACTATAAAAAGACTTGGAGAGCTCATTTCAGAGGTTAGACTTTAGGTTAGAATTTTTGAGAACTTTTCTAGAACTTGACAAGAAGGCTTGTGAATTTATTTTAGGTTAGGTACTTCACTTTCCATTGCTCATATTCTTTGTCTCCTCCTTGTATGAGTATGTATACATGTGCATGTGCATGTGCATCTCCTATGCCTCTCACCTTCATATTCACTCAATTGCAAAACCATATCCTAAGGACTTTAGGAAACAAGCAATTCATCATACTTGTTAAAATCTTAATTGTTTATTGTCTTCATGTTTTAATATGGAAAAGAATATTTTTTATCATCACTATTCATGGGAAAGAGTGGAAGATTTATGGACTTTTGAAATGAAATCACGCACATGTAGGTGAACCTTCAGAAACTACTTTCATAATCATTAAATTACGGATATTAATGCAAAGAGTCAAATAACTGTAAATCTTGCGAAACATTTAGCAGAACCATGGATCAAAGTGAGAGACAATTATGCATATATATATATAGGAATTAAAAAGATAACTATTAGCAATCCGGTATGGAAAGTTATTATCCTTGTATAGCTATGCGGAGTGGTGTTTGACAGAGAAGTAGAGAGCTTATATTTTTCACAGGTCAAAGCACCCCAGCATGCTTTTATAATGTTTAAACTCTATTATTAGTTTTCTGCTATATTAATCAATCTAAAAAAAAAACCGATGGTTGCTATTTTTGTAACCATTATGTCGAATGTTTCTCTCTTCTCAGAATAGAGTGCTGCCTAGATCAACTACTATAACAGAGATTAAGGTCCAATGGCTTGTGATTAATTTTACGACAAAAGTAATTTGAAGATGTTGGAAATCAATGTCACACCAGTCCAAAATCCTATTAGGGCAAAAACCCTAATTTTGGTACTTCGTCATTTTTGGCACAAAATTTGGGTAAAAGTTTTATGATCTTATCTTGAAGAGCTTGATGAGAGCTTTCTAATGGTATATGACATGCAGTCATCAGAGATCATATTTGGGAGAAAACCCTAACCCTAATTTTCTATTGATTTAGGGTTTTTACCTCATTTAATAGCTCTCAATTTTTACCTCACCATCTCTGATCACTACCCGATCATTATCACTTTCCAACCTTCCACTAAGTTCCATAAGGCCCTTGGTTCCATGCCAGTGCGCCTTCCTTCTCTCTCCCCTCCGTCCATCAAGAAATTGCTGATGTGTGGAAGGAGGCGTTCGCCTCCGGCTTGTCCCCAACCAAGTGTTGGAGAAGTGCGGTCGATAAGTCATGACAGATCATGATTAGATCCAGGAAGATGCTCGTGATTGTGCGGCGGGCTCGTAGAGAAGCTCTATATCACAGACTCTGGAGGCTTGAGGAGGAAGTGAACAAAGGAAAATCTCAAGCCTAGAAAGGTCTTCAAAAAATCAGAGCGCTGCTCAGATATGAGGAAGAAATACCAAGGAAAAATTTGCAAATTTTCTTCAAGGAGTGGTGGGCTGGCAAAGCCAACAAACCCACCAAAGAGATGTGCCGTATCCTTAAAAGGAAACATAACAGAGAGTCGATCCCCTTGTTGCTAGACTTAAATGGCAATGTATGCAATACGGAAGAAGATAATTTTTGGATCATTGAAGGGCACTTCACGAGACTCCTGGGGACCTTGAACCCCCTCTCCCACCATAGAAGGGACTGTATGGCAGCCATATCTCGGGTTTCCCCTCACAGGATACCACTCAACCTTTGCTCCCTGCTACATGCCCCTATCTCTGAAGCAGAAATCATTGAGGTCATTGATGCCCTCCCTTCTAGTAAAAGCCGCGACCCGACGGGCTCACTAATGAGTTCTTTAAATCCTTCCAGTTGGTGGTTGCCACCCCTCTTCGTCTGGTTTGGCAAGAGGCACTCAAGTTTGGCGCGCTTCCTTCTTGTCTCAACAATGACATTATCAAGTTAATACACAAAAAAGGGGAAAAGAATAGAATAGAGAACTGGCGTCCTATTACGATGCTCCAAACAGGATACAAGATCATCGCCAAAGTCATTGCCAACAGAATCTCTTGCCACTTGAGAGCGTGGTTAAGCGAGGACCAAAAAGGTTTCATCAAAGGCAGTTCAATTTTGGAAACCATTATAGATATCTGGGAAGGTCTTGAATTTGCAAATGAGTCTAAACAAGACGTGGTCTTCCTCAAGATCGACTTTGATAAAGCCTACAATAGGCTGGAATGGGACTATAATCTGCAGTCGCTCCAAGATCTTGGATGTAGTCAGAAATTCACCAAGATGATCGCGACCCTTCTCGGAAACGCATCGACCCAAATTAACATTAACGACAAACTTTTGAAGGTGATCAAACTTAGAAGATCTATCAGATAAGGGTGCCCATTGGCTCCCCTTCTCTTTGCCATTGCCACGGAAGGGTTTAGCAGGCTGGTGGAGCATCAGGTGAAAGCTGGTAATATCAAAGGCCTCCGTTTGCCTCGTGACCATAGTCAGATCACCATGAGACTTTTTGCTGATGATATGAACGCGTTTGTTCACAATGATAGTACCAGCCTAGAGACGTTCTGGAGGTGTTTGGGTACTTTTTGTGAAGCCTCTGGATCCACAATTAACCACTCTAAGACCGCCTTTAGAGCTATTGTTGGGTCACAACCCAACCTTCTCATTGATCGTGGCTGTCAAATCATTTCGTAGGGCCAAAGTTTTCGGCTTCTTGGGATCGCCTTGGGGTTTGGCGTCTCTATGGAATAGCGGTGGAACTGGGTGTTGGCCAAACTCGAAAACAAGCTTAACTATTGGAGAGGTATGCAAATCAATTTTGCTGGTCGTGCTATGGTTATCAACATGTTCCTCCTATCATCTACCATTTATTTCCTTTCTTGTTGGAGACCGAAAGAGCAAGATCTGTCCAAACTGGATAGTATTTGTAGAAACTTCCTTTGGACGGGCGACCACAATAGGAGGGGGTGCCTAAGAATGGTCCATCTGCACCAGCCATAGAGATAGTGGGAGACTTGGCATCCTGGACATTGGGTGCATGGCTAACAAACTGGCGGCCAAATGGATGATTAAGGCTTGGTGCAACGGGGAGGCCTTGTGGGCCAAGTTGATCTTTAGAAACAAGAACGAGTTGGCTCTCATGGGTTTCACAAATTGGAAGAATCTTGACATCTTGACCTTGCTGTTTTCCCCGATCCCCGTCTTCCCGAAAGGCTCTAATCTTGTGTGCTCCCTATGGAAGAGTTGGAATAAAGTCAAAAGCTACACAAGAATTAGTGAAGACTAGAAGTGGGCAGCCGGTATCAGATAAAACGACTCTATTTGGTTTCCGATCCATGGCATCCAGAGTGTGGAATCTTGGAATATTCAAAATGCCAAGAAGTTATGGAATAAAGGCTTCAAAACATGGAAACATCTCTGGAAACAAGACACCAACCGATGGATCAAATTTGAGGATATTGACCCTTGCATCAAAATTTCGTACGAAGAATGGAACACTTTGCAAAGCAGATGTCTCGGCTAGGACGGACACAAAGTTCGCCTTCTCATGGGACATGACACGTCGAGCTCGCTTGGTCTCAAATGGCACAATGGGAATAGCCTATCAAAAATCCCGAACTTCAAAGAAACGATTGACTATCAGGTTAACCTCAACAAGAAGTGGTGCCTGTCATGGACGCGGCTTTGGTGGGACATGAAGTTCATGGCTATCTCGCACCCCCTCATAGAAATCAAAAAGTCTGTCCTCTTATGGCGAATTCTTCATCATGGAATCTGGACCAATCTCAAGGCTAGAAAATTTTATGGGATTCCTCCCTGGTGCAAACGCTGCTACCAGTCTATCGAAGATGTTTCACACATCTTCTTTACCTGCCCCAACTCGAACAGACTCTGGCAGATGGTTGGAAAGAAAATTAGACTTCAGAAACATCTCAGTTGGTAGCAAGCCCTGCTAGGAGAAGCGATGGGCTGCTTTGCGACTCCCTGGAATGCCATCAGAGGGGAGGTCCTATGGAAAATCTGGCGGGAAAGATGTGCTTTCAACTTCGGTGACTCCCCCAAAGAGTGGTCAATTGAGAAATCGTGGTTCCTCCTTCGCAAAAGGATTGCTAACTGTAAGAAATCCCCCCCCCTTCAGGCATCAGTACTCCTTTTGATCAATAACAAGCTTAAACCCAAGTGGACCCCTCATGAGGGTGATGAGAGGGTGATTAACCTTCTTTGTAATGCCATCTAAGCTCTGTAAAAGCTTCCCCTGCTTTGTGGGATTTGGGGGGTCCCGTGGGCACTAGTCCCCTTCTCTTGTACTTTTCTTTATTTAATTCAAGTCCGGGAGAGTAGGCTAATGCCGAACTTCCTTTATTAATATATATATATATATATATATATATATATATATATATATATATATATATATATATAATCAAGTCATTCATCAAGTGGTCAAAAGGTCTAAAAAGCTGATCAAAAGAGGCTTTTAGCAATAACTAAAAGCTAATTTAAAATAAAGCAAACAATGCTAAAAATTTGCCATCCAAAATTAAAAACTTACGATCAGCTTTTTAATGAGATTTTTTCGCAAAAACTTATCAAGGCCTATATAAGAAGGCTCATGGTCACTTGAAGAATATCCCAATGCCATCACTTGCTGATTTTGGAGGTGATCTAGGTGATCCACACATGGGGCAGCCATGGTGCACACATGGGCAGCTATGGAGCAGCTTTTGAAGCACATTAGGAACAACCACGGAGTACTTCTTGGAGACGACTCTTGCTTATGAAGAAGACTTACTCATCAGTAGATTGGTGGTGTGCATCATCCATCTACATGATATATTTGAAGATTGTCTTCTACATGAAGATTTGGAGTACTTCAAAGACATTGGATGGAGCTTAACATAAGATTGTATCTTATGTTAACTATTCAGGTACATATTCTCTTTATGCACACATGTACTACTTGGAGCTTATGGAGGTGGTGGCATCTATATATGGAGGATTCCTATTCGGCATACATGGAGGCAATAACATCCATAAAGGAGAATCAGTACATGCATACTAAATGCATCAGATGAGGTGTTAGAGAAGGTGTTTCCACATGAGTATGAGGATTTCTGTCAGCAACATGTTAGCATTCTATGCTAATTTTGTAAGTATGTGATCGATCACACACACATTTGATTTAGGATCTTCCATAGCCTGAATTCAGATTAGGGTTTGCTGAATATCAGTTTCAAACTGATCTTTCCTCTTTCAGTCACTCATATTCACTCATCTATAACCCATCAGGTCCTACATCTTATACATATTCAGATTTCTATCCCTACATCTGAATATTCTTGTAAATTCTATACATACACTCTTCCATCTATTTCTATTCACATAGAGTGGTTGAGATTTTGACTCCCACATTGTAAATTGACATTTGTATATATGATGGTGTGAGTAAGCAATGGCTTACGTAACACTTTGAACATGTTGTCTAATCTCTCTCTACCTTTATCTCATCAATGTATAATTAAGTGTTGTATGTTTATGTTTGTCAATTTTGGAAGATGTTGGAATCTGTGTTATAGATCCTCGACCTATGGGACCTGTGGAATTTGTTATGGGCCTACCTAATTTCCAACATTTGGTATCAGAGCTCCCAGACTACCAACATATGGTTTTAGAGCATCTTCTAACATTTGACATATGACATACACACTTAATGTAGATGAGTAGAGATGTGAGAATTAGACAATTCAGTCACATGTTTATTTATCAGTATGGAGTATAAAGTTGATGATCTGTTAGCAGCCAAATACTTTTGGAAGAGTAAAGTTACTTTACAAAAGTATTGTTTGAAGACCAAGACTTGATGAAGAGAAGGCTATTTCAAATTCAAGGAAAAACAATGGTTTGGAGAAGATGAAGAAACCAGATGAACATAAAATCACATGTATTAGTTTCTACTATCAGCTTGTCATTTGCATGTCATATCTTAGAAGAGAAGAGATTTGATGGATTCAAGAAGTTCTTTTAAACACTTTCATTACTTTGAAAGTTAAAGCATTAGCTACATCAAAACAGGTATCTAGAGGTTGTTCTTGACAGTTTTGATAGGAGATCTCTTTCATGGCACGAAAGCTCATCTAAGAAGACAAATTTGGAGATTAGATCAGTTTTGTTTTTACCCTATACAAGGTTGGAAGTTTTCTTAATCAGATTTTGTACCTAGAGAGGTAAATCAGTATTCAGCCAACTTAAGGAAAAGGTTGGTGAATTCAGTCATATGAGTCAAAATTGAAGCAGAGTTTTGATTCAGCATATGAGGAGATGGCAAAAGCATGTTTTATCTTCTATGTTCACTTCCAGTTATATACCATGTTTGTTTTGTCTCTTACTCTTAGCACTAGAGGGAGAGAAAAATTCATTTGAAGAAGTTAAGAGTGCTTGCTACTTCAAGATGAAGAGAACAAAAGATATAGAAGAGAAGTTTGAAGATGTTGACATCATAGGGTGGAAGAAAGATGTAGAAGAAGAAAGTCGAACAATTCCAAAGGGAAAGTAAGACTTCCTTTTCTCTTATATTTTCCATATACTTTTCCTACTTTTATCCTCTACATCCAAAGACAAGTCTACAAGAACATATTGTGTGAAGAAGATAGTTTAAAGAAGAAGCAGTTTCTTGTTTTGCATTATACTTGGTCATGTTTTAGTAGATTTTGACAAAGAATTGCATTGAGAGAAAGAAAAGAAGCAGATATCTAAGACAACTTATATGTTTTGACTCATATGTGTATGAGTTACATTTTAATTGAAACTTTTGAGCAGGCACCTTATATGTTCCCTCAAAGAATTCTTGGAGTGTCAATTCAAAGCTACTTGGTATATGACAAGTTGCAGAGAAGTATTTTTCTTCTTCACCTAACTCTTGAGGTAAAAGAGTATTTATAGCAGATATTGGAGACTTGGAGTGAGGTTTTATGTCTGGAAAAGTTACCTCATATTGAGTATACTGAGAAAATGCAGAGCTTTTTAGGAGGAAAATTTAGAAAATTCAGTATTTTCAATAAATTTCAGAATTTTCAGAAAATTATGAAAATTCAATATTTTCAGAAGATTCAAAAAATTCAGTATTTCCAGAAAAATTCAAAAAAATTCAGATTTTTTTTCTATGTACCAGTTAGATGGAGAATCTACTTTCTATGTTTTTCTTGACTTTTGGATACATGCTTGTTTTCAAAAAGGTGTTTCATCAGATCCTACCACTTGATTAAAGAAGTGGAGTTAGCCAAAAGAAATTCAAGCAGATACTATCACATTTCACCTGGGAAGAATATGAAGATATGAAGTATCAACTTGCAGCTTTTGGAGTTCTCAAGGTGAGAGTTTGTCCACTTGTGTGCCAGTAGGAGTTGCAGATTCTTAAAGAAAAGTTTTACAACTTTATGCAAGAAGCATAGACACTTAAAGTCATTCAGATAATAAATCAAATATTCAATCATGAAGGTTTGATGAGAGCAGATTCTACACAGGTATTTTTGAGAGATCTATGATCTTGTAGGATCTTGATAGATCTTGTATGATCTTGAAGATCTTGAGCATTTTTGAGTCAGATGTCTATCCTTTGTTTGTAAAATTCTTAGCATTGGAAGAAGTAAGTCACATATTCAGATTCTATCACATTAGTGTTGCAGAGAAATAGAAGAAGATACTTGTTATGTTGCAGAAGATTATAAATCCTAAAGTGCTTTTAGCAAAGGTTTTTATGATGTAATATGATCATCTAACCTTATTCTATATTATGGGAAGCTGAGAAGTGGCAGTGAAAGCTATTGGCAACTACAGTGCTAATAGAAAGGGTTCAAATTTTTGTTTCAAACACAAGTATTGATGTTAAGAAAGCAATGCTAAATCACTCAAGATCATATTTATTGAAAAGAAGGAGGACATTCCAAATTTCATAAATTCTGATATATTTTGAAAAAGTTTGGATACTAGTGTTAAATAATCCAGGGGGTGATGAAACATGAAGACTTATTTTTAGCCATATGTGAAAGAATGCAGAATCATACCTACAGGTAGTCCTATATTTCCTTTGTTAGTTTCTCTTTTTGTTCCAGCTTTGAAGAAAGAAGGAAGAAGGAGAATGTCTGGAGGAAGTTCCTATTAGATGTTCCTGTTCGGGAGAAAGTTCCAGAGTTCTATTACAGAGAAGCTTGATATTTCAGAGAGGTCTGTTACTTATGAGGTGCACACATATATGATCATACCAGACTTTTAAGGAAAGAGTTATGAAGGACTTACAGATAGAACAAGGATGAAGACAAGATGACTTCATAGATATGAAACTTTGGTGAGACTCATGAAAGTTGAGTACAGTAAGAGATGAACCAGCTAGTGTTCATAATACACTAAGTTGTGAGTTGTCAGTCACAAGTCCCATGATTCAATTTCTAATTCTAATTAGTGTATTTGCATGATAGAGTAGAAGTACATTGAGAAACCTTTCGTAAGGTAAATGCAAATATGTGGATTCTAGTGTATGCTTAGAGGTTTGAGAAGACAGGAGATAACGGATTCAGAGTCAATTCATGCTACATATGTTGTCAAGTAGTGAGTGCTTGATGTATGCTAACACTATTGGATATCTAGTTTGCATATTTTCTTAGTTATTATGGTTCATATTCAGAAAACTCAGATTTTTTAAAGTTTGAAGAAGTTCAAATTCAGTTTTGAAGAAGACTTTTGAAGTAAAAGTTTTGAAGATCAATCTTGAAGGACAAGATTGAAGCTTATGTCAGTTTGCAAATGAATGAAGTTACATATCCAATTCATTTTGTACCAATATGACATTGCAGGGGGGATTGTTGGAAATCAACGTCACATCAATCCAAAATCCTATTAGGGAAAAAACCCTAATTTTGGTACTTAGTCATTTTTGGCACAAAATTTGGGTAAAATATTTATGATCCTATCTTGAAGAGCTTGATGAGAGCTTTTTAATGGTATAGACATGCAATCATCAAAGTGAATCATAATTTTAATATAGGAACTTAGAAGACATGTAGATAGAAGCGATGCCAGCTCACATTAGAAGTGAGACTTAGGAATCACAGTTTTGATGTAGGAACTTAGAAGACATGTAGATAGAAGCGATGTCAACTCACATCATAAGTGAGACTCAGGAAAAACGAAAGGTATGGATTGGATGTTGTCAGACATAGTGGCAATCAACAGAGAACTTCAATCAAAGACGTTAGAGAACTTTTGCTTGCAATTAGAGTTAGATCATAATTCAAAGCATTCAGATTCAGATAATATGTTCATAGCATTGTTGGATCCAAATAGAAGTTAATCATCAAAGAAAAAACACAACGCCAAGATGCCCCATCATAAAACATCCCATGTCAAAGAATCGATGGTGATTAAAAAAATTTGGCACGTTAGATGGTGTCTAATGATTAAAAATACTAAAGATGATAGCAATAGAAGGAGGATATTGTTTGAATCATAGAGTATCTGCACAAATCATTGTCGGATAATTGTCAAAAATTGCCATCAATTGAAAGTGGAGCTATCGGATATGCAAAATATAATGCCTCTATCATCACCAATTATCATCAATCCTCTTGTCAAATATGATAGAGTGAAGATGATCCTCCATTGTACTTCAAAGTGATGATAGTACCCCTTGAATCGAGTGCTTTGCCATGATTTTATAATCTTTAAACTCTATTATTAAAGTCATCATGTTTTCTACTATATTAATCAATCTAGAAAAAAACTTGATGGTTGCTATTTTTGCTGCTATTATGTCAAATGTTTCTCTTTCCTCAGAATAGAGCACTGCATAGAACAACTACTATTGCAGAGAGAAAGGTTGAATGGCGTGTGATTAATTTACAATAAAAGTAATTTGAAGAGAGCACAAACATTTCAACTATTTCCATAAAAGGAGAAAAGTCCTACCATCATTGCAAATGTGATACAGTTTGAAGTAGCTGGTGAAAAGAAAAGCAAGTAACAAGTCTCCCCACCTAAATGTTGAATGTGAATATCTTTGTAATTTAATGAGAAGAAACAAAAGCTATCAAACTATCCCACTTGATTGTGTCCACCTTCTTGCCTGCACTCATTGATGATTTCTCATTTGCCACACATTTGCACTTGACGCATCTTTGCCCCATTAATAGCTCATGTTTCGTTTGTTGTATTCATCCTTCTCTTCTTATGCAAGGTACATGTAAATGATTCATGTAGCACTTTTTGTTTTTCCCAAGTGAGGAGAGTAAATATCTCTGACAACATCTCCATGCATTCACAATTATGAGGTGATGCTCCTTGATGTGGTGATCATCATTGTCTAGAGTGAAATCAAATTTTGAGAGGTGAAACTCCTTGACTTGGTACTCATCCTTGTCTAGAGAGTTCATTTGAGAGTTAGACTTTAGGTTAGACTTTGTGAGAACTTTTGTAGAATGTTGAGAAGAAGGTTCATAAGTTGATTGTAATTGAAGTACTTCACTTTTTATTTCTCATACTCTTGGTCTCCTCCTTGTGTGAGTATGTGTGTATATGATTTTACATCTTGTGTGCTTCTTAGCTTCATCTTCACTCACTTAACTAGCTCACGATCATCATATCATCCTCAAGTCTCCATGAACTGAAAACTTTGAGGTGAAGCTCCTCGATGTGGTACTCATCCTTGTCTAGAGTCCCCAACAATGGTGCCAATTTTTTTTTCACTCTAGAAAAGGATGAGTACCACATCAAGGAGCTTCACCTAATAATTGTCAATCCTTGGAGACGTGAGGATGATATGATGATAATAAGCAAGTTAAATGAGTGAAGATGAAGGTGAGAAGCCTCATTAACTTTATATATAATGTTGGACAATGTTACAAAATAGGTTCTAGACCTAATTTGGGAGAGCTAATGAGCTCCAAAAATTATGTGAATTGGTATGTAGATTCTACCTAAGTCCTCAAGCTTGAGGACTCCTTGCCTTTCAAAAAATAGTGCATTTGAGTTTTGAAAAAATATGAATCATTATGAATTATCTTCACACACATCACTCTTGACATGTTTTAAGTGCTTCCATGCATTTTGTGCCTACTCCATCTAGCTTGACCTTGGCCTTTTATGGCAACATGAAGGAAACCCTAGAAAGATTATACTCTACTTCAATGAAAGCTAGGAATATTCAATTGAAGAATAAACTCAATAACTTGATAAAGACACTTAGTAGCAATATCAATGATTACATAGTGAAGACCAAGAAAGGAAGTGATGCATTGGGATCCATAAGATGCCGCATAGATGATGATGATGTAGTTGCATATACATTGAATGGACTTAATGATGATGAGAAGTGGAAGGCTTTCACCACTTTTTATATCTTAGCGATAATCGTCTCGACTTTGAGAAACTAGTGATCTTAATGGTTACTAAGGAGATGAACATTGGAGGTTCATGGAAAATGACAATGAAGCCCAAGCATTTTACACAGGTAAAGGAAGAGGTACATGAAGAAATCAAGGTAGAGGTAGAGGAAGGCAAGGAAGAGGATGAAATTGACTCTGATAAAGACTAAGGGAGAAAGTTCTCTTCATCAAGAGAAAAAGGAAGAAGGTACAATCAAGCTCGACACAAGAACAACTTAGATGGATTCTACATATATGGCAAGTAAGTCCACAATGCAAGGGATTGCTATCAGAAGGACAAGATCAACTCATCATACAAAGATAAAGGTAATTATGCATCTACTTCAAATAAAAATAAAATAATGCTAGATGTAGATGAGTGATTACAAAACACAAGGGTCAATCATATGGTTCATTGATAGTGGATGCCGCAATCACATGATCTGTAACAAGGAATTCTTCTCAAATATGTAGGTACCATCAACCAAAGAGCTTGTGGGGAAAGGTGATGATAGCCCTCGTGCCATCAATCATATAGTTGATGGTATGTGGGATGGTTTTGGTAAGTCTAAATTCTTGAAAGATGTTCTTCATGTTCCCACTATTATAAAGAATCTTGTTTCTATGGGTCAAATGGTTGAGAGAGGTGATTTGTGGAAAACCCTAAATAAGGGCATAGATTGGTGGCCAAAAGAAAAAAGGACAAAAGTCTATTCACATTGCATGTGAATTCAAATTTCAATCACACAACCTACTTCACATATGGAAGTAGAAAGGTAGTAGAATTAGACTTGTGGCAGAAAAGGTATGGGCATATCAATATTTAGAGGTTGAAGGATATGGAGAACAAGAGGCTAGTGCTTGGACTACAAAATCTTCATAATACGAATCCCAAGAACTTGTGTGAAGCTTGTCAATTGGGTGAGCAAACTAGGTTACCATTTAAGAAGTGTTTAATGCGAGTTATCATCCACTTGAGCTATTTCATATAGATGTTTGGGGACCAATAAAGGAGAGCTCAAATGGAGCTTATAGATATTTTGTAACCTTCATTGATGATTGCATAAGGATGTCTTGGATCTATTGATGAAGCATAAACGAGATGTCTTTTATTACTTCGAGAAGTTCAAAGCTCTTCTAGAGAAGGAAGGTGATGAGTACATCAAATGTTTAAGATTAGATGGAGGGGGATAATAATTCTCCCATGGGTTCTTTGATTTCTTGGAGTGAAATGGCATCAAGAGACAAATCACATGGAGGTATACCCCAAAACAAAAAGATGTAGCACAAAGAGAAAATTCAACAAACACTACTATATACATCATGAACAAAGCACCCATATCATCTATACATGCTACAACACCCTATGAAGCTTGTTGTAATAAAAAAGCAGATGTATCACGTTGGAGAGTTCTTGGTTGTACTTTCTATGTGTTAATACCAAGTGAATTAAGGAGAAAACTTGATGATAGATCATAAATATGTGTATCTAGGAGGTTTAAAAAAGGGGTATAGATGCTACAACCCCACAACCAAGGAACTTAATATTTCAAGGGATTTCATATTTGATGAGCTTCTACCTTGTTATTCTTCAAATGCATCTATGCAAGGAAATGAATATAAAGAAGGAAGAATGACAAGAGGAAATAAAGAAGCAAAAAACATGGTTTCTTAGTGGACGAAATAATTCACATAAATACTCATCATGGAATGGAGATAGTCCTACATAAGTCAACTTTGTGATGAAATAACAAATGGAAGGTGAAAATCACAAAGATAAAAGAAGATAAAGACTTGTGCATAGAGGTAAATGCATATCATGATAAAAAGAAGTGCAGAGCTCAAGGTGAGCATCAAAATTCAAAATCAATGGAATGGTGAAATAAGAAGGTATAGTAGGGTAAGTTATGTAGCTAAAAGACTTACCTGTGAATCGTTTATGACTAGATGCTATGCATATATGAGTAAACTTGTTGAAGAGCCCACATGATTTTAATAAGAAAATACATGCAGGGAATGACAAGAATCTATTTAGGAGGAAATCAAAGATAATTTCACTTGGAAATTATTGCTAACAGAAAGACACATGAAATTCATTGGAAACAAGTGGGTATATAAGGTAAATAAGCACTCTGATGGTAGCATTTCTAGGTACAAAGTTGGGCTTGTAGCTAAAGGCTTTACTCAAACATATGGCGTGGACTATGAAGACACCTTTAGCATTATGTCCAAGATGACTATCTCAAAACAATCATTACAATTATACTTAGCAATCATTCAAAGACATATCAAACATATAGAGGTACATAACCACTGCATCAGAGAGAAGGTGTTGGCTAAGGAGGTACAATTCCAAAAGATAAGTACCAAGGATTTAAGTGCTTACATTTTCACCAAAGCATTGGACTTAAACAAGATAAAAAAGTTTAAAAGATGCATTGGAATGATGGTTCTAGGATGAAGACTCGAAGGTTGACGCTTGAGGGGGAGTGTTGAAAATGAAGCTTGAAACATAGGAGCATATGAACCTTTTGCATTGATTACAATTGGAGAATTTTGAAGCAAGGAACCAAGCACAATAATTTGTACTCAAATTTGAATTTGAATCCCCCTCATAAAAACTCAAATCAATCACCTATCACATTTAGGTTTGATAAAGACTATATTTTAGGAAAAAACTTCCTATCATTTAGGGAATATTTTCAAAGGCACATAAACACATCTTGTAGTTAGAATTAATTTTATCATTCATGTGTTATCTATCTTCAATTTTGAATAATCTATTAGACCCCTTTCTAAGCAAGCTTCTATATTTCTTGAGGATTTTTGACAGACTTTGAGTAGCCATAGCTCAAACTCTAGTCTCTTTGTGTAGGAGTTATTTAGCTCTAAGTGTTGAGCAGAGTTTCTTATTCATATAGTATCCATTTCTTGTAACCCTTAGCTTATTAGAAATCCACTAAAGTGCTCTAAAATTATCTCAAATCTCGAGTTCAAAATTTGCATATTCTTAGAGAAATCAAGTGTGTTGGTCTCTATGTATCTATCCAGTGAAGGCAATAAGTATCTTGGCTTGGGAGACTTTGGTTTTCTACTTGAGTGAGATAACTTGAACTATGAAGGTCTCATTGCCATGTATGTATGCATGTATATACTTTCCCAAGAATATAGGTTATTTGGTGTTGATTGACAAGTTATACGATACTTGTCAATTTAGTCTAACTTTGCAAATCATTCTAGCTATCAAAAGCTCATGGATTTTGGTTCTCAATTACTCTCTTGGATTTCAACTTACCAACCATACACTATGGTTAATGTATCATACAAATGTCTTATTAAAAAATGTGGCACAAATGTGAATACAGTTGTAGCATAGTATAAATCTTTAATATATGTGAATCAAATAAGCATAATCCTTGTGCATTGAGCTCTTAAAGGTATTTCAAGCATGAAGGCTTACCATATGTGCCAATAAAAAATACATGCCTTCTTATTAGCACATGGATTTGAAAAAACTCCAATCGAAATCACCTTGTATGTGAAGCTTGTGCAACATCACAATGCATGGTGTGAAAACACAAAGAGAGAGATTGTGCAAAGTGAGATAGGCATATGTTCACATGAGTACTTGTAGAGAACGATAAACCTATAGAAAACAATGAGGTCACAAAACAGAGAGGAAAATACAAGTGACCTACACAACCATAGGTATAGTCTCCTTCAAGATGCTTCATAAGATCTATCCTAAAGTGCATGCATTTGTAGAAAAATTCTATTGATCCAAAAAATAAAATTTCTTTACAAATAAATTTGAAACATAAAACTTGCCCACTATTTGTATAAAATGTGCCATAAGAGGTGATTTGTAAATCTATGTATAAAAATTATGCGAATTCCTAAAGAAAAAATATAATAACATATTTATAACTGATTAATTCTTCAAACACAAGGAAAGGGCCCCAAATGAAAAGCTCCACAAAACCTTAACAATTACCTATTTGGTAGCATGGGTCTCAAAACTAGTTCTTGACCTCCTAGGCCCCCATGGAGAAGTACGTTTCTACAAATGGACTGATAGAGAGTGTTGTAACATCAGCTTACACTTTTAAGGTGGATTTGATCTACATCAAAAAGCTATCATTTGGATTATGTAAAAAAAAAATATCCATTGAAGAGATATTTTCTTTATGCTCATTTATTGTATTCTTTCTATTTTTAATGGTTAATTTACCAATGTAAAGGCCTAGAATTTTACACATATAAAAAGAGAAAAGGGGAGCTTAAATTCCATGAATTTGAGGTGGTTGCACTTGACAATGAATCAATCAATCAATCACCTAAAACTAGTTCAAATTAGATCTTCATGATTATAGGAAACTGAATGGATTCTCTTCAACAAGCTATCTCATCTTCATTCAATTCAAAATCCACTTGTAGACATTTTGGCGCACTTATAGAATCTATATAAAGACTACAAATCACTTGTACATTAGATGGAAGCAACATACATACACTTTGGCCATCATTGTCTTGCTCCATTTCTTTGCATCATCTTCTTCAATAATAGTGAACTTACAGAGGTTGCTTCTCTCTCTACCAAGCTCCAAATTGGATGGATGAGCATGCATTGGAAAGCTGTTTGTGTCTATTTATTTTGTACAAGTTTTCAAAGAATTTGGTTTCGTATATTTGGCGAAATCTCAATTTTACTATCTTTGGGTCTATCTCTCATAATGATGAAAAATAGGGGGTACCTCTATTCAATGTCCCGAAGCATATCTTGCTTTTTATGTACTCTTGTGCATTTTAGACACTCAAACCTATGTGTATCATTCATCCAAAATGAAGTTTTTAAATTGTAATCATGATGGCTTTGATGAGCATTTGAAGTTGACGGTTTCATCCCAAGATAGCAAGTTTTTTGAGCTAGTGAATGTGCAAATCTATCTGTTTTGTATATCAACTCTTTCTCCTTCATGATCTAAAGTACATAGTTAATTTTATTTCACTAATCACATGCCCATAACATCTATTTGAGTCTCCATAAGCTTAAGGGCTGGTCTTGTGCCGGTTTGCTGGACCAAACTAAGCATTTTTCAACTCACTTTTCTACCTCCATAAGCATTCCAGAGAAGCTTGGTAGACAAAAATATGTGGCTTGGCAAATGTGAATAGAGGCTTATTTGCAAGGTATAAATCTTTGTGGAATTATAGGAGGTAATGAAGCTATGCCTACTCCAAGATCCAAAGGAGGACCTACACAAGAAGAGACAGATAAGATAACACTTTGGTGTGCAAGGCATGCTCAAGCAAGGTCATACATACTAAACTCTATCTCTGATTTTCTATTACTACATATTAAAGGATGCAAGACATCTCAAGAGACTTGGGACACCCTAGAGACTTTCTTTTCTGCTAGTACCAAAGCAAGAAAGAATCATATTTGGACTGAGTTCAACCAAATGAAGAAGACACCTAAACAAACTATCATAGAGTTTGTTACCAAGGTCAAGGAGGTTGGAGATTAGTTAGCATCCATTGGAGAGCTAATTGAAGAAGAGGCCATCATGAGGCGGATTCTAAATGGAATTAGAAGCGATAAGCAATGGGAATCCTTCACCATGGCCTATGATCTCATTGTGGATGTGAAACTCCTGACTTCAACATCTTTCTTGGATAACTCTTCAATCAAGAGGCCAAAAATAGCATAAAGGAAGGTAACTCCTATCATGGTAATTCAACTAGTGCTCTGTATGCAGATAAGAAGGACAAGAAACAAAAAGGCAAGAAGAAGGATGAGGATGAAGAGGAGACTTCCCAAGTCAACTTTGCAAGCAAGAGAAAGTGGAAAGAGAAGAAGAAAGGAGCAAAGCATGACAAAACCAAAGGCCAAAATGTTCAACCTTATGCCATATGTGATAAGGCCAACCACACCACCCAAAATTGCTCGTTCAATAAAATGAACTAGAAAGGAAGGAAGAGGTGGATATGGCAACACTAGAGGCAAAGGTGGATATAACTTCAACAACAACAATAGAAGTCACAATAGAAGGAATTTCAACAGTGATTCACACGACCAACCACATGACTTATTGCTTCTAATAAATCTAAGCCACAAAGGAGGTAAAGAAGATGATTATTTGTTCTACATAGATTTAAGATGTTCAAATCATGTTGCAGACAACTTGTTCTTCTATATGACTTGGAAAGTCCAAAGCATAGACATGAAGTACAAATAGGGGATGATATTAAGCACAATGTGGAGACAATGTTCAAATCATGTTGCAGTCAACTTGTTCTTCTATATGACTTGGAAAGTCCAAAGCATAGACATGAAGTACAAATAGGGGATGATATTAAGCTTTCAATGGCAAGAAAAACATTCTGAGTAAGGTTATCTATGTACCCACTATCACTTAAGACCTAATACGTGTAGGCAAAATAGTTGAAAAAGGCTTGCAAGTTAGGTTCACCCAACATGGATTTTTTGTGGAAGATCCATGTCAAGGCTTCAAGAAGATAGCCAGAGGTGAGAAGCATGGTAATCTCTTTACTTTTGAAGTAGGAGAAACCAAGAACGTACCTCTATTCAACTTTGGATCTCAAACCCTAAGTGAGCTTGAAGTGTGGCATAAAAGACTTGCTCATGCGAATGAAAGAGCCTTGAAGGATATATGCAAGGATCAAAGTGATCTAGGGCTGCCAAACATATCAAAGCAACACATGATCTACATATGTGATGCATGTCAGATCGCGAAGGCACAAAGACAACCATTCAACTAGAAAGGCTACATCCACAATAATATTTTGGACTTAGTCCCACTGATGTGTGGGGACCTATTCAAGAACCTTCATTGGTAGGATCAAGGTATTATGTCTCATTTATTGATGACCATAGTAGATGGACTATTCTACACCTTATCAAAAGTAAGAATGAAGTGTTTGATTGTTCAAAAAGTATCTAACACATGCAGAGAACCATACATGTAGATCATTCAAGAAGCTCAAATCTGATGGAGGGGAAGAATACTTCTCCAAGGAAATTGATGATTTCTTTCAGGATAAAGGTATCAAGAGGCAAGTAACTACTAGTTACTCTCCTCAACTAAATGGAATTGCACAAAGAAGAAACAAGAAATGGGTTGGATCAGCCAGAAAAATGGTTGAAGAGATGAGGTTGCCACTTTATGTATAAGAAGAGACCATTTCAAATGCTATGTACCTTGTCAATAGACTACCATCCAAATCACTTCAAGATATGACTCCTTATGAAGCATGGCATGGAAAAAAACCTAGCCTTGGACATTGCAAGGTCTTTGGTTGTTTAACTTATGTTCATGTACCATCACAAATAAGAGGTAAGCTAGATGAAAGGGAAAAAAGGTAGTGTTTATTGGGTATGACTCAACTCAGATGGGTTACAGGTTCTACAATCCTTCAACCAAGAAGTTCACTACAAGTAGGGATGTTGTGTTTGAAAAACACAGATCTTGTTATGATGAAGACAAACAAAAGGTAGCTTTACCATATGATTTTAATTCCAATTCTCATAAACTAGGAAGCAAGAATGATAGACATGTCCAGGATCCAAGAAGTTATACAAATGATGACCAAGGAAAAGAATTACAAACTATGGAAGTCAAGAGGCAAACCAAAGATGCAGAACTGTGGAGAATGCTCCAAGCAAGCCGCTAGAAGATCAACAAGGAAGAAGAAACAACTAGAAAGCTATGAATATGATTCTATATTTGCTACAAAGCATTCAACCTACTTAGCAAAATACTCAATTTCAGAATAACCTTCAATCTATGAGGAGGAAAAGGGAAACCCTAATTGGGAAAAGGCCATGAAAGAAGAAATAGATGCATTGAAGGAGATGGACACTTTGGATTTGGTTCCAATGTCACCCAATCAAATGGTAATTGGTTACAGATGGGTATATAAAATCAAAAGAAATTCAGATGGATCAATTTGAAGGTATGAGACAAGATTAGTTGCTTGGTATAGACTATGAGGAAACATTCTTAGTAGTTGCAAAGATGACTACAATCAGAATATTGATCAGTGTAGCTGTTGTTGCAAGAAATTGGAGACTCCTCCAAATTGATGTAAAAAATACATTTCTAAATGGTCGGACAAGTGAAGAGGTATACATATCACAACCTTGAGGTTTTGAGAACCCTTATAATGCATGTTATGTTTGCAAGCTTAAGAAAGCATTGTATGGATTAAAACGAGCTCCGAGAACTTGGAATTATAGGTTGGCTACATACGTTCAAGATCAAGGGTTCAGACATAGTGACCCAGATCCTTCTCTATTTATCCAAAGGGATCACAATGAGGTTATATATCTATGTGTATATGTAGATGACATAATTGTGATAGGAGATGATCTGAATGGCATTGAAGGGATCAAGAGACACATGCAAAAGTTGTTCAAAATCAGTGATTTAGGTGAGCTCAGAGTCTTCCTAGGTATGCAGGTCATATACACAAATGAAGGACTGTATTTGAATAAAAGGAAATACATTCAAGATCTACCTCTTAAGTTCAAAATGGTGATCACTAAGGGGACCGCAAATTCCATAAATTTGAGGTGCTTGAGCTTGACAATCAAACGACCACCTAAAAATAGATAAAAATTAGATCTTCACTTTCCTAGATTGTAGGAAAGTGAATTGATTCTCTTCAACAACATATTCCACCTTCATTTGAATCCAAAATCCACTTGTAGAACTCATGGAGCACTTCAAGTCTCTATATAAAGACTTCAAATCACTTGTACATTACGTGGAAGCAACATACATACACTTTTGGCCATTATTATCTTGCTCCATTTCTTTGCACCATCTTCTTCAACAATAGTGAACTTACAGTGACTGCTGCTCTCTCTACAAAGCTCCAAATTGGATCCATGAGCATATATTGGAAAGTGATTAGTGTCTGTTTTATGTGTACAAATTCTCAAAGCATTGGATTTAGAATATTTGGAGAAATTGCAAGTTTATTTTCTCGGGATCTATCTCTACGTAACCCCAAAAAATAAGGAGTACCTATATTTAGTGTCAAGTTCATTCCAGAATAATATCTTGCTTATTACTTGTACTCTTGTGCATTTTGGACACTCAACCCTATTTGTATCATTCCTCCAAAAGTAAGGTTTTCAATTGGAATCATTTTAGCTTCTACGAGCATTTGAAGTTAATCGTTTTATCCCAAGATAACAAGTTTTTTGAGCTAGTCACTGTGCAAATCTATGTGTTTTGTATCAGATCTTTCTCCTTGATGCTCCAAGGTACATAGTGGATTTTATTGAACTAACCACATGCCTATGAGGTCTATTAGAGTTTACATAAGCTCAAGGGCTGGTCTTGTAATCTGAAAATATTAAGTACCAAAATAAGCTACAAAAAAGAAAAGAAAAGGAGAAAAAAGGTTAACTAACTAGAAGAACTCGGTGGTTTTATCCAAGCTGAAGACATGAAGGTGGCATAAGATGAAAACATTTGAGACGAGTAATCAAGCAACAATGATGGCAACCTTGATAGTGAAGTACCTATCATCAGACCTTCAATCCTATTAACACATTTCAGAGAAACGTTGATGAATATAAAGAGAACACGCATCTGGTGGCACCATTAAAGAGACACAAAAAAAAGGTAGATGTTATGCCACAACTATCAAGGAATGTCCTAGAAAATAAAGAAGTCATGAAAGAGAAGAAAAACTAGTTATGCACCCTAAATATAAAATGTTCATCTACTTCTTCAATGTAGAGGGTCTCATAGATCTTTAAAGAATAACCATAATAAAATAGTGGATTATAGATAGAGCTTTAATCTAGGAGATTCTCTCTTTTGAAGAAGTAAATATCATCGAAGAGATCTCATGTGGAAATTGCCATCAATCTCCTTGCTTCATGATTGACATGTGATGGACCACCTTCATGGAGGGGAGGCATGCTTTAAAAAATAATTCCAATTGATTCTCTAATCTTTGGAACATCACCTCAGTCAATTAGTATAATTGAGTTGCTATGATTTTTGGTGTTCTCTATCCTATTAGAGATTGGTGTGTCGAGACCATATCGTATGTGTGTGTGAAAAGGGTTAAGGTTTGTTGGAGATAGACATCTACAGAAGCATGCGAACAACACAAGGAAGGAGAAGAAGCTTGGAGCACAACACACAATACTGAATGTATTACTAGAGAATGTACAAAGATAAATAGCCCATTAGGGCAATAGGCATATATACAAGCCGGGGGAAAAAAACCTCCTAAAGAGGGAAAAAAGTGCCCCGACGGTCTTACTGTGTTCACACACATCACTACCTAAATATATCAACAAATCCCCCCTGGGAGTGATGCGGTGAACAAGGAGCTAGCACTCATGTCTAAGGAAGTGCCAAGCTATGTGGAAATCACTCCACAAAAGGAAGTAAGCCCAAAGCTTTGCGAAAAGCTTCAAACTTCTCCCTACGCAGAGCCTTCGTGAAAAGGTCTGCAATGTTCTCCTATGTGGGCACATATGCCAAGCTGATCTCCCCAGTAGAGAACCTCTCCCTGACCTAGTGATAACACACCTCAATGTGCTTAGTGCGAGCATGGAACACAGGGTTCCTCACAACTACCAATGCGCTCTGAATGTTAGTGAAGATGGTGGTGGTAGAAGACTGACCAACACCCAAATCATCCATAAGGCGTCTGAGCCACACACACTCAATAATCGCTGTGAAAGCTACCCTATACTCAGCCTCACAACTCAAAGTGGCCATAGTAGGCTGCTTCTTGCTCAACCAAGATATACATGAGCTACCCAGCATGAAGCAAAAGCCACTAGTGGACACACGAGTGTCATAGCAACCAACCCAATCAAAGTAAAAAAAAGCATGAAAATCTGGCGGTAGTGATCCCCCCTTGTGATAAAACAACCCAAGTAGCCGAGTACCACTCAAGTAGTGAAAGATGCGCTTAACTGCCTGCCAATGCTTGACTCTTGGGCAATGCATAGACCTGCTCATCTGTGATACAGCAAACTGAATATCTGGCGGAGTAATGCATAAGTAAATCAAGCATCCAACAGCCTGCTGATAGAGAACGACATCAAATGCATCTCCAGCATCATGAAGACTCAATCATAAACCTGTCTCCATAGCAGTGGTAATAGGCTTACAGTCTTCAAGGCCAAAACGCTGCAATAATGTGTCAATATATTTCATTTGACACAATGTTCCACCATCAACTTGCATAAACTGAATGCCCAAATAGTGATGCAAATACCCCAAATCGGGCATCTCAAATGAGGCATGCAAATAAGCCTTAAAATCAGCAATATGCTTCTCAATAGGACTAGTGAGCAGCACACCATCAACATAGAGAACAATGATCAGAAGCACATCATTAGCATGCTTAACATATAAGGTGCTTTCAGTCGGACTGTTCTCAAAACCATGTGCAATCAGATAGGCATGTATCTTCTCATACGAAGCACGTGGTGCTTGCTTCAAACCATATAACGCCTTCTTTAACCTGCACAGCTGGTTTCCATGCCCTTTTTGCACAAGGCCACGGGGCTGAAAAACATACATTTCTTCATGCAAGTCAACATTCAAAAATGTTGTTTTAATGTCCAATTGATGTACATTCCAACCATGATGCGCCGCAAGTGCACATATGCTACGAACTGTAGTCATTCGGCAAGTAAGTGCAAAGGTCTCATCAAAATCAATGCCTCTTTCCTGTGCATAACCCTTTGCAACAAGTCTAGCCTTATACCTGTCAACTATACCATCAGGCTTACGCTTCAGCTTGTATACCCACTTAGTCCCAATGGCCTTCTTGCCAGGAGGCAAGTCACATAAAGACCAAGTACCATTCTTCATTATAGCATCATATTCAGATTGCATAACATCCATCCAATTTTTTGAATTTTGTGCTTCATCAAACAAAATAGGCTTAGTCTCATCACAAAGACTAGATGCAACCATAGCATACCAATCTGATGCAAAAGAGGCACTATGAGAGCTTGATCGAGTACGATATGATAGAGGTGCATCTAATTTGCTATCACGCAAGGTCTGCACCAACCATTTTGGCATAGTTCTTACCTGCTCAATATCAGCTCTCTCATCAATATGTGCATCATGTAAATCTGCATCAGAAATGGAATGATCTGCATCATCACATGAAAATTGAAAAGGTTGCGAAGTTGCCTCATTAGGACCAGCACTAGACTGTCCACCTATAAAAAGAGGCACCAAAGTATCATACATGTCTTTGGAGCTAACAGATGTCTCCTTCGTACATGAAAGCAATGGCTGAATAGCATCTTCCACAAAACAACATCACGACTAACCAGAATGCGTTTACTCTGTGGATGATACAGAGGATAGCCTTTACTTTCAGAACTGTACCCAACAAAAATACATTTTACAGCTTTATCATCCAATTTTCTGCGATGTTGTTCAGGCACTAATGCATATGCAAAACAACCAAAAACATGCAGATGAGCAATAGATGGCTTGCGGTCATGCCAAGCCTCATATGGAGTGATAGACTGTAGTGCTTTAGTGGGACATTTGTTAAGTACATATGCTACACACATGACAATCTCAAGCCAGAAACTATGTGGTAAAGCCTAACTCTTGACCATACACCTCACCATCTCCATGAGTGACCTGTTCTTTCATTCAGAAACTCCATTCTATTGAGGTGTATACGGCAATGTACACTGGTGTTTTATCCCACGTTTAGGCAGAAATGCATTAAAATCAGAAGACATATATTCCCCCCCTCCATCAGAACGGAGGGTGCCCATTTTACATGCTGATAGATTTTCAGCCAAAATCAAAAACTATTTGAAGCACATGAACACTTTAGACTTTGCCTTCAATGGATATACCCATGCGTTGTCGTCGCGATTTTCTCTCCTCTCTCACTTGTGAAGGCCTACAAAAAACATATTTGGTGAAGGTAGCCGGAATTCCCCGAGAAGTCCATGATGCATCAAGGATGTTAAAGGAAGCTCACATACAAAGTTTCAAAGAAATCAAGAAAGTCCATGGTAGCGGTCAAAGCTGGTCAAAGTTAGGAAATTAGGGTAAAAATTTCATTGTCACAAAATTAGATGAAAATTCATATACTTGTAAAGATCGTCAAAGGCAGTCTATAGCCCAAATTTCAGCACAAAATGGATTTTGTAGCACATTGATATGCTATGTTCATTTTGTAAAAATGTAATTTTTGTAGTTTGACCCTACAAATTCTTGTATAGAAATTTATGTTAGCCATATGGTTTGGCATGTATAAAGATCATATGTGGCTACATATTTGTACAAAGTTTCAAGGCTATCAGAGCTTCCTAGAGACCTTAATGCCACCTTGCAAGCTTCCAAATGTAGACAAACTTGTATAAGGAAAATTCAGATGGACGTTTTTCTTGCATATTCCTGAAGGAGTTCTTTGGAAACATAGTCCTACAAAGTTTCATCTTCATCAAAGGCTATTTGGAGGGTCAAAGAGCACAAAGTCTAGTTTTCAGGATCACCGCAGTTTTCTAGTCTAAGCAAATTGAAGGGTTGAAGGGCTACCACATGGCGAAAGCTGATTGAGCCATGTCATATTCAAGGGTGGAGATGCACTTATGCTTAAAGCAAGGAGGATCCACGAGTTTTTCCATAAAAGAAGACTTTTTTGACAATCAAAGATCAATAATGCAGCTTTTCTCCAAAAATAGTGGCTTATATTATCCAAACTGATATCAGCACTGATCCGACGGTCCACATCATCCCCAAATCCAATGGTGGAGAATGAAGGAGCCTAAATTTCACTCCTTTACACTAGATTTGATAGAAAGAACAATTCCAAGCCATTGATTTGATTAATCAAATGGTTGTAATCGAAAGTAGTGATCCTAGAGTTGAGAGTTGATTTCTCTAGATCCAAGGGCCCAAATTCATTCAAAAAACTATATAAACCCCCCTCCAAACTCTTAGAGCATCATTGTTAGGCATCCATAGGGCTCTTGCTAGCTTACGGTTTCCTTGAGACGATCCCCCTCAGTTGAGCAAGTGAGGATCCAAGGTGGGCTAGTATGAGTATAGTACCTAGTTTCAAATTTAAGTTAGAACTCCAATCTAGGATAGGCTCTTGAAACCAGCATCTCTATCTTGACTCACCCTCGGTGGAGCGTGTGAGTGAGTTAGAGCTGGTTTTAATGAGTCTTAGACTTCTTTAGTTAGACGTTACGAGCCTAGACATACATAGGGTCAATGAAGTGGAACTCACCTTCTTACGTGTGACATTCGGTTGAACTGTCATGGTTTGAGGGTCGGAACTGCCTTTGATCAGTAGACAGCTTAGCTTGACGTACCACGACGATCTTATACATGTAACTTAATTCAAATCCTTTTAATTCATGTCACTTGTCACTTGTCTCTTGTCTCTTGTCTCTCAGTCTCTTAAGTATTTTTACATGTCTTCTATTTTCTTCTATGTGTGAGAAGGCTCCCCAGTATTGCGTTGAACCAGTGAGGATGTTTCATTGAGCTTGTGAGTAAACTCTATCATCATAATACACTTGCATGCATATAATCCATACATACCCATACATATTGATTAGTTTCTGAAAGTGTAAAAGAAGCTCCAATATTGGACCATTCTTCCTTTCGAAACTGATTTATGTGTAAGGATTCCATCTATTCTCGTCATGCATACATATCATCCAAAGAAGACTTTGCATATGGATTAGAATTAGGAAGTGTTTAAGAAGCTCCTTCAATGGACCATTCTTCCTTCCAAATTTGATTCGTGTGTATGGTTCTTTCATTCTTATCAGTCATGTTCATCAATCTAACTTGCACTCTTACAATCCCATTCCCATAATCATTTCAACATCTCTCTCTTCTCCATACTCAACATTAATTTCACTTTCATGTCGTTAAACCTTCCAACATTCATTAGTTACACCCTGTGTGTGCCACGACCGGACCCGATCCACCCGGATTGCAATCACCTCCACATTTGAACCCGACGTGAATCGAACACGCAACCTTCTCAAATGTGAAGGTGATCGCAATCCGGGTGGATCGGGTCCACATTTGAACCCGACGTGAAACGCTTCGTGGCATTTGCTTCTGATCGTGTTGGGAGGTTGTTATCCTTTGTTTCATATTTTTCATCCTCATCATATCATCATCATCATCAGTCTTGATTGTTGCACTGGATTTCTCACAGTATCGTGCACATCTTCGTCGTGAAGTAAACGCATTTGTGAGAGATCTAGAGCATCGTGAATCACTTGCTTATTCACATAAGATGGAGGAAGGTTTCAAATCCCTTATTGTTGAGAAACAAGGCCAAAGAATAGTCTCTTCTATGTTGAGAGAGAAGGGAAAATTCAATGGCATCAACATCACAAGCTACTTAGATTTGTTTGAAGAGCAAGCTATGATTTTTGGTCTTCCCGAAGATCTTTTGATATCATTCTTTGAACGAATTGTTGATAGCTCTATCAGAAACCGTGTCACTCAATATTATAGTCTTCCTTGGAGTGATTTTAGAAAGGAGATGCTCAAAGAATTCTATCTTGAAGATTATAGCCAACATAATCCGGATGGATTCTTACGATGGGTCAATTCACCAAAGCCTAGTAGCTCTATTACTCACTTACAAAATGAGTATATTAGACGCTATGAACAACTTCCTGATGAGGATAAGATAACTTTGGAACCTGATCTTGTGACCAATTTTCTTAAGCTTCTTCATCCTGAAACTCGTAGGGAAGTTGAACAGTGATTAGAAGAACCAGATAAGCGTTATGGTCTTACTGACAATTGGCAAAAAGTGTGTAAAGTAGTAGAGGCTGTAGCCCATAGACATCAAAGACAATCCATGCTTTATGAGCAAACTAGTCTTCCTCAAGCTAGCCTTCCACAAACTAAGGAGCAAGTTAGAGAACAATCCCATGCTATGCTTTTTGACTCTACTCCTATTCCTCAAATGATGGAGCCTACTCAAGGTTTTAAAGTAGAGCCAAATAAAAATGTAGTTGAACAATCTCAAGTGGAAATTCTCACTAAGCAAATGGAAAGTCTTATTGCTACACAATCCAATTTGGCCAAGACTATAGATGCTTTACAATCTAATTACATCAAAACTTTCCAAAATCAAATGAGCCCAATGTCTTTTCAAGAGCCTAATCAACATGTTATAGCTACCAATCAAAATCCACAAGTAGCTCCTACTCAAGCATATCAAGTTCCTCCAATGCATAATCCTTCAATGAAAAATCCTCATCCTCGTGTGCAAAATCCTCAAATGTATCAAAACATGTATCCTCAAGCTTGTCAAATAGCTTTTCAAAATCTTGAAAATCAAAATTTTCAAAATCAACAACCGTATAATATGGAAGCTCCTCTTGCACCTCAAGTACCACATGTTGCTCCCCAAGCTCCTCAAATACATCAATTGCCTTATCAAAATCCTAATTATCTTGTTCAAGCAATACCTTATCAACAAAATCCTCAATTTCAAAATTTCCCACCACAAGTTAATCAAAATCCTCAAAATCAAAATGGTTTTGTGCATGGCCCTCGTAGGTATCCTTGGTGTGATTCGTTAGAGCACTTTTTGAGAGATTGTGAACTATTGAAGGCTGCTAAGGAGCAAAGACTAGTAATAGACATAGACAAGAAAATTTATGACTATCGATCTAGGCTACCTTTGCAAGGAAATTATGGTAAGGGAGGAATGAAAAAACACTATGAAAATATAACCATAACGGATGTAGGAACTAGAGGAGTGAAACTAGAACCTCTTGATGAACAACAAGTGGAATCAAGTAAACCCACAAAGGAAGGTGATTTTTCCATAGAGGCTTTAGTAAGAGCACGAGATGAGATTAGGAGAATAACGGCTTGGGAATCACCGATAGAAGATCAATCTCTTATTTCTCACATATCTAATGTAGAAGAAAAACGAAAAAGAGATGAAGCTGAGCCTAGTGAAAGAAGAGTGACTCGAAAACAAACCTCAGAGGGAATAGAAACAATCATAGAGCAAGGAGAAACATCACAATCCAAAGATAAAAAACAAGAATCACAACCCAATGAACAAAAACAAGAGGAGAAACAAAAAGGAAAGAAGACAAAGCAAAGAAAAACAGAACCAAAGCCTTTAGATAAACAAGAACAATCAAAACAAACTGAAGACCAAAAACGAGAACATGAACAAAAACAAGATCCTGAGCAAAAACAAAAGAAACCAAAGAGAAAACCTAAAGCTATCTTGATTTCAAAAATTGAGAGAAAAATAGATCCTATGGAGATTTTAGATGACATTTTGCTTAAGAGTCAAGTGACTATGTCTTTAGAACAAGTTTTCTCTATTGCAAAGCCTGTTTTTAAAGATAACTTTATCGGCCTAATTAAAAGGAAGAGGTCTCCGCTTAATCTAGATACTGAGATGTAAGATTCTCTAGATCAAGATCAAGCTATGAACGAAGCCTTAAACTTTGATGAATCTGATGAAGAGGACTTTGATGATGATGAAGTAAATGTTAATAAAAGTTTCCTAGGACCTATTCAACCTGACCATGAAAATCATGAAAACAATCCTGAAAGTCACTTTAAAAGAAAATTTTGGTCTAGAGGTACATCAGAGATACATGTTAAAATAGGAAATGATAAGAACACTATCACTGTAAATGCATTAGTAGATTCCGGCTCCGAAATCAATGTGATTTCAAGAGAAGTCTATGATAAGTTTCAATGGCCCATAGATAAAGATTGTGGATGGCGTATGAGAACTGCGGATAATGGTGTAGGTACCCTGTATGGAGCTTGTGCTAGTGTGCCCATGTCCATAGGAGGAATCATAGAAGAGTTTCACTTTATTATTCAAGATAATTGCTCCTATGAAGTTCTCTTAGGTCAACCCTTTATTTGTGAGAGTCGTATGGAAACTAAAGCCATGGATGATGGGTCTACCTATGCTAGATTTAAGTCTAAGGATGGAATGCAATCACTTCAAGTCATGATAGTAGGAGTGAATCATCCTAGGAATCGATTGTCAATTAGAAAGAAACCTATTGTTACTCAGAGTCATGAGCATGCTTGTAGTGATTGTGCACCTTGATTCATGTTTGGAGCTACATATGATCAAAATTTCGGATAGAATCCATTGTTGAGCGGGACAACAGTGGATATTGGTTTGACATCTCGCATCCAACCAACATGTACAATAGTTTGTCACTTTGTTTTCCACATTCTAGATTAGATTTTCTTCATAAGAGTCAATTGTTCAAGTCTTTTATCCAAAAAACCCAAAAAAATTATAAAAACAACAAAATCATGGAACATGATGAGAACATTGAGCATGTGATTGAAACATCTCATTGTTTCTCTACTCTTGAGGAGTTAGAGTTATGTCTTCAACAAAATTCTAATTCCCATATTATTCTTCTTTCTTCCCTTGATGAGTATGCTCTCAATGTTGACAAGTGTTCAAAATTTAACCAAACACATGATGCCTTAGTTGAAACAAACTACAAAACTGTAGACAAAAAAATCAAACCCATAACTCAACCATTACCTCAAGGAAGTAATGAAAAAATTATTGATGTGAAAAATGATCCAATTCTTCGGGATAAGAAAAACATAGGACATACATTCATGAGACAATCAAACAGGTGAAAATTGGTAGAGATGATGACTTTCTTTTGCCAATAGAGAGAGATAAATTTGAGGGAGTCATACGTAGCCATGGGAAAGCCTTTACTATGTATCCTCATGAGATTGGTTATGTAGATCCTAAGCTAGTTGCATCCATGATAATCTTTACTATTCCACATATTCCATGGAATCTTCATCCTATACCAGTTCTAAAGGCTCACTTACCTGAGCTAATGAAACTACTTAAGGAGAAGATAAACATGAGAATTTTAGAGCCATCTTTTGCACCTTACTCAAATAGATGGTTCACTGTGCCTAAAAAGAATGGGAAACTACGTTTTATTCAAGATCTCCAACTTGTCAATAAAGTCACCATAAGGAATGTAGGAACAGGACCCATTGTAGATGAGTTTGCTGAATCATTTGCAGGACATTCTATCTATTCAATGGGTGATTTATATTCTGGATATGACCATTTCCAATTAGCAATTGATAGTCATGACATTACCACAATGAAAACTCCTTTAGGCTTAGTGCAAATGTGTACTTTACCTCAAGGAGCGACTAATTCTGTGGCTCATATGATGAGTGCTATGAATATGGTCTTACATGATTATATCCCTCATATAACTATGCCATTCATTGATGATATTCCAATTAAAGGGAGTGAGGAACGTGTAAAGCAAATTACTTTAGATTCATCTGGATGTCGTAAATTTGTTCTTGACCATATCTCTGATTGTGAAAGAATATTTGAATGATTTGAAGAGGTAGGTCTCACATTTTCCATAGAAAAATCTGTTTTTGATGTCAAAGAGGTTCTTATTGTTGGACATTTATGTGGCCATTATGGTAGAAAGCCATACCCACAAAAAGTTGTTGCCATTAGCAAGATTTCTGAAACATGTAACAACGTGAGTGAGGTACGTAGATTTCTTGGTGCTTGCATCTTTTATGTTATTTGGATCCCACACTTTGATCATGTTGCTGATTGTCTCTATGACTTGTTGAGGAAGAAACAAAAATTTATTTGGACTGACAAACACACTCAAGCTATGCGTAAATTGAAGAAATTATTGCTTGAAGCTCCCATCCTTAAGCGTGTAGACTATTCTACTAGCAAACCTATTATATTGATTGTTGATACTAGTCCTATTGGTATAGGTTGGGTCATAAGTCAAGATGATAGTGAAGGGAATAGATATGCAATTAGGTTTGGTGCCAACATTCTACATGAAACACAACGAAAATATCCACAGATCAAACGAGAACTATGGGGTATGGTAACAGCTTTGAAAACAGACAAAGAATATTTCATTAGTGCAAATGTCAAAGTTGAGACTGATTGTTTGCCTATCATTGGAATGATAGCCAATTGTTCATCTCCTGATATAGCCATGCTTAGATGGATCTCATATATTAAGTTCATAAATCCTGAGTTAGTTCATATTTCAAGTAAGTCAAACTCAGTTGCTGATATGTTATCGAGAGCTAGATTTGATGATGATCTTGAAAGTGATCTAATAAAGAATGTGAATTTAGTTGACTATGTTCCACATATATATGAGTATGAGAAATTTCATGAGTCTGAGTACGAAAATGAATGGAGAGACATAGGAAAGTATCTAAGTACACTACAACCGTTACCTACCTGGACTACGAATAGATTCAGTAACATTAGGAAACGAGCTTTTAATTTTTTCCTACGTAACGGTTATCCTTGGAGACATGCTAAGGGTAAGGTTAAGAATCCACAACGAGTCCTAGGAAAGAGAGGTCTTCAATTGCAAGTAATGAAGGAGATGCATGAGATGTTATGGGCAGGTCATAAAGGATTTTTTGGAACATATGAAAAAATTAGAAGTACCTATTATTGGCCTAGGATGTATGTTGACATTAGTAGCTATGTTTCTACATGTTCTACTTGTCAACTTCATTCATCAGTCAACATAGAGATCCGTTGCTCATGAGAAGATGGGTCAAAACTCCAGACAGTAGTAAACACCCATTCTTCTTCCTGCATAAGATTAGCAGACTATATTTTTGGTGTAGAGGCCTCTACAACAACCATTCTAGCCTCTTTCTTCTTTCCCTCTTTAGCAGCCAATTTTGGATAGTTCTTTATGATATGATCATTCCCTTTACAATACTTGCAAAACAGTTTCTGCTTTTCTGATTTCTTCTCATCTTTATCTTCCTTCTTCGAATGTGCAACATCTGCAGATTTCTGCTTGCTAGTTGAAGAGATCCATTTTCCTTTGCCCTTCTGACTAGCCAGGAAAGCTTGATCTGCAACATGCATAATGGACCTGTTCTGCCTGGACTGATCTTCTTGCAACAGAACAAAGACTAACTCCTCAAATGACAAGGCATTTGGATTGCCTTTCATCATTAACCGAAGAGTAGAAGCAAAACTCTGATATTAATCAAGAAGACCATTCAGAATGGTCTGCACAAGTGAGCTATCTGGTATAACCTCATCAGCAAAAATCAAGTGTTCCTTCAAGTCTTTGATCTTTGTTAGAAAGTTGTCCATAGAATCACCTTCATTTATGTGCTCACTCTCCAACTGTTTTCGGAGGTAAGCAACAGGAGCCTCATTCCTAGCTTTGTACAATGTGGTAAGTGTATCCCAAGCATCCTTAGCTATTCTGCAAGAGCGAATGTGAGGAATAATGGCACATTTGACAGACAAAGCTATCAATGCATGTGCCTGAGCATCTCTGCCATCCGAATGAATCTGCAGGTGCAACAGAAGCCGCAGCATGAACATGAATATGTAGAATATCATCATCTTCGACAGCTTCTGCATCAGCTTCAGTACCTGCAGTTGTAACAATTGCAGGTGTGATAGGACGTTTTTCAACACCCTGTAGAATATTCCACAATCCTTTTGCAACCAATACATGTCGCATCATATAAGCCCATAACGGGTAGTTGGTACCATCCAATTTATCCTCAACAGCCAACATACGGAATACATCACTACTTTCAGCCATGGTCGGTGTCTAAAATACCTTGATGCAGAAAATTGACTGTATCTCAAAAAGTTGAACAAAACTACCCAAATAAATTCCGCTAGACCTGTAGCAGACTTCAAGACACCTATATTGGGGAACAGAAACCGGTATATACCTTTGGCACAAAAAGATGAAATAGCCTGCACATGCACTACGATAGCGCATTCGGAGGCCAAAACGAGCTCAGATCGCGATTTCGGCATCACAAAGTGGAACAGTTTTGATCTTGGAAATAGGTTGAGTTTGCTCACCAAAATTCGTACGATTCTGAGACTGCAACCAGAGGAGTGTCGACGGCGCCCTAGATGAAGCGACGACCTGCTTTGATACCAATTGTTGGAGATTGACATCTGCGGAAGCACGCAAACAGCACAAGGAAGGAGAAGAAGCTTGGAACACAACACACAATACTGAATGTATTACTAGAGAATTTACAAAGATAAGTAGCCCATTAGGGCAATAGGGGTATATACAAGCCGGGGAAAAAAAACCTCCTAAAGAGGGAAAAAAGTGCCCCGGTGGTCCTAGTGTGTTCACACACATCACTACCTAAATATATCAACAAGGTTAGCCTGTTGGTGCAATTAGAAATCCTAAGAGCTTTGCTTTAGCGTATAGACCACTCTTGTGATGTATCTCCCATAAATGTTCATGTGAACACATGTTTGGAAATCCTCCAAAAGTAAAAACTATGTACTTATCTTGGTTAATATCATGATAAGAGTAAGCCTAAATCCATGAATTATTAGATGAGAATCCAATCTAGATCATCCCTAAAATCTAGGATCACTTTTAGGTGGATGAATCATCAAGATTAAAATCTAAAATTATGTATAAATACACCTCCTTTTGGTCACAAAATAGAGAGAGCCTTTTGTGAGGGTTTTAAGCTGATGTTTTGAGGATGCATTCAATGAACTCTAGCTAGAGTAGTCCTCCATATCATCCTTTTATCATATATGCAATATAAATACACATTATGATTCATTTATCTTGAGGTCATGCTCTGTGTACTACTACAATACCTTGAAGTGCATAGGGAATGTGTTTGGTCTATTCATTTATCTATATATCAAGTTTGATTTTCATTGGATCAATAGATTGCAATTTATGAATGTTTGAAGTTAACTGTGTCTACACTTCATCTTGCTCCTAAAATGTCAGGGTTACCTCCCTAGACTTGCTAAACTCATTGCTCTATGTATGGTTCAACTAAATTCAATTCAATAAATTGATTTACTTACCTATAAATGTCCATTAGATTTGTGCAAAAGCTTTCTAGTTAACTCATACCAGGTTATGAGCCATGAAAATTTTTCTATGACCTTCACTTCCCAAACTAGAAGGTTTCTTCAACCCTTATGAAGTGGAAGTCATATGTTGTGATACGATCATTTGCCAATGATGTTCCAAAGGACTTGGCGACTCTTTATGCATATTTGGGAAGCTAAGAAAGTACATAAGCATCCATATGAACCATTCTCGAATTTCACTACAAGATGATCTAAACCATAGGGTTTCTCTAAATTTCTTAACTGGATCATTGAGCTCCTCAAACCATCTTCATAGATGCAAGCACCTAATCGGTTGGTTGGGATGTATTCTAATTGTGTTTTATAGGTCCCTTATGGTACCTCTAGATAGGTTTCCCTATTGCTAGGCATATTTCTCTCCATGTTATAGGAGGAGTTTGTTTCATTGGTCTCTTGGCTCTCACAAGATGGGTGATTACCTAATTGCTTGGACTAGGACTTGGTGGCTTGGTGGCTTGGTTGACAATAGCTTCAGTTGACCTTAGGATTTGTCGATAGACTTTGCCCAGGTGTTTACCTTATTTAAGGTTCATGAATTTAGCCCAGCCCCCATTTATGCTCCTTTAACAATCACAGTTTAATGACATTAAAACTGGTGAAAGTTTTCCCAAAACTAAACCCTCATTTTTGCTCAACAAGTGGTCTATCTGGGCAGATGAGGGTTTGTTGCAATGGGCTAGTCTGACAAGGAAGATGAGTTCTATTGTGATATAGCACTCTATCATGATAGAGGGTGTTCATTGTGATAGAGAGGGTCTATTATGTTTTGATGTGTCACAATAGGGGGTGTCTTATGTGATAGATACCATCTATCATGTTTTGGTCTATCATGATAGAGGGTGCCTATGGTTATAAATGGGGTCTATTGTAGGGGTGGTTTATCTATTGTAGGGGTGGTTTGTCACACTACACAGATGTATGTCATGATAAACCAATCTCTTGCGATAGACATGGTGTGTCATGATAGACATATACCTTGCATAAACTTGATATATGACAAAAACTAGTCTATCTTGGTAGAGGGGGGGCTCTATCATGACACAAGGGCCTTGATGCCAATTCGGTGCATCAAGTTTTGGTCTATCATGATTGGGGGGGATATTTCATGATAGGTGAGCCTTGTCCTGATTGAGAGGGGCCCCTATCATGATAGAGGGTGTTTTGTCGAATCTTTGATCTATCACAACAGATAGGGGTTTGTAGCAATAGAGTGGTCCATTGCATTAGAGGGGTGGTTTTTCACTCTAACATGTATGTCATGATAGAGTGGTTTATTGCAAGAGAGGGTGATCCATCATGATAGATGATGTCCATTAGGGGTCACTTTATTGCGATAGATATGGGTCTGCTGCAATATGCTAGTCTGTCATTCAGAGGGTCTCTCTCTAAATAGACGATGGTCTATCGAGGTCTTTGATCTCTCATGATAGAGCCAAAAACTTGGAAAATTTTTGATGCATTTATGGGACCAGGATGTTGCTAACAAGCTCTCTATTGTGGCATAGATGCAGACTCAAAAATAACTTTTTTGGTCTGTGAACATAGATCGAGGTGTGCAATGTGAATCTTGATAATGCCTGTGTCATACCTATGCAAGTTATTGGAGATGAAGATGAAGTTGTACATGCAAAAAAATCACCAAAAACAAGCAATACCTCAACACATGCATGCTCTCTCCTGCTCTCTATCACAAATGCAAATGAGGGAAATGAAGGGGAAGAGATAGATATGCTCAATGTTGAAAATGTAGAAGCTTCATTTGTGAAGCTTAGATTCAAGTTTTGCATCTTATTAGTTTTTTGCATCATCTATTTTCATTTAAAATAAGTTTCTCTTGTATAGAGCAAGAGAACCACTTCCTATTTCATTTAAATTAGAACTTAGCTTATGAGCAAGTCTATAGTAGGACCAAATGATCTGAAAG
The DNA here is from genome assembly GCA_020310875.1 of Ceratopteris richardii. Classification (NCBI taxonomy): domain Eukaryota; kingdom Viridiplantae; phylum Streptophyta; class Polypodiopsida; order Polypodiales; family Pteridaceae; genus Ceratopteris; species Ceratopteris richardii. The sequence continues at coordinate 48,068,667 of CM035427.1, forward strand.
CTACATAAATGAATTCATAAGCCCATCTATATGCCTGTGCATGCATTTGAGGAGAAAATGATGGAGAATGAACCACCAAAACGGAAGCGCCTAAGTTTGGAGCTGATTAGAGCTGCGAATGAGGAGTTATTTACTCACTTTGATTGAGAGAAGAGTAGCTCACTACCTTCTTCAGGTCCTCTACTCATAGGAGTGTCCATCCTATTCCTCCTCTTCATTGTATGATTGATACTACTCTTCATAGTGTGTAGTTGATGTATTATCTATACTCCTACACTTAATGGCGTGATAGTAGCACACTATATGTATCTTTGTTAGTTCAATCTATATGTTAATTATATATATATATATATATATATATATATATATATATATATATATATATATATATATATATATATATATATATATATATATATATATATATATATATATATATATATATATCATTGTTCATTGAGGATTACTTGTTCTTGTGTGTATATTGAAGGAAGTGTACAACAAGTGATCTTGAATAAGTGTGAAGTAATTTAATACACTTACATATTGAGTGAATGCATATACATACATGTAAGCATTGATTGCACATACTTAAGCTTAAATCTACACCTAGCTTATGAATCTTTGAGTTGTGGAAAGTAATTTTTCTTGAAGGATCTTGGAGGTATACATACTCATGAGAAGGTATTTTTAATATTCGGATTATATATGATTAAGATTTGAAGAGGTTTATCAACTTGTAGGAAGGTTTTCTATGAATTGTTCACAAACTACAAAATAATGCAGGGAGCTTAATTGAGCATGCCATTGCAAATGTTACAAAGGTCCATATTTTAAGATTAACATATGCTTGGAAATTCAATTGGATATACCCTTAAGCACAAGTGGCGCCAACAAGAACCTAAAGATAAGATGCTAGAACTCATGAGAAGCACACCAACAACAACTCTCTCAGTAAATGGGATCTTAAGAAATACCTACGAATAAGTCAGCTTGTACGAATTGCTATGTTCTTGGGCAAATCTTTTCCTTTAATTAATGACAATGGAAATATCTCCTCTACTATGGAACTTAAGAGGTCCATTAGAGAGAGTCCACTTGCCTCGATTCTATGTTCTATTGACATAGATGAAGTCAATTGTATGGTGAATGAATGTACATTGTTGAGGCATATCAAATTAATTTCTCTTCCTCAAGGGAAGGTGAAGATGGGTTTCAAGTTGTTTAATAATGACACAAACATTTTTCTCCATAATGAGATCAAGTGCACCAAGCAATTCTGGCACTACTTGGAAACCTCCTACATCACCTCCAATTCTATGATCACACACTATATGATGGTATTGAATTCTATTAACCATAATACCCTCACTTCATTCATGTTCAAGGATGCAAGGAGCTTGCCTTGGGCCAATGCTTTAGGCTTTTGGGCATCCCTTTGGGCATTGAAGTTTTAATAAATTAGGGGTGGGACTAGGTACTGAATAAACATAAAAGTAAGATCCAACATGGGAAGGGAATACAATTTAATGTGTCCATGAGAGCAATGCTAATCAACAGTTTATTTTCTCTTCCATCATATATTTTCTTTTTGGAGATCAAATGCCAAAGGATTTCATAAGATGGAAAGTCCTTGCAAAAACTTTCCTTGGAGGGGTGAATCTAATGGGAGAGAAATTCGCAAATCAAGTGGGATGTCTACACTAGCCCAATGAACCTAGGGGATTGGTAATTATTGATTTTTTAACTTTGAGTAAAAGATTGGCTTCATAGAAATTGATCTGAAATAATCTTCAAAAAGACTGAAGATTTATTGCTTTTAGGTAATACCTAGATGAAGAATCATGATCTAATCACACTCCTTTTCTCTCTAATGTTGGTGATAGCCAAAGGACTTGTGCTCGTGTCTTAAGAAAACATGGAAAAAAGTTGAAACCCCATTACTCTATTATTTTTGCTTGCAAACGGGTAGTAGGTGACAAGAAAAATGACTCCATTTGATTCCCCATCTATGATATTAGGTTGATCAAGAATGAGAATATTCAAAGAGCTAAAAGTCTCTGGCCGAAGGGGTTGAGAAACTTAAATCATTTAGGGATCCTAGAGAATTAGTAAAGTATAGAAATCATTCTATGTGTGCATATCAATGCATACAAAGGGCATCCCCTTATCTAAGATTATGATCACTTGATTGATGCATATAATTGACAAACACATTAAGTTATTTGATTGAAAATTCCATGCCTATGTTTTATTTTTCACATGCAACATGCTTATTATTTTTCAATGAAATGATATTTCATAAGCTATCCATGCCAAATAAGGTTAATTTCTTTTCAAGTACGGGCATGTTATCATTTATGGAGTTATTTCATTTATATTATGTTATTCAATCTAGTTTTTGCATAATAGTGCTACATGTGCAAACATGTGACACTGGCTACATTATGTTTGGTAGGTAGAGGAATTCTAATGTGTATTTTTGCTTTGATGATTACTTCAAGAATCATGAAGACATGAACATCTTTTAGCCACTTGAGATTATATGTTTTTGCGAAAAAAAACTTGTATTTTTCTTTTCGAAATGTTTTTAAATTAAAAATATAACAGTGTACAATAAAATTAGGAAAAGCTACATAGGAGGCTCATAAGACATCTATCCCCTTCATGGGGGATCCATTTTCTTTCAAGCTTGTTGTTTTGAAATGCAAACATCCTCTTGTGTTTAAAAGGAGGATCATTCCTGTAGTTTCTATTCTTCTACATGCATCTTTGCCTTTAGATTTTCCAGAGGGACACACTTCTAATCATGTTACAAAGATCCATTAAGCAACCAAAAGTCTTGCCAAGAAAAGCTTACTTCCAATTAAGAAAATGATCTAGCTCATGAAAAATCTAAACCCTCATTCAAACTTTGGCATGAGAAAAAGAAGTATCCAATGACGTCTTGTGCACGTTGAAACATCTTTTACAATAAGGAAGGGCATTGAAAATCTTATTCGTTATGATATTCATACGAATTCCATGACAATGAATTTTCCTAAGGAGTACAACCTTCTTTCATTCCAAAAGTGGTTGCAAAGTTTCCTTAAACTTGAATTTTGTATCCAATCCAAGACCTATTCATAAGGTGCATGGCTATATTTGTTACATCACTCTAAGACATGTTACGTACAAACATCTTATCAAATATTTCTCTAATCTCTACAATGTATCTCTTCTTTCTCTTTGCCACCTCATTTTTTTTGGGGCGTTACTTGACTTTAATTACCTTGATCCCATTAAAAAACAAAAATTTTCATTAGACAAACTTTTCCCCTACATCTGAACTTAGCTTTTTGAACCATCTATTTGTCTTCTTCTCTATAATTGCCTTGAATTATATGGAACATGTAAAAAACATATGATTTGTGCTTGATGAAATCAATCCAAACCATCCTTGTAAAATAATCTATAGAGTTGATAAAGTAAATGTTACCTACAATAATATCCCCCACATGTGTATGTATCAACTCCAAGGGGTGTTTGCTTATGTAGCCACTTCTCTTGAATGGAAAGCTAGCTTACTTCCATAATTGAAAAGTTTTCACATACGTGCTTCATAACTTGTCCTTGGAAGTTGTTCAATGCTTCAAAAAACCTCTTGAAGTGCATATACTTCACTTTTTGTACGTCTATGTGGTCAACCCTCTTGTGCCACAAGTCCAACTCCAAAATTCTCTTGTTTCCATATGTGAAGTAGACATATTGAGTGGAATTTTTACCTCTAGATGGAAGGTTCTTCATTGCTTCTTTCCTCTTGATATGACCTTGTACTCTTGATTAGGTATCTTCATAAAGCATCCACCCTTTTATAGACAGTACTGTATACCCTCTTTTAACCACCTTCCCTATGGACACCGAATTCTTGGTGATGGTAGCTACATGTAAGACATCCATGATACATTTGCCTTCCTCTTTGCCATCCAAAGCTACATCTCAAACATGGGAAATCTGATGAGATGTATCATAACGTGTTTCTACATTTCTATTAGCTTTGGGAGCATGTAGATTAGAAGACATTGCAAGTCGTATGGTTGCTATATCCACTATGGATATGTGAAGTATTACTCTACTTTGCTTGAATTCCCATTCATATGCATTATCAAGATTATCATGTTTTGAACTTGTACAAGTGTACAAACCTTGTCGTTTGTATCAAAAACCTTCAATATAGTTCCCTTTGTTTCCTCGTTGGTTGTAATCTCTAGAATAGTGATCAAATTTTCCACATACATAAGAAAGCAAGGTTAAATCATGTGGACACTTGCTCAAGTAGGAATTTGGCAGCCATTTGAGCTTCCTTCTTTGTGGTGGCATGTGCCTCTACCCATTTTGTGAGATAATCATGATGAATATTAAGTACTTGGCATGCGTTCCTTTGGTACATGAGCTTATAGGATTGATCCAACAAATAAAATCATTTAAATTATTTAATATGATGAAAAATATCTTCCTCCAACACTTGAGTGTGTGGCTTCTAATAGTGGCAATAATATGAATATAGAAGCATACGAAGTTATCCTTGCATCGATGTCAATGATGTTTCCAATAAGAGCATAGAAAAGAGTCTCCTCTATAAGGCTTTCTCTTTGATTGAGGTCATGTTAGTGGGATAAGTGCAAGATTCCAATATTTGACGATGTATTTGCTCTAGGATGGGCATGCAAAGACATAATATATATTAGCACGCATGGTGGTGGTAATAGCTTGGCAATGCCACATGCATTGATGTAGTCATGCACATCCTTTCCATATGTGGACGACAAATTTTCTTTTCACATTTTGCAAAGTTCTTTGCTTTGGTATGTTCCTGTCAAAGGCATCCATGTCAGCCTCAAATACTAGTGTTATGCTCTTCCTCTAGCATGAAATAAGAAATGATTCCTTGTAAATCTCTATGATATATGAGACCAACATTTATACGCATGTTTCTCATGTTCATTACATTTTATTTTTTTTAACTGCATGAAAGGATGAAGTAGAACAAAAGTTATGATAGGTATAGATGGCTGAACACAATTGGCTACCATTTTGATGTTGAATAAATATGTTTAGAGTAAGTGATTGCTAATTGTTTTGATTAGCTGAATACTATATATCCTTGAAAAATCGCCAATACATATGTGGGTGTTGCTCTTTTTAACTACCGCTTCAAAATCATATTCCATTAGACTAAGAACCATCTTATGAGATTGACACTAGAAAAAAGGCTTATTGAGAAGGTAAAGCAAGGCTTCTGCTCAACAAAGATTTTGAATTTGTTTCCAACATAATACCTAAGCCTTCTCTTTGTATCGTAGTGTAATCTTGTCATACAAGGATTAACTATCTACTTGCATAAGTAGTGGGGAAGTCTAGATTACCTTCATCTGTTGGTTATGCTTATATGTAGCCAACCACAAAATTATAACAATGTACATGGATATGAAATGGCTTTTTCAAATATGCAGCCCTAAGTATAGGTGTTGATATGATGCATTTCTTGAGCTCTTGGAATGAGTGCTCACATTGTTTTTTGCACTCAAATTTGTTTGATTTCTTGTAAATTTAATTGCAAACTATTGCATGCATATGTATGAACAACTTATAATTACCACAATGCCTAGTAAGGGCTTAGAATTATTTTGCATTGCATGTTTTGGGAAGTTTTAGGATAAGATTGATCTTATTTTCATATATGGATATATAACATTCTCTAAAATTATGTGCCCAAATATTTTGCCTTGTTGGACCATGAATACATATTTTTTTAGATCTAAAAAAAGTTTGTACAAGCGAGCCTTATCAAATATTGGTTTGGTACGCGGTCACTTCTTGCATAAGAGAAATTTTCATGATGCTCAATTTACGGTCCAACTTTGATTCTATCATGATAAGCCCACAAAAAATCTTCCAATTCAACCATTAGAGACTAAGAGAGGATCAAGCGAGTTTGTGGCAATGCACTATCTTGTGCTCTTTCTTGAACTTAATTTTTCTACTTTTCAAGATCATCTTTCCTCATTTGAGGGCATCCGGAAGTTCAACAAACATCTTTTCTTGAAAGGCTCCATGAGTCTTTCAAGTACCCTTTTGTAGGTGCAAAATCCATTGGAAGCCTTTCCTCACTCTTCGGGGTAATTGGGTAAAGCACTTGTTTGCCTTTGGCTTTTAGCTTTGATTTGGCATGTGCATGTGTGACTACCTTTTCTTATTACACTTCACTAGTAGAGGGAAGCGTCATCATGATATTAATAGGTGTAGATTTTTTCATTGTATCCAGATTTAAGGACAAGCTTTCAAAAATTGTCTTTTGGGAATCATTATGATAGGATTTCTTGGATGAAATAGGTCACAATTGGTGTAGTCTTTGTGTAACTGTATAATCATGAAATGTTCTAATGTTGCACCTATATTATGACTAAGCATCTTGCTTACTCATTTTTGTTGATGAAATCGCTTGCTCTACATTCTCACGTGATGTTTGTAATGAGTACAGTAGATGAAGGAACAATTGCTTGTTCTACATTGTCTACTAGTTCTTTTATATATTTGATTGGAAATAAATGTGGGGAGAAAGTGGTTGTTGGCCCAACCAAAAATGATGTGGGTACGCTCCATTATTTATTAAAATTGATATTGCATAGTTTTTTCTAGCTAGATAGGTCTATCTCATACATATTTGTATGGTTGTGGTCAGTAAGGCCTTGGAGATTGTCCTATTTTAGTGGCCATGAGCAATGGGATACTTCCTTACTAGTTGCTAGTCATAGAAACACTTGCAAGTAGATTGAATTGTTAAGTTATACTCATAGTATTGCATTTGTGGATGTGATGAAAGAGGTGGTATTTTAGTAGAAGCATGTGCACAATGATCTCCTTCACATTTAGATCATGTTTTATGGGGTACACTATATGTTTGAAGGTTCCACCTCGAGCTGAGCTTCTTTTTCTACAATCTTTTCCATGTCATCTATTGAAGACATGTTGGACGTCACACTTGGAGTGGATTTTGTGGATGGTGCAAAGACTTGAATAGAATTACCTAAGTTATCTTCATTTCTAATGACCTCTTTTATGTAGTTGAGTAAGTTGATGGGACACAATAGATATGTTTCAGTTCATAAGAGAGCACTATACAAGGCATCACACAATTTAGCTATCAACTTAGCTACTCAAGAAAGATGCCTCGCATGCACCATGCTATGTATTGTTTGTAACGATGCAAAAATCAACAATAAAGATTTTTAAGATTTTATATATGTTATGGGAGTTCTTTATGCTTAGTGGTTGGAACCAAGCTAATGTCATTTCCCTCCAAGGTTATTCTAAATTCTTCATATTAAGTGAAGAAATCATGGACATGGTTTGAAAAAAAACACTTGCATGAACTCAAGCTTGTGTGCATGTAGGTCTTGTTGACCGTTGTAACATGTTGGCATACATTTATCAACTTGTAAAGGGTGAAGCATTCTTGCAAAAGTGGTGTTCTATGAACTTGATTATCTTCCACTTAATTTTGTGCAATCGCTTGAGAAAATGGATAAAGTTGACGCATGGTTCACACTTGTTGACAGGTAAAAGAACATTGATAAGGCATTTGAGGTGAACACATGGGCATCATTATTGTGGGCGTCACTGGTGGCACTACATGTTGCTATAGTGTACCTGGCATGGGCATCATAATAGGCATTGTCCTAATGAAAATTTAGGAAAATGTTTCCTTGAGCTTCCCAATAAAATAGATATAGTATTCAAGATTTGTGTTGAATATGGAACAATGTAGAGGTGGTTCAAAAGGAGACATATGGTATCTATCTTAGTATGGAATTTATAGGATTCCTTTGGGATGCCAACAAAAGTGGTGTGGGATTCCAAGGATTGCAAGTGAGACTGGACAATATCCCAGAAATACCATTCACAAAAGATGGAATTTAGTGATACATGAAGTTAGTTTGGGTAATATAGTCTATTCTACTCACCTTCTTAGATAGGGAATATCATCCAATCTGTTCGCCAAGTGATATGGACATCAGCATGAAGGTGATGGAAAATCCAAAAATGACTCCTTTATTTCATAAGAAAAGTACACAGAAAGGAAAACACATCATGGATGAAGTTACTTGTCAATGAAGGTAAAGGTAACATATTTGGATCTATTTTTATCTCATTGAAGTTTGGATCAAGACCCAGACTTACAATCTTAGGTGAACACTAGGTTGTGCAAGTTGAAATTTTTAGGCTTATGAATTACGATATTATATTCTCCAATTCTATGTACAAGTAACTTTCCTTCAGTTTTGACTATTATGAAATTTGAAAGAGTTAAATTTCTAAGCTCACCAAGACCTCAAGATTCTGTCACAACTCATCTAAAAAAATGGTAGCTCCTAATGTGATTGTATATATGAAGGTGGTCTTTATCTTATAAGTGCCCTCCACTCTTAAAATCCAATCCAATTTCATATGAAGACCAATATTGTGCATATCTTGATAACTCGATGAAGCCATGGCGTCTCTAGTTGACCTTCTTATTCACGTGGGGTATGGTAACTTCTCTTGATAGAACCTATGGCATTGTCTATAGTAGAGATACTACTTCACATAGATCCATGTGTTCTTATGAGTTTTCTTAACGTAAGAATCATGTATACGCACTCTTAATAGGCAAACCAATCAATGGTGAAACAGGATAATTTATCTAACCTTTTCCTTGCATAAGAGGAGTTAGGAAGCTACAGAAGCATATAGCTTGATCTGTAATTAGTAAACTGGGGTATCACTTGGCTCTTTCATGTCTCGTTTTTTCTTTGGATCAACCACTGATGATGTACACCTACAAGGAATGAAACCATAAATTCATATAAAAATTTAAAAGAATTTGATTGAGGCTCCTTGGTATCAGAGGATTTGTAATGTATATACTACATATTATACAATGTTTTCTTCCAGTTGAGAATTAAGATTCTCCTCCCTAGAGATGCTCTACTTTTGAAAATACCTTTAGTCTTCAGATGTGACTAGGGTGTAGGTTCCACTTGGTGGTATCTTTTACCCCTTTTTTCTAGCGAAATTTCTCTAGAGGTTTTTTGACTCCATCTCAACAAAAGGTCAATGTCAATTTGTTGAGGGTCTTTATACCTCAAAAAATGATCTCTTGCCAAAACCATATGCTCTTAGGGTTCAAAATATGTAAACACGTCCTAAAAAACTTTGGAAGTTTTAAGAGGCTCACTTTATTTTCTATCACTTGATTTCTTTTTTCAAAAGGTTGTTGTAGTCTTTGTAGTACGTGCTTAGTTCTCACCTAATTATCACAATAATTGTCATGCAACTGTAGAGAGAATTTTTTTCATTCTAGCTTCAAAATTGTAACAAATGTGTGGGGTACTCTTATTGCACTCCCTTAAGGCTTTTACACTAGATCTAAAAATAAGTTGAAGACTGTGATCCTCTAAAGATGAACTTATGAAGCAAGATATCCTTGGTATATTAGGGAAATAGTTGGTCAAGGTGTCACTCATGAGCAAGAGAATACACTAGTGCATGAGTGAGAAAAACACTAACATTTACACACATACAAGATAAGAAAAAGATTGAGATCAATGGAATCCTTGATTAGCTAAAACAACTTTACAATGCTCAATTTTAGGATCACTCTCCAACTAGGTCTCTTATAAAATGAACTATCTATCTCTTTTATAGTTTTCACTAGCTCTAGCCTTGTGTAGACCAACTGTCTCTCTTAGTTAAAAATTAGGTTCTCTAGCTCATTTGAAGGCTCAAATGGTCACAAAAGAAATTATGAAATCATTCCTTTGCTTGAAAAAAATGGAGTCTATTCTACCAAAAACGGGATTTACAATGTACTGTAGTGATGACAATCATTGTTTCTTGTATGTTTGACTTGGAAAAATTGATTGGCCTACTCAATAGGTCTTTCTTGGCTTTCTTATGTTGGCATTCTAAGGTCGGAATACCATATGTTGGAAATGGTAGTGGGCCACAATAACAATAAATCACAGGTTTACAAGATCTTCCAATAGATGAACGTTAACATACACACCTTAAGACCAAAAAATAGATGAGTGAGAGATAAAGAGAGAATAGACAAGATTTCAAGTGTAATGGTAAGCTATGAGGCTCACCTACACTATCTATATTCTAATGTCAAATTACAATGTGTGAATATGATACAAACTGACAATATCTGTATCTAGGAAAAAATAGGAACTAGATACAAGAGATTGTGTTCCTAAGAGGTATGAAGAGTGTGTGCGTGAGAATATGGAGAATAAGAATAGTTTAGAACTATTGTACAACAAATCCAAATTCTGATCAACCTAAATTGGAAATGAGTGACCTAGCAAATAAGAACGGAAATAGACTTGCTACTCATAGTAAATCAACAATTGATGTTGATGGTAAGCTCGCAGAACCTCCTCCAGATAATCACCAAGATGTAGACCACAACTCCTCCAAGAGTGTGAGAATTCCTCCTCCAAGATGGCCTCCATGATCTCCTCCAAGTTCTCCTTGAGTAACTTGGGAGGATACTCCTTGATCACCTCCTCCAAGATCTTCTCCAAGAGCTTGAGCTTGTTGAGTTGATTGAGTGATACTCACAATGAGCCAAGCCTGTTCTTTTATAGTTTGTGTACCCCAATGAAAAGCACACTCGAAAAGCAATTAATAAAGCTAAAGTCATACGTGATCATGTGCAAAAAAACTTCAGGAAAAACAAAGCTACAATCACGAATAATCGGCATCGTTTGCATTTGGTTTTTCCATGATTCCTTTGTCAAAAGAGTTCTATCATAGCGACGCTGCTCATGGGCTTCGAATTGGGGCACGTACTATGAGAACACTTTGTTCTAGTCACATTGCCGATGTGGCTTTTTTGGAGAAGTACTATAACATAAGCAAAATATGTTGATATTACTTAGCAATTTTGGACAACTTGTGACCATTGTTTCCAACAATCCCCCCTTCAATGTCACAATGGTACAAGGTTCAATGACGTGAAAAACTTCTGATGTCTGCAAATATCTCTTAACCTCTTTCCACTGAATCTTGAGTTGACTATGTATGAAACTGTATATTTGAGAAATTGCAAACTGAATGTCTTGTCGTGTATTACATAGATATATCAAGCAACCAACTTCTTGACTATATGATGTAGCATCAGTGGTTCTGAATCTGCTACCGAGTGTAATAACATATCGACATCCATAGGTGTTTGCATAGGCTTAGAATCTATAATCTCAAACCTTTCCAATAATTTCTCAATGTATTTTTGCTGTGTCATATAGATACACTTATCTCTGTACTTGAACTCAATCCTAGGACTTGTGACAATCATATCAACTTGTAGTGCATCTTGAACACTATTTGGTTCATTCTCAACTGAATTAAGAGCTAAAATATTATGACTCTCAAAATGATCTGCATAATTTACTTCGTCTCCTTGTTGTCTCCTAGTATGACTTCTGGTTCTTTTAGTGTATTTCTTTATACCATTGTCCTTCCATGTTTGATATAACCACTTTGGCATATTCCTGAAAAGTGATGGTATCTCTTCTCGTTCTTTAGTATCTCTTTCTTCTCGAACTCTAGAACCTTCTCCAACTTTATAAGTCGGAACTTCAAGAGGTACTGATGATGGACTAGGTACTGATGTAGGTAATGAAATTCTCTCTTCATCTATATCTCTTAGGTTTTGAGAAGGTTCATCACCCCCCTTGTATGGCTGAATGTAAGTATCCAAATTCCTTCTAAAAAATGCATAGTCATCTGCCGTTATGAAATGTGGAATCTCTTCCATCTTATCATATATTTGACTTTTTGCAATATATGCATTGCATGAGAGTAGGATATCACATGTATCTGGAACATAGAATCTGTATCCTTTGCTTTCAATTGCATAACCAATAAAGACCACTTTAATGGCTTTTACATCAAGCTTACCATGATCCTTCTTCTCAATGTGAACATAAGTTAGGGAACCAAAAACTTTAAAGTAACTCACATTGGGCTTCTTCCCATAATAAGCTTCATAAGGTGTAATGAACTTCAAAGCTTTTGTGGAAGACCTATTCAAAATGTGATTAGATGTATGTACTACATCAAACCAATACTTGGGAGAAATCCTTTTGGATGACATCATACTATGCATCATCTCAACAAGTATCCTATTCTTTCTCTCTGCAACACCATTCTCTTCTGGCGTGTAAGCAATAGTGAGTTGATGAGAGATACCTTTGTCTTCAAGAAAAGACTTAAAGTCTTTAGACATGTATTTTCCTCCTCTATCACTTCTCAAAATTTGGATCTTTTACTGACTTTCATTTTCAACCATAGCTAAGAGCTTCTTGAAAGTACGAAAAACCTCTAACTTCACTTTAAGATCGTAAATCCACAAATATATTGAGAAATCATCAATGAGCATAAAAAAGTATCTGTAACCTTGAATAGAATCTGTTCTCATCAGATCATTCACATTTGAATGTATAATCTGCAACTTCCTTGTGGCCGTGATAAATCCTTCAAGACATCCTTCAAGACATCCTTCATATGACTCTGCATCATCTTTTAAAGCAAAAGTAGGCAAGTTCTCCACCATAGCTTGATCTTTGATACACTTGAGAGCTCTGTAACTTATATGACCAAATCTAGCATGCCATAACTTCATGTTCTCCTTAGGTGTAGTAGACCTAGCAACATTAGCATGACTAATTTTGGATAACACAAACATGCCACTTCTGTTTTCACCTTGAAGTAGAAAATGATCCTCATTAGGTGAGAGGATTTGACATGAATCTTTCTCAAAAACAACTTTATAACCATCTGATAAGAAAGTAGAGATAGAGAGCAAATTCTTCTTAATTTTTGGAACATAAAGAACATTGGAAATTGTGAAATTTCCACCTGCTCTAGACTTAAGGTTCACTTCTCCAACACCAACAACATCCAAATCATGACCATCTACAATGGTCACCCTTCTACGTGAAGAGTTTGAAAAGGAAGAAAATACCTTTCTACAATCTATCATATGCTTAGTAGCTCCAGAATAAAAAGTCCAAGGATTATTTGAGATTGCATTTAATGTTGCCTTATCAAAAGCTATCTCTTCAATAGTAGCACATGCATATGAATCTACCTTTGAAGATTTAGGTTTTGGATCATCTTCAAATCTATTACCTGATGCTTTCTTTTTCTCATTGAAAATCCTTACTCTGCATTCTGCTATAAAATGACCTGGTTTCTTATAGTAATGGTATACTCGTGTCTTTGTATCAGATGTAGCCGAAGATTTTTCTTTGGGTGTAGAGGAAGCATTAGGGGTAGAACTCGAAAACTTAGGATTTGAAGACTTACTTTCCTTCCTGGATTGCTGAATCTTTTGCTCCTTATTTGTCTCCTTCTTCTTCTTCTTTCCCTTCGACGATAATAAAATGGCTTCATCATTCTCTTCCATACCCTTTTGCTGATCTTCATCTTGAAGTAATAGGAAGTGTAGCTCTTCAAATGAAATTTCTCTATCTCTTGTAGAGATAGATAAACAAGTAACAAAGCATAGTATGTAGATGGAAGTGAGTTTAGAAGTGTGTTTACCATCTCTTCATCTGAAATGTTGACTCCAACATTGAGTAACTCATCTCCTAAATCTTCAAGCTTCAAAATATGTTTCTGAACTAATTCACCAACTTTCATCCTTGTGCTCGCTAGCTATCTCCTTAGATGAGCTATCCTAGCAGGGTTTCTCCTTTGATAAAGATTCTCTAACTCCAACCAAGCTTGTCGAGAGGTTCTACAAGACCTAATCTGGGGTATAATATGCCTCTTAAATCCCATAGCAATATATGAAAGTGCTAAAGCATCCCTTGAAACCCATCTAAATTGCTTCTGTAGGAAGCAATCTAGTACTAGTACGGACTCCTGATAATGAAAGAGTTTCTTCTTCTTCACTAACCTCTTGTTGAGTAGAAATTGTTGGAAAACAATGCCTTATTGGTTCAATGGTCCAACAATTTAGAGCATGTGTAGTAGACTTTTCTACTTCCTCTACAAGTTATTCCACAAGCAGACGGTCGCGCACAGGATCTGTAACGTCTCTGTTCATTTCTTGTACAAGAAAGGACGATGGGCTTCTGGTTAAAGCAAAGCATTCTTAATCCACCCACCAGGGTTCAAATCCCAACGGGCGCAGCCGGCAGCGAAAGCTTTTATAAAATCATCTTTTGCTTTTCCTATAACAAAACCTGGAAGACAACAACGGACGGCGTTTCAATTAGCGACGGATGCGTTTTTTTTATTTATGGCTATTCGCATAGCGATCGTGGCTTTATTAAGTGCTTTATTGAGTGCTTTTCAAGGGACACAAAATCCTATATAAGACAAGCTTGGCTTATTGTCTTGCATCCTTCACCTAGGATCAACACAAGCTTTGGAGCTTGGACCTCAGTAGAGGTGGTGTTTCTTCTAGCACATGGGGCAGCCATGGTGCTAACTTGAAGCATGTTGAGGAGCAGCTATGGAGTTCTTCTTAATGATTCTTCTTGGAGAAGATGAAGGGTGTGCTCACACTCTACCTCATGGAGAGGAGGTTATCTCTTGTTCATGGCAAGAAGACTTGATTATTAGCAGCTTGATGGTGAGGATCGCCCATCTACATGATGTATTTGAAGATTGTCTTCTACAGGAAGATATTAGGTTGAAGATTATCTTCTACAAGAAGATGTCTGGCTACTTCAAAAACATTGGATGGGACCATCTACATGATTTTGAAGATTATCTTCTACAGGAAAATTAGGTTGAAGATTGTCTTCTACAAGAAGATGTCGGGCTACTTCAAAGACATTAGATGGTGATTAACATAAGATTCACATCTTATGTTAAGTATTCAGGTACATATTCTCTTTATGCACACAGGTACTACTTGAAGTTTATGGAGGCTATGGCGTTCATATCAGAAGGAGTCCTATTCGGCATAGGTACAAGAGAATCAGTACTTATATGCTTTATGCATATTTTTATGAGGTGTTTGAGAAGGTGTGTTCACATGAGTTTGAGGATTTCCGGCAACAATCTTGTTAGCATTCTATGCTACTTTATAAGTATGTGATCTTTTCACACAGGTATCTAACTTAGGGTCTTCCATAGCCTAAGTTTAGATGTAGGTTTGTTGACCATCAGTTTCACACTGATCCTTCCACTTTCAGTCACTCATATTCACTCTTCTATAACCTATAAGGTCACACATCTCATGTATATTCAGATTACTGCCCACACATCTGAATATGTTTGTTACATTGTACATTCACTCATTCATCCATTTCTCATCACATAGAGTGGTTGAGAGATATGCTCCCACATTGTACATTGAACATTGGTATATATGATACTATGAGTAAGCGCTGGCTTACGTAACACCTTACACATGATGTCTATTCTTTCTCTATCTTTATCTCATCATTTGTATGATTAAGTTGTGGTATGTTCATGTTTTGTCAATATGGAAGATTGCTAAATTAATGTTGTATATACTGGACCTATGGAACCATGGACCTGTGACATGAGCCTAAGGGCCTACCTCACTTCCAACATTTGGTATCAGAGCACTAAGGTTTTGGTTTTAGAACTTTAGATCTTTGGCATCAATGCATTAAGGCTCATTCATAAGCCCAGGTTCCCAGTCTTCCAGATTTACAACATATATTTTGAAAGCATCTTCTAATATTTGACATTTGACATACACACTTAATCTAGATGAGTAGAGATTTGAGAATTAGACAATTCAGTTACATGTGTATTCATCAGTGTGGAGTATGAAGTTGATGATCTGTTAGCAGCCAAATATTTTTGGAAGAGTATGCAAATACTTTACAAAAGTATTGTTTGAAGACCCAGACTTGATGAAGAGAAGACTACTTCAAATTCAAGGAAGAACAATGGTTCAAAGAAGATGAAGGAATCAGATCGACATCAAATCACAGGTATCAGTTTCTACTATCAGATTATCATTTGCAGGTCATGTCTTAGAAGAGCAGTTATGAAGAGATTTGAAGATTTCAAGGAGTTCTTTAATACGCTTTCATCATTTGAAATTTAAAGGCTACATCAAAACAGGTATCTAGAGGTTTTTCTAGAGAGTTTTGAGAAGATCTCTTTCATGGCAAGAAAGTTCATCTAAGAAGACAAGTGCAGAGATGAGATGAGTTTTGTTTTCAGCCAATTTTCTATTGTAAGTTGGTTGGATATCAAGGTACAAATGTATCTAGAGAAGGTAACTCTAGAAGGGCAATTCATCATTCAGACAACGATTGGTGAATTTAGTCGTTTCAGACATTTGAAGCAAAATTTTGATTCAGAGATATGAGGAGATGATAAAACATGTTTCTATATTCAACTTCCATTTATATACCATGTTTGTTTTATCTCTTACTCTTAGCATTAGAGGAAGAGAAAAGTTCAGTTGAAGAAGTGAAGAGTGTTTGCTACTTCAAGATGAAGAGAACAAAAGGTATGGAAGAGAAGTTTGAAAATGTTGACATCATCAGGTGGAAGAAAGATGCAGAAAAAGAAAGACCATCATTTCCAAAAGAAAAGTAAGGCTTCCTTTTCTCATATATTTTCCATATACTTTTCCTATTTTATCCTCTACATCCAAAGACAAGTTTACGTTTAAAGAAGAAGCAGTTTCTTGTTTTGCATTACACTTGGTCATGATTTAGTAGATTTGACAAAGAATTGCATTGAGAGAAACAAAAGCACTCATATGTGTATGAGTTATGTTGAAGCTTTTGAGCAGGCAGCTTATATGTTCCCTCAAAGAATTCTTGGAATGTCAATATAGAGCTACTTGGTATATGACAAGTTGCAGAGAAGTATATTTCTTCTTTATCTAACTCTTGAGGTAAAAGAGTTTTCTGTAGCAGATGTTGAAGACTTGGGTTGAGGTTTTATGTTTGGAAAAGATTACCTCATACTCATTATTTTCAGAAACTTCAGAAAATTCAGATTTGTTGATGTACAGGTCATTTGAAGAATCTACTTTTTATGATTGTCGAGTTTTTTGGATACATGCTTGTATTCAAAAAGGTGTTCCATTAGATCCTATAACTTGATTGAAAAGTGGAGTTAGCCAAAAGAAAGTCAAGTAGGTACTATCACATTTCACCCGGGTAAAATATGAAAGTTATGAAGTATCAACTTGCAGCTTTTGGAGTTCTCAAGGTGAGAAGTTTGTCCACTTATGTTTCAAGTAGGAATTGCAGATTCCTTGAAGGATTTGTTTAAAGAAAAGTTTTACAACTTTTTGAGAAGCATGGACACTTGGAGACATTCAGGAAGTAAATCAAACATTCAGTCATGAAGGTTTGATGACAGCAGATTCTACACAGGAGAGATCATTGATCTTGAATAGATCTTGTATGATCTTGAGTATTTATGATTCAGTTGTCTATCCTTTGTTTGTGAAGATTCTTAACATTGGAGAAGTAAGTCAAAGATTCAGATTCTATCAGATTTGTGTTGCAAAGAGATAGAAATACTTGTTATGTGCAGAAGGGTATGAATCCTAAAATGCTTTCAGCAAGGTTTTATCAGCTAACCTTATTCTGTAATATGGGAAGCTGAAGACTTACAGTAAAAAGCTATTAGCAACTGCAGTGCTAATAATAAAAAGGGTTCAGAGATTTTGTTTCAGATACAGGTATTGATCACTGAACATCAGATTTATGAAGGAAGACGTTCCACATTTCATAAAGTCTGATATACTTTGAAGAATTCTGGATAATAGTGTTAAGTCATCCAGGGGGGTGATGAAACATGAAGACTTATTTTCAGCCATATGTAAAAGAATGCAGAGTCATACCTTCAGGTATTCCTATTTCAGGTATTCCTATATTTCCTTTGTCAGGTTCTCTTTATGTTCCAGCTTTATAAGAAGAAGGAAGAAGAAGAATGTTTGGAGAAAAGTTCCTATTCAGGAGAAGGTTCCAGAATTCTATTGAAGAGAAGCTTGATATTTCAGAAAGGTATATTTCAAAAGTGCGCACAAATATGTTTATAGCAAGTTCTGAAGGAAAGAGGTATGAAGGATTTAAAGGATGAAGACACAATGACATCATAGATTTTTGACTCATATTTCAGTTGATTGCAATTGAATTGAGTTGATTTGACTTGAGTACAGTTAGAGATGAACCAGCAGTGTTCATAATACACTAAGTTGTGAGTTGACAGTCACAGGTTCCAGGATTCAGTTCTTGATTTTGTTTAGTGTATTTACATGACACAGCAGAAGTACGTTGAGAAACCTTTTTGGAAGGTAAATGCAAATATGTGGATCCTAGTGTATGTTTTCAGGTTTTTGAAGACAGGAGATAGCAGGTTCGGAGACAGTTCATGCTACATTTGTTGTCAAACAGTAATTGCTTGATGAGTACACTATTGGATATCTAGTTTGCATATTTTCTCAAGTATTATGGTTCATATTCAGCAAGTTCAGTTTTTTGAAGTAAAGTCAAATTCAGTTTTGAAGAACAAGTTCTGAAGTGCAGGAGTACAAGCTTGAAGCTTGTGATAGTTTGCAGTTTGTGACAGATTGCAGATCCAGTCCAGATTGTACCAATATGACATTGCAGGGGGGATTGTTGGAAAACAATGCCTTATTGGTTCAATGGTCCAACAATTTAGAGCATGTGTAGTAGACTTTTCTACTTCCTCTACAAGTTATTCCACAAGCAGACGGTCGCGCACAGGATCTGTAGCATCTCTGTTCATTTCTTGTACAAGAAAGGACGATGGGCTTCTGGTTAAAGCAAAGCATTCTTAATCCACCCACCAGGGTTCAAATCCCAGCGGGCGCAGCCGGCAGCGAAAGCTTTTATAAAATCATCTTTTGCTTTTCCTATAACAAAACCTGGAAGACAACAGCGGACGGCGATTCAATTAGCGACGGATGCGTTCTTTTTATTTATGGCTATTCGCATAGCGATCGTGGCTTCATTAAGTGCTTTATTGAGTGCTTTTCAAGGGACACAAAATCCTATATAAGACAAGCTTGGCTTATTGTCTTGCATCCTTCACCTAGGATCAACACAAGCTTTGGAGCTTGGACCTCAGTAGAGGTGGTGTTTCTTCTAGCACATGGGGCAGCCATGGTGCTAACTTGAAGCATGTTGAGGAGCAGCTATGGAGTTCTTCTTAATGATTCTTCTTGGAGAAGATGAAGGGTGTGCTCACACTCTACCTCATGGAGAGGAGGTTATCTCTTGTTCATGGCAAGAAGACTTGATTATTAGTAGCTTGATGGTGAGGATCGCCCATCTACATGATGTATTTGAAGATTGTCTTCTACGGGAAGATATTAGGTTGAAGATTATCTTCTACAAGAAGATGTCTGGCTACTTCAAAAACATTGGATGGGACCATCTACATGATTTTGAAGATTATCTTCTACAGGAAGATATTAGGTTGAAGATTGTCTTCTACAAGAAGATGTCGGGCTACTTCAAAGACATTAGATGGTGATTAACATAAGATTCACATCTTATGTTAAGTATTCAGGTACATATTCTCTTTATGCACATAGGTACTACTTGAAGTTTATGGAGGCTATGGCGTTCATATCAGAAGGAGTCCTATTCGGCATAGGTACAAGAGAATCAGTACTTATATGCTTTATGCATATTTTTATGAGGTGTTTGAGAAGGTGTGTTCACATGAGTTTGAGGATTTCCGGCAACAATCTTGTTAGCATTCTATGCTACTTTATAAGTATGTGATCTTTTCACACACGTATCTAACTTAGGGTCTTCCATAGCCTAAGTTTAGATGTAGGTTTGTTGACCATCAGTTTCACACTGATCCTTCCTCTTTCAGTCACTCATATTCACTCTTCTATAACCTATAAGGTCACACATCTCATGTATATTCAGATTACTGCCCACACATCTGAATATGTTTGTTACATTGTACATTCACTCATTCATCCATTTCTCATCACATAGAGTGGTTGAGAGATATGCTCCCACATTGTACATTGAACATTGGTATATATGATACTATGAGTAAGTGCTGGCTTACGTAACACCTTACACATGATGTCTATTCTTTCTCTATCTTTATCTCATCATTTGTATGATTAAGTTGTGGTATGTTCATGTTTTGTCAATATGGAAGATTGCTAAATTAATGTTGTATATACTGGACCTATGGAACCATGGACCTGTGACATGAGCCTAAGGGCCTACCTCACTTCCAACAGAAATAGGAATAGGGGGTCTTCTAGAAGATGAAGTAGCCTCTTCTCTGACTTCTCTTGACCTTGGATAAGTGCCATTGATAATATTCCATAAGTCTTTTGTTACTAACATATTCATCATCATAAAACTCCACATTGGATAATTAGACATGCCCTCAAGCTTGTCTTCATTCTCAAGTCTAAAGTCACTCGTCTTATTAAGGGTGTATGTCAACTAGGCTCTGATACCAAATGTTGGTATTCTAAGGTCTGAATACCATATGTTGGAAGTGATAGTGGGCCACAATAACATTAAATCACAGGTTTACAGGTTCTTCCAACATATGAACCTTAACATACACAACTTAAGACTCAAAAATAGATGAGTGAGAGATAGAGAGAGAATAGACAAGATTTCAAGTGTAATGATAAGCTATGAGGATCACCTACACTATCTATATTCTAATGTCAAATTACAATGTGCGAATATGATACAAACTGACAATATCTATGTCTTGGCCGAAATAGGAACTAGATACAAGAGATTGTGCGCCTAAGAGGTATGAAGAGTGTGTATGTGTGTGAGAATATGGAGAATAAGAACACTTTAGAACTGTTGTACAACAAACCCAAATTTTGATCAACCTAAATTAGAAATGAGAGACCTAGCAAGGAAGAATGGAAATAGACTTGCTACTCACATAAATCAACAACTGATGTTGATGGTAAGCTGGCAGAATCTCCTCCAGATAATCACCAAGATGTAGACCACAACTCCTCCAAGAGTGTGAGAACTCCTCCTGCAAGATGGCCTCTATGATCTCCTCCAAGTTCTCCTTGAGTAACTTGGGAAGATACTCTTTGATCACCTCCTCCAAGATCTTCTCCGAGAGCTTGAGCTTGTTGAGTTGATTGAGTGATACTCACAATGAGCCAAGCCTCCTCTTTTATAGTTTGTGTACCCCAATGCAAAGCACACTCAAAAAGCAATTAATAAAGCTAAATTCATATGTGATCATATGCAAAAAAACTTCATGAAAAACAAAGCTACAATTGTGAATAGTTGGCGCCTTTTGCATTTGGTTTTTCCATTATTCCTTGGTCAAAAGAATTCTATCATCGAAACGCTGCTCACGGGTTTCAAAGTCGGGCACATAATATGAGAACACTTTGCTCTAGCCACGCTGTTGATGTGGCTTTTTTGAAGAAGTACTGTAACATAAGCATAATATGCTGAAATTATTGAGGATTTTTGGACAACTTGTGAACATTATTTCCAACATCTTATCTGCTCGGTCCTTCTTGAACTTCTCTTTGAGTTTGCTCTCTTTGGCTCCCTTGCCTCATGCTTTCTTTGCACACTAATTCTCCTTGACTGCTAGCACCCCCCGCTCTCATGCTTATTGTCGCTGACAAGCCCTTGTAGTGGGTGGTGATCTGTGTAATACTAGAAGACCTCAGTGGCTATTTCATGCTCCTTAAGTCAATGTTTTTGTGCTAAGTCGGTCTTCAAACACTCCCAATCAGCTACGCATGGAGCCTTCGAATGTGACATGCATAGCTGTTCTCCATGGAGAGCTTGTTCGACTGCAAAAAGATGTTCTAGATGGGTGCATCACACAAGGAATATCTTCAAATGGTACTACTAGAAGTCCATGGAGAACATTTCTTCAAAATTTTGCTTGTAGCATGCAGGAAAGTACTTGATGCACACTTTCCAAGCATAGATAGTGTTTATTGAAGGTATTTTTCTCATATCATAAACCAATTCAAATCTACCTTTATTAAAACCTAGTGTCAAAGTGTATGGAGCCTTGACATTGTAGAATATTTTAAAGACAACTATCATGAGCTTGAAAGTTTTCATACATACTTTTGCAGCTACATTAGATACATTCTTCAACCGATGGGTCCAATGGTGAATAGTTGATACCATGTAAGAAATTGTGCGAGGCTCTTGAGGTGGTGCAAAATATGTGTAGCTCAACCAGTTTGAGCATGTTGGGCTGTTTAGGAACTTCACAGAAAATGTAGGCCATGGGCATCTGCTAGGTACTAGAGCATAACATGGATTATATTTGATTTGTAGTGGCACAAACAGGTTTCTAGTAGATGTGCTCTCCAATTGATTTAGAAAATTGTGCCCTATTTAGCTCATTGTGAGAGATCATTTGGTTGGAAATGAGTGGTGAGTCTGGGCTCTTCTCCTACCATTCTCTTTATTTCTATTTTGTAATCTACCAAAAGCACAAAATAAGGCATATATTGTTGTTCTAAAGTTGTGATCAAGCACCTGTGGGATAGGTTTTTAAAATCTTCTTATTAGAGCACCACTTCTTCTAGGTTTGACATGGATTGTATCTGAGTTGTCACTCAATCATCATGAGTACATCCAATTTCTTTGACTTGTTTAAGTCATTGAGGAATGGGTGTTTCATGTGTCTCTTGGCCTTCCTTAGTGATGTGACCACCTAGGACTAGTTGAGGTGCATATGCATTTTCAAATGTTTCTTCTAGTGGAATTTCTACCAGCTCTTCATGTTCAAGCACTTCTTATGGGAAGGGTGGTTGTTCATACTATAGTAACTTGGTTTGCAACTCTTCTACTTGTTTTTGTAGCACTTCAATCTTTTTTGGAGCAACACTAATTGGAATGGCCTCTAGCACTTGTGTGCTAGTAGATGGTTGTTGAGCTTCTAACTAACCAAGGAAGCTGGCATGTTCTTCAAAGAGAATGCATATGGTCTTTGATGGCATAGCTTGAAATCTTGAGGGACTAATGGTTGCTCCAGGTGTACTTTCCATGGCTATCTATAGATTGTCTTGATTTGCCTCTAGAGACTCTTATTTCCCTCTAATGCTACAGTTGGTAAGGAGGGCCATGTTGTGTTGGAGCTTGACATTTCACTCCATCTATCCATGCAGCATGATTTTCATATTCTTTATGGCCTCCTAATCAACATCTTGCATCTTGGAGTCAAGCTCAAGGTGGACATATTGTAGAGTGTTATACTGATCTTGTAAGGTGAAATTTCTCTCTTCTAGTTCTATCACTCGTTCTTGAAGTTGGAGAGATTTGTTATTGAGTGCCACATTACACTCTTCAAGTTTTTGATACTCTTGAATTACTTGGCTAGCACACTAAATCATGGTATTTTATGCATTATCTACATTAGTGGATGCTATATTTATAATTGAAAATGCATGGGGTTGGGAAACGTGAAGGGAAGTGGTGGATCATGTGCATGATGGTGTTATGGGTGTAGGTGATGTTAGTGGAGGTGGAATGGGAGATTGTGGAAATGTGGGGGGTGGGGGTGGTGCTATGGGTGGAGATAAGTCCATGGCTCAGACATGAGTGTTCATGACATGTCTAGCATAAAGATAGGTATGGTAGGTACAATGCTCGTTGTGTTAGTGAATAATGAAGATGTTACAATGGGAGTATGACCCCATGAAGAATATGGTGTTGGGGATTGAAGCATGACTGCCATGAAGGCTTCCCATGGTGGGGATAGTGTGGTTGCAGGTGCTTGAGGTTGAACTACGGATGAGAACATGGATGAAGAGGTTGTCATGGTATGAGTGATCTGAATGGATTGGAATGCAATAATGCCTAGAATGCCTTTCATTGGAAGTAGGCTCATTTATTGTTAAACTGACACTTGCTTCCCAAATGTAAGCCACGTCTTCAAGGTATCTCACCATCTTGTTGAACTGATGAGAGTGGCCATTGATGTTTGTTTTGTGTCGCATGGGTGGATCTTGAATGGCTATTATCTACAGGTGTATCAATGCCTCTAGTCTCTCTCTGTAGGCATTTCAACAATACACAAAGTTTCAATGTCTATCGTTTGATGGCTAATGCCTGCCTGTCAACTAGTGCCTCTAGCTTTAGCCATGATGACAAAGGTAGTAGATGTTCAGTGACCCTGTTAGAAGAAGAAGAATCACATTAGTATTGTATTAGAGACTAGATGAGCCCTTGTTCCATTTACAATTCCAATGTGATATTTATTAATTTTATTGAGTTAGTTAGTGTTATGCATGAGGTAAGTATCAATGAAGGTTAATATGGTGATTGGTTAACCTAAATGCATACTATGGGAAATGCAATGAGCTCTGAATGCATCTTATGTTATCTATACATTGTCTTTTCAACTTCATATGTTTGATGTGTTCTAAGGCCTCTCCATGAGCTTCTTCATGGATCTGTTTCTCTTCGTCCTTGTGCTTATTTGCTTTACTATGTCGATTTAGCATTTCTTCCATTAATGGCTCCTGATAAAGCCTTACTCTACAATCGCCGATGTAACTTGGTAATATTTCACCTTCTAAGGTAGCTACTTGGATTGCTCCACTTGATGATATCCTATTGATGATCATTGGTCCATCGCCATGGTTTTCCAACCTTCAAGCATGTTGATTCAATGTATATCCTAAGACTAGATCTCCTACTTTTAATCCTTTGTCTTTTACATGCAAAAAAATATCCTTTTTGCCTCTTCTTTGCAGCTATATTCCTACACCCATGCTCAATCTAGTTTCACCCAGCTATTCTACATCAAAGATCCTAGATGATAGTTCTTGGCTAGTCCATTGATGCTCTTGTGGCACCTTCAATGTGCATATAAAAAATTATAATGGAAGTATCGCATTCTATCCAAAGACCATCTTAAAGGGGGTGGCATTGAGTAACATTTTGTAATCAACTTGATATGGCCAAACATCATGATGTAGTTGTTTGTACCAATGAAAACATTTATTATTAACAAGCTTATTCAACACAGTGCATAGGATCTTGTTCATGCTCTTGGCCTGTCCATTGGCATACAAGTGGTATGGTGCATACTTCTTGTGAATGAACATGAATTCTTGTAGCAAGTATTCAATGACATCTTTCAAGAAGTGGGTGCCATAATCAATTACCAATTCTATTAGTAATCCATATTGTGTGATTATATTTTCTAATAAAAACTTGGTTGTTGTTTCTACATCATTCTTCTTATTTGCTTTGACTTCTACCCATTTGGTCACATAATCTGATAATACAATCATATATGCAGCATGTGAACTCGGTTGGGGGATTAGTAGGACATACAAACTCTATTCCCCACTTAGAGAATGCACATCCTCCCATCATGGATCTCAGTGGCATCTCATCCTTTCATATCAGATATTGATTTCTCTCACATATATCACACTTCTTCACGTATATGAGCATCCATATAAAGGATAGGCCACCATCGATCGACCTGAGAACATAACCACTTTGATCACTCAACTTCATCCAAAGTGTCCTCTTGCCACACCTTGGTGTGCTGTTTCGAAGATCTTTAGATACTCACTTTCATGGACACATAATGTGAGATATCCATCTCGCCCGTGCCTATATAGATTATCTCCAATGAGTTTGTAGTCTTGATCCTCTTGGTCTAGACTCCTTCTTGCTAATTTCATCTCTTGAGCAAATGTTTTCATCCTTAGAAAGTCAACTAATGGATTGTTCCAATCTAGAATTAAAGACACTTGATACAAAGTAGCATGCCCCACTAGAGTTCTAGTAATACACATTGGACAATCCTTACACATCCTATAGACCTCTCCTTCCAAATTTGGCCAATACACACCAAATCTTTTCAAATTCTGTAGGGTGCACCATTTTGAATGTTGTTTCTCTAATGCACCTACATGTGCTAATTGCAACCATTTAGCATATTTTTCTTCTTCCATTCAACAAGATAGGATTCCTTGATCATCATTTTTATATGTACTTCTTGTCATTATATGATTCTTTTGAGATTTTACTACCTCTTTTTCCTTTGTTCTTAGTATGGGATGCTTGGGTCCAAAAGTGATAATAAGAACCGTAGCATTGACCCAATCAGGCACTACTTCCGCACTGAACAAGTAAGCATCACGAAGTTCATCCGATACTCCTTGCAGTGATTATCGTGAAGTTTTGCTAGAGAGGTGACCCACCTGAAGGTGTCTTGCCTTTCTTGATAACTAGTTCAAATTTTTATTCCATTAGTAAGAGAAACCATCTTACTAATCGGCCTATGTTGCAAGGTTTGTTCACTAGGTATAGTAGATGTTGTTGACTCATAAAGAACTTAAACTTATTTGCAAGCAAATAATGACTAAACCTCTTGACTGCATACATCATACCTAATTCTTCTCATTCTCTAGTTATGCAATTTCTTTTTGCTACGTTCAACTATCTACTAACATATGCAATTGAAAGATCAATGTTTCCTTCACTTGTGGGTTGTGCTAGCACACATCTGATAGCGAAATTGGAAGCATCCACATGAACATGGAATGGCTTGGTCCAATCTGGTGTTTTGAAAATTTGTGCTCAACAAAATCATCATTTGATCTCATTGAAGGAATTTTGATACTCTTCATTCCACTCAAAGTTAGTAAGAAGGTTGTAGAGAGGCTTTGCAATTATAGCATACATGTGGATAAATCATATGTAATATCCATAGTGAACCATGAAATCTTGTACTTCCTTGACATTATTTGGTCTAGGGGGCTCTACAATGGCTCTAATGTTTTTTGCATCTATTGAAATCCCATTCTTTGACACTATCTGTCCTCGAATCTTGCCTTGGCTGACCATGAAGACACACTTCTTTGGATTCACATAGACTTGAGATTATCTACATTTTTCAAAGATTTGTTTAAGTTTAGGGATGTGTGTTTGTCTCATATTGGAGTGAGTACACATGTCATCTATATAGACCTCTTAATTCCTTTAGAAGGATTCCTTGAACACGTGACACATTGGTCTTTGAAATGTAGCAAGATCATTGGTGATCCAAAGGGCATCATGAAAAATGCAAAGATACCCCATTCTATGGAAAATGTTGTCTTATGTTGGACTTCAGGGGCAATGGCCGCTTGGTTGTAGTAGCCTGAGCATCCATCAAGGAAGCTATAAACTTCCTTGCCTGCTACACATTCTAAGATATGCTCGGGGATAGGAAGAGGATAACTATCTCTTAGTGTGGTTGCATTAACTTTTTTCAAGTTAATGCACACACATAACTTCCCATTTTTTTGGCTTTGGTCATCTGAATTTTGCTAGTTTGCTACGCCTGCAAAAATCTGAAATGATGTCCTCTTTGCCCAAACTTGAGGCACGTGGAAAACATGTTTGTGAAGGCTATATTTTGGGCAAAATGCAACATTCGTCCTTTCCAAAAGATGGTTCAGTTCGGGCTACTCAGAAATCACAGCTTGTACATAGTGATGTCTGTGGTGCTATGAAGACACCTTCTTTTGGGAATTATCTTTATGTCGTGACATTCATCGATGATTTTTCCAGGCGTGCATGGGTATATCCATTGAAGGCAAAGTCCGAAGTGTTCATGTGCTTCAAACAGTTTTTGGTTTTGGCTGAAAATCTGTCAGCATGTAAAATGGGCACCCTCGATTCAGATCGAGGGGGGGGAATATATGTCTTCTGATTTTAATGCATTTCTGGCTGAACGTGGGATAAACACTAGTGTACAATGCCATATACACCTCAACAGAATGGAGTTGCTGAATGAAAGAAGAGGTCACTCATAGAGATGGCGAGGTGTATGGTCAAGAGTCATGCTTTACCACATAGTTTCTGGCTTGAGGCTATCATGTGTGCAGCATATGTACTGAATAGGTGTCCCACTAAAGCCCTGTAGTCTATCACTCCATATGAGGCTTGGCATGACCGCAAGACATCTATTGCTCATCTGCGTGTTTTTGGTTGTTTGGCATATGCATTAGTGCCTGAACAACATCGTAGGAAATTGGATGATCAAGTAGTAAAATTTATTTTTGTTGGGTATAGTTCTGAAAGTAAAGGCTATCGCCTGTATCATCCACAAACTAAACACATTCTGGTTAGCCGTGACATTGTTTTTGTTGAAGATGCTATTGAGCCATTGCTCTCATGTACTAAGGAGACATCTATTCGCTCCAAAGACATGTATGATACTTTGCTGCCTCTTTTTATAGGTGGACAGTCTAGTGCTCGTCCCAATGAGGCAACTTCTCAGCCTTTGCAGGTTTCATGTGATGATGCAGATAATCCATTTCTGATGCAGATGTACATGATGCACTTATTGATGAGAGAGCTGATATTGAGCAGGCAAGAACTATGCCAAAATGGCTAGTGCAAACCTTGCGTGACAGTAAATTAGATGAAACTCTGTCATATCATACTCGATAACTGATGTACCTTCCAACCATGATGGGCTGCAAGTGCACAAATGCTCGGAACAGTAGTCATACAACATGTAGGTGCAAAGGTCTCATCAAAATCAATGCCTCTTTCTTGCTCGTAACCCTTTGCAACAAGCCTAGCCTTATACTTGTCAACTATACCATCAGGTTTACACTTTAGCTTGTATACCCACTTAGTGCCAATGGCCTTCTTGCCAGGAGGCAAGTCACATAAAGAACAAGTACCATTCTTTATTATTGCATCATATTTAGATTGCATAGCAGCCATCCAATTTTCTGAATTTTGTGCTTCATCAAACGAAACAGGCTCATTGTCATCACACAGGCTAGATGCAGCCATAGTATAACAATCTAATGCAAAAGAGGCACTATGAGAAGGGCATGAAAACCAGGTGTGCATGTTAAAGAAGGCATTATATGGTTTAAAGCAAGCACCATGTGCTTGGTATGAGAAGATACATGCCTATCTGATTGCACATGGTTTGAGAACAATCCAACTGAAAGCACCTTATATGTTAAGCGTGCTAATGATGTGCTTCTAATCATTGTTGTCTATGTTGACGACATGATGCTCACTGGTCCTATTGAGAAGCATATTGCTGATTTTAAGGCTGATTTGCATGCCTCATTTGAGATGTCTGATTTGGGGTAGTTGCATCACTATTTGGGCATTCAGTTTATGCAAGTTGATGGTGGAATGGCTTTGTGTCAATCGAAATATATTGACACATTATTGTAGCATTTTGGCCTTGAAGAATGTAAGCCTATTGCCACTCCTATGGAGACATGTTTATTATTGAGTCTTCATGATGCTGGAGATGCATTTGATGTTGTTCTCTATCAGCAGGCTGTTGGATGCTTGATTTACTTATGCATTACTTGGCCATATATTCCGTTTGTTGTCTCAGAGATGAGGAGGTTTATGCATTGCCGAGGAGTCAAGCATTTGTAGGTGGTTAAGCGCATCTTTCACTACTTGAGTGGTACTCGGCTACTTAGGTTGTTTTATCCCAAGGGGGGATTACTACCACCAGATTTGCATGCTTTTTCTGACTTTGATTGGGCTGGTTGCTATGACACTCGTGTGTCCACTAGTGGCTTTTGCTTCATGCTTGGTAGCTCATGGATATCTTGGTTGAGCAAGAAGCAGCATAGTGTGGCCACTTCCAGTTGTGAGGCTGAGTATAGGACAACTTTCACAGCTACTGTTGAGTGTGTGTGGCTTAGACGCCTTATGGCTGATTTGGGTGTTGGTCAGTCTTCTGCCACGACCATCTTCACTGACAGTTAGAGCGCATTGGCAGTTGTGAGGAACCCTGTGTCCATGCTCGCACTAAGCACATTGAGGTGCATTATCATTATGTGAGGGAGAGGTTCTCTGCTGGGGAGATCAACTTGGCATATGTGCGAAGATAGGAGAACATTGCAGAACTTTTCAAGAAGGCTCTGCCTAGGGAGAAGTTTGAAGCTTTCTGCAAAACTTTGGGCTGACTTCCTTTTGTGGAGTGATTCCCACATAGCTTGGCACTTCCTTATACATGAGTGCCAGCTACTTGTTCACCGCATCACTCCTAGGGGGATTTGTTGATATATTTAGCTAGTGATGTGTGTGAACACTCGAGGACCGCCGGGGCACTTTTTTCCCTCTTTAGGAGGTTTTTTTCCCCTGGCTTGTATATACGCCTATTTCCCTAATGGGCTACTTATCTTTGTACATTCTCTAGTAATACATTCAGTATTGGGTGTTGTGCTCCAAGCTTCTTCTTCTTCCTTGTGTTGTTCGCGTGCTTCCGCAGACGTCTAACTCCAACACATATCTCAAGATCCCCTGAACCAAATGTGATGAACATTGATATGCACAACATAGACATTTCAATCTAACTAATCGAGGTTAAATTACAACAAATGATGGAGTACACATAGAGAAATCATTCCACAAAATTACTATAATGATGAAGATGTTGCAGAGAACAATAGATAGAGATATACTTGAAGATATGTATCAAAATGTGTACGCCATTGAACATATGATGGAAGGGAAGTATAGTGGACTACTCATACATGGAGTGAGCACAATGTGCTTACTCACGTAGCTTAATGACTCTCAAAATGGATTTGTCTATCTTGCAACTAAAAGCATGTCTATTTATACTCGTGGGTCAAGTTTGAATTTGAATTTTCCCTCACCTAAAAGTGCTCCTACACTTCAGGGATGATTTGAATTGATTCTTCCTACCAAATGAATCATGGTTTCAGCTCCCTAACTTCACGATATTCCATATTCTTTTTGCGATTACATTTATCCTAGGTGAATTGAATCAAATTCATAAGCAAGTGGTCATGTGAGGTTCTCTCTTCTGAAGAAGTAAATGAGTGAGTAGTCCTCAAAAATTAGCCAAGCACTTAGGCTTGATAGTTGCACCAACATGGATTTTGTGAGGAAAGGGTGTCCTTAGGCATATACATGCATTGAGTTGCTTCCATGCTTTGGTAGCATGGAAGGGTGTCCTAAGGCATATACATGCATTGAGTCGCTTCCATGCTTTGGTATCTCCAAGCGCACATAGGGAGCTCCAAAAAAAGGAAAGGGTGTCCTAAGGCATATACATGCATTGAGTCGCTTTGATGCTTTGGTAGCTCCAAGCACACATAGCGAGCTCCAAAAAAAGGTAAGAAAAATCTTACTAGACCTTTGAAGTCTACTTTCTTTCTATAAGTGTTTGTTTCTGAAGGTCTAAAATATAATCATGTACAAGGTTAAATTACATACATTTCGTTATCAACAAGGGGGAAGTATCTCTAATGCATGCTGAGATATCTCTATTTGAATGTGTCAGGCCTAAAAAATTCCAATTTTACTATTTCTTCTTCCTTCTCACTTCAAAGCTAGGAATTTCTATTTCGTTTCCAAGGCTCTGGCTTGATACATGCTTGGATTCATAATTTGGTGTTAATCAACCTCTTTGATGTCGTTAAGTGACTCCTTGAGTGTTAACGGCCAAGGTGGATATATATATATATATATATATATATATATATATATATATATATATATATATATATATATATATATATATATATATATATATATATATATATAGAGAGAGAGAGAGAGAGAGAGAGAGAGAGAGAGAGAGAGAATGCGTGGGCATTGTCTCTATTATGTGTTAGAGGTGATGAGTATGGGTGATTTGTGTATTTGTATTATTCTAGGAAAATGGAAGTTACAAATTTATGGATTCATTTTGTCATAAAATAATAAGTGGCGCTTTATATTATTTTTTGTTCTCCTCATTTTGCAACCTCTTCTACATTGAAGTCATATAATTTTAACGTTATGGAGCAATCATAGCAAGACCACTATGATTTACTAGTTTTAATGACACCAACTCATCAATATGAACATGCTCTACCTCACGAGAAGCTTCATATGATATATGAATTCTTGTTGTGCGTGCTTTGGTACTATTACAAGAGAACATGGTATATGCATATATACACTAGGATTAATAATTGACTTTTAATAGCTCAAATGATGTGCTTCACATATTTGAATAAAGGAGAAGATTTTTTAAGCTTTTAATATATTATATATTTTTTACAATCTTGCACCCTTTCATGATACACTTTCAAGTATTTTCTATTTATTTAATATAATATCCTCTTGAGAGGTCCTTTTGTAAGTAAAAGATGTTGTATATGTTCACAGATGATTCTGTTGTAATAATCGTTTTGAGTATTACTTGATATTTGATTGAACCTTTTGTTAAAATGGTTGACATGACACCGGTTAGGTCCAAGATAAACACACATTCTACTTAGGATCGTGATAAAATTGTTCTTAAAAGCTCAAAAAATAAAGAATCGGTTTCTCTACCTAAATATTCATATGTTTCTTATAATAATGAAGGAGATTCCATGGATAGTTTTTTGACAAAGATCAAAGATTTGAAGGAATAGTTGATTTCTATTGATGAAGTCTTGCCTGATAGTTCACTTGTGCATACTATTTTGAATGGTCTTCCCGGTTCATATCAGAGTTTTGCTTCTACTCTTTGTTTGATGATGAAAGGAAATCTAAATGCCTTAACATTTGAGGAATAGTCTCTGTTTTGTTGTAGGAAGCTCAGTCTAGGCAGAATATGTCCATTATGTGTGTTGGAGATCAAGCTTTCTTGGCTAGTCAGAAGGGCAAAGGTAAATGGAGCTCTTCTACTAGTAAGCACAAATATATGTCTTCTAATTTAAATGCATTTTTGGCTGAACGTGGGATAAAACATTAGTGTACAGTGCCATATACACCTTAACAGAATGGAGTTGCTAAATGGAAGAACAAGTCACTCATGAAGATGGCAAGGTGTATGGTCAAGAGTCAGGCTTTACCACATAGTTTTTGGCTTGAGGCTGTTATGTGTGCAGCATATGTACGTAACAACTGTCCCACTAAAGCATTGCAGTCTATCACTCCATATGAGGCTTGGCATGGTCACAAGCCATTTGTTGCTCACCTGCGTGTTTTTGCTTCTCTAGCATATGCACTAGTGCCTGAACAACAATGGAGGGAATTTGAGGAGAAAGTAGTGAAATGTATTTTTATTAGGTACAATTTTTTAAAGTGAAGGCTGTCATCTATATCATCCATAGAATAAATGCATTCTGGTTAGCGGTGATGTTGTTTTTGTGGAAGATGCTATTCAACAAGTACTTTCATGTACTAAGGAGACATCTATTAGCTCCAAAGATATGTATGATACTTTGCTGCCACTTTTTACAGGTGGACAGTCTAGTATTGGTCCGAATGAGGCAATTTCTTAGCCTTTACAAGTTTCATGTGATGATGTAGATCATTCCATTTTTTTATGCAGATTTACATGATATTGTTGATATGAGAACTGATATTGAGAAGGCAGAAACTATGCCTAAATCGCTAGTGCAGACTTTGCGAGATAGCAAATTAGATGCATCTCTATCATATCATAATCACTTAGGATCCAAGAGTGCTTCTTTTGCATCAGATTTCTATGCTATGGCTATCTCTCATTTCTATGATGCGAATAAGCCTGTTTCCTTTGATGAAACACAAAACTTTGAAAATTGGATGGCTGTTATGCAATCAGAATATGATGCTATTGTGAAAACTAGTGCCTGGTCCTTATGTGACTTGCCGGCTAGCAAGAAGGCCATTGTCACTAAGTGGGACAATGGATAGGTATAAGGCTAGACTTGTTGCAAACGGTTATGCTCAAGAAAGTGGCATTGATTTTGATGAGACCTTTGCTTCTACTGCCAAATGACTACTATTTGTAGCATCTATGCACTTGTAGCTCATCA
The DNA here is from genome assembly GCA_020310875.1 of Ceratopteris richardii. Lineage (NCBI taxonomy): Eukaryota > Viridiplantae > Streptophyta > Polypodiopsida > Polypodiales > Pteridaceae > Ceratopteris > Ceratopteris richardii. The sequence continues at coordinate 48,102,499 of CM035427.1, forward strand.
TGGTTGGAATGTACATTAATTGGACATTAAAATTGCATTTCTAAATGGTGACTTGCATGAAGAAGTGTATGTTTTTTACCCCCATGATTTGTGCAGAAAGAGCATGAAAAAAAGGTTGAAGAAGAAATTATATGGTTTAAAGCAAGCACCACATGATTGGTATGAAAAGATACATGCATATGTGATTGCATATGGTTTTAAGATGAGTCCAACCAAAAGCACCTTATATGTTAAGTGTGCAAATGATGTGCTTATGATCATTGGTGTCTATGTTGATGACATGCTACTCACTGGTCCTCATGAGAAGTATATTGCTGGTTTTAAGGAGGATTTTCATGACTCATTTGACATGTTAGTTTTGGGGCATTTGCATCATTATTTGGGCATTCAATTTATGAAAGTTGATGGTAGAATAGCTTTGTGTCAAACAAAATATATTGACACATTATTGTAGTGTTTCATCCTTGATGACTACAAACCTATTGCGACTCTTATGGAGACAGGTTTATGATTGATTCATCATGATGTTACAGATGCATTTGATGTTGTTCTCTATTAACAGGCTGTTGGATGCTTGATTTACTTATGCATTACTCCGCTAGATATTCAGTTTGCTATCTCAATGATGAGAAGGTTTATGCATTGCCCAGGTGTCAAGCATTGGCGAGCACTTAAGCGCATCTTCTACTACTTGAGTGGTACCTAGCTACTTGGATTGTTTTATCCGAAAGGGGGATCACTACCACTAGATTTACATGCTTTTTTGACTCTTGTTGGGCTGGTTGCTATGACACTCATGTGTCCACTAGTGGCTTTTGCTTCATGCTTGGTAGCTCATGTATATCTTGGTTGAGTAAGAAGCAGCCTACTATGGCCACTTCGAGTTGTGAGGATGAGTATAAGGCAACTTTCACAACGATTGTTGACTGTGTGTGGCATAGTCACCCTATGGCTAATTTGGGTGTTGGTGAGTCTTATGCCATTGCCATCTTCGATGATAGTTAGAGTGCATTGGTAGTTGCGAGGAACCCTATGTTCCATGATCACACTAAGCACGTTGAGGTGCACTATCATTATGTCAGGGAGAGGTTCTCTACTAGAGAGATCGGTTTGGCATATGTGCCCACAGAGGAGAACATTGCAAACCTTTTCACAAAGGCTCTGCCTAGGGAGAAGTTTGAAGCTTTCACAAAGCTTTGGGCTTACTTCCTTTTGTAGATTGATTCCACATAGCTTGGAACTTCCTTATACATGAGTGCCAGATCCTTGTTCACCGCATCACTCCTAGGGGGGATTTGTTGATATATTCAAGTAGTGAAGTGTGTGAACACACTAGGACTATTGGAGAGATTTTTTGCCTCTTTAGGAGGTTTTCTCCCCTAGCTTTTATATATGACTATAACCTTAACATGTCACTTATCTTTGTACATTCTAGTGGTCATACATTGTGTATTGTGTGTTGTGCTCCACGCTTCTTCTTCTTCTTCTTCCTTGTGCTATTCACGTGCTTCTGCATACCTCAAACTCGAACACATGTTGCATCAATAGCTTCTACTAAGATGCAACCAATTGAAAAATTAGATCCATCGAAATGGATATGGAAGAATTTATTCCAATATGGTGCCTTTAGTATAGGTGCTAATATAAGGTCGTTTTTTGATTTTGCAAGGTGTTATCACACTCTTCTTTCAAAATTCTTTAAAATACTGTACATCAACTTACTAATGATTCCATACATGTGTATCAACCCCCTACAATATCATCTCTAGTGCTTCAAAAATCTCAAATAACACTTAATGTGGAGGAATGTTTATAAAGATAACAATTTACCTTGTTGAATCCTCCATTTTTTATGCACTCCAAGCATTTATTTACATTGCAAGAAACTCAAACAGCTTCTCCATCACTAACATAGGCTCTCATCCTTGAGAATGACACCCAAACTATTGGCCATAGATTTGTAGGGCTCAATGTCAATCTAGCACAATGCTAAGAACCAACGTGAGGAGATCATCCACATAATTGTCAAGCCATGGAGACAGAGGGTGGTATGACAACCATTGAGCAAGTCGAATGCACAAGTGTATGAGTGAGAGGCACACCAGCATGCACACACATACACACACACAAGGCAAGAGAAAGAGAGAAAAATGGAATCTTATATTGCACTACTTTCAAGATACAAAATATGCTCTTACAAGCTCAATCCAGAAAAATACGCTCCCCTAGAATGACCTATCTAGTTCTTTTTATAGTTTCTAGACTAGTTTTAACCTAATCCAAACCTACTATTTGGCCTAATTAAGGATTAAGTTCCTAAGCTAATTTGAAGGTTCCAAGGAGCTCTAAAAATTATGAAAATTGGTATATAGATTCTCGTGATACTCCTCAAGCTTGAGGACTCGTCCTCTTCAACAAAATGGAGTTTGAACTACCAAAAATGAATATTTATAATGATGGTTAGTAATTAAAATCACTCTTTGTATGTTTTTGACAATGTATTTTGTTTGAGACTTGCTATGCGAATGTTGCTTTCAATGGTGCTCTTTCTCAATCATTTTCTCTTCAAAGATCTATTCGTCAAGGTTTTCCAATCACCCTAATTTTTCCATTGGCAACGATGTATTAATGTGGCTCGATGAACACGAAAGGATTCAAGATAAAATCAATGGCATAAAAATTATAGTTATTTGTTTATAAATAATTTTTTATGATATTCTATGAGCCTATCCTTTCTACTATAATGTTTGTGTTAAATGATTATATTCTCATAGTATTTTTTATTACATTTCATGTTGGGTGCATACGTAATACTGGTTAAAAGAAGACCTTGGTGTTATCAAGAGATTCTTGTGGTTTGGAAATAAACATATGGAAAAATAAATAGATCTGCTTGGGGAATTTGTGTGCTACCTAGGCCTTAAAATGTATAAAAAATAACGATTACCAATGCATTTCAGTTGCCACAAATATTATTTTTCATCTGGAAAGTCATGAGAACCTGAAAAACAGTATGATTCAGGATCTAATAATTTCTCATCTTTTTTTCCACCCTAATGATATAAATTTTCACTATTGGTTTTTACAGGGTTTGAATGCAAGTGATGCCCTCCCTCATTATTTAGTAGAGGATCTTATTTAATCTTTTTTTTTTTGCTCGGTGCAATAATCACCTCGGTTTTGCTAACTGGTCTTTCATCATAGATTCTCTCATTTTAATGAGAGGCCTCATATAGATTGTAGTCACAGCTCCTACCAAGTTTCTAATGAAAGGCCTCACAGCTACCAGTTTTCTAAAGGTCATTTTATACACATTAAAGGGAGATTGTAGTCTCTAGATTCAAATCACTACGGCTAAAGAAGGCAACGATAGATCTTATAATAGATATTTAGTATTTGTGAATTTCAAATATTTAGTATTTAACACGTTTCACATAGAATGGAAGTTAAAACATAAGTGGAACTTGTAGCAGAATGCGGGCTCGTGGCAATATAGGTTTCATTTTCTATGGAAGCTTCATCTTAAATTTTGTTTTCAAAATGCGAAAGACGCATTGCACAATTTCATGAAGTATCCCATGGCAAACAAAACTTCAAGCCACTCTGACGAAATCTTGCAATGCTTTGCAATCTTAACCATTTTTTTATTAAGATTGGCTCCATGAATTTTATAACATAATGAACTTTTTTTTAAAGAACATATGGAGGTAAAATTAATTGTGGTACTACCGGATGCAATGGAAGCCAAAGATCTTTGAAGAGATCAACATGGACTACATAGGCGCCCTATGCCATAAAATAAAGTTTTCTTTTCTTGATGCTCTCAAGAGTATGACTTGTATATTTGAATGATCTTCTAAGAAAACTCAAGTGTCCAATAAACCAAGTAGGTGGAGAGCTAAGATTCTCTATATGTATTATGCTCTAAGGATGTAAATGATTTATGAGACTTTGTAATTGTTAAAAGTTAAGTGTTTTTAGGGCAAGCTCAGGCATATGCATTTCAAAAAATAACTTCATTTGAAGGCTTTGAACCTTAGGAAAGTCAGAGAACGTGTTTGAAGGAGAAACTTATCCAAAAGGAGGCATTCAACCACCAAAAAACACTCCAATGAAGAGACAAAGCCACAACATAGTTGAAGAGGCAAGGAGGGCATGTGACTAGACATGGAGGCCATATGAAGGATCATGGAAGGCTCCCATGGCTATTTAAGCACCATCCAAGCTCATTCTACCTATGTTTGGATGGTAGGAATTCAGGATGCATGTGGTATTGAACCATTTTCTATCATAGGAGTTCATATTCTCTTGTATATCTCTCCTACACTTTTCAAAGGGTGCCAAATTTCTATAGCAACCTGTTAGAACTTCTATTTCTCTCTCTAGGAAGGAATGTTGATCAGCTTACCACACGCATGATCAATGAGGATGATGCTTCAAGAAGGGAAAAAGAGGTAAAGGTTCTCAATCTATACTATATGCAAGAAATAGAGGGAACGACAGAGGCAAGAAAAGAGGTAGAGGAAGGGCAAATCAGTCCAACGACACAAATGAAGATGAAGCTAGAACATCGTAAGGCAAAGGCAAAGGAAAAGACCAAAGAAGTAGAGGTAGATGTGGAAAGCAAGACAATTGGGCAAATGAATGCACTTCAAAGAAGAATCAAGGTAACTATGCATTTTCTAATAAACGTAATGACCAAGTGTTAGCCATGGACCATGCCAATAGGGATCATTTGTTGGACAAAGATGAAAAGGTGTACATAGATAATGGTTGTAGAAACCACATGTCATGCATGACAAATATGTTTACTAATTTGCATGTTCCCAAGAACAAAGGGCATTTTGAGATAGGTCATTATAGCGAGCATGTCATTAGACATATCAGAGACATCAGATTTCCACATGGCAACAAGAGCACTACACTTAAAGAGGTATTGCATCTTCCCACTATTGCTAAGAATTTGAATGCAGTTGGCTAGATGGTAGAGAAGGGTTACCAGGTCAAATTCAATGACAAAGGATGCTTCATAGGAGATCCAAAGAATGGCTTCAAGCTCACTGCCAAAGGTGAAAGGCAAGGGAGGATCTTTACTCTTGGAGTCAAGGTAGACTCTAGAAATTATATGTTCATTATATGTGGGTCATCTAAAATTGCAATTGCATGCTAAATGAAATGAATGTTCCATTTACATATTAGGCTGATGCAACAAATACAGCTTATTACTTGATGAATAGGATGATCACATCAAGAGTTGATGATGCCATTCGGGATGAGGCTTATTACCAAAGGAAGCTTGACTTGTCACATCTAAGGATTTTTGGATGTGTATGATATCTCCATGTACCTTAAGAGGTGAGAGAAGGTAAGATGGATGCAAGGGTAGAGAAGTGCATCTTTATAGGGTAATGTACAAGAAGAAAGGGGTATAGATGTTACAATCCCATAAAAACCTCAGTGTAGAGTATCAAGGGATGTAGTATTTGATGCATTTAAGCCATATTATAAACCACCTAATGCATTGTAGGTTGAAGATATTGAGGATCCAAAAAACATCTATGAAGAACAAATTCAAGTTAGCAAAAGTTTGAGTGGCCCTCCACTTTGAGTCCATCGAGGAGTCCATCACTCAAAAGGAAAAGAGAAGAAAGGTGAACCAAGCTCAGAATGCAACCAAAACCAATATGATAAGGGTAATGTGGTAAGGGACTTCCATTCTAGTGAGAAAGATGATTTTGAAGAGGTACTCACTCCTAATGTGAAACAAAAGAGAAATTTGAAGAAGAACTCTACCATAGGTAATGATAGGAGGTCATAGAGGGTTAGAAAACCTACTCAAAGGTTAACATATGGAGCTTAATTGCTAGGCATCATGTCATTATGTCTCAAGTTATGAAGGACAAGGAACCATGCACATATGAAGAAGCTTGTCAAGACAAGGTATAGATAAATGTTTTGAGAGGAGAGATGGATGCTCTTCATGAAAATCAAACATGGGAGCTTGTACCTAAGCAAGATGAAATGAAAGTGGTCACAAACAGGAGAGTCTACAAGATCAAAAGGAACTCTGATGGATCCATAGCCAGGAATAAAGCTAGACTTTAGCTAAGGGTTTTACCCAATACCCAAACACATGGGATAGATTATGAGGAGACATTTAGTGATGTTGCAAAAATGAGTACACTTAGGACATTGATTGCCATTGCAACTTCTAAAAGGTGGAAATTGTTCCAATTAGACATTAAGAATGGTTTTCTAAATTGTGATCTTGAAGAGATGATTGCAACAACCCATGGAATATGAGGACCCTAAAAAACCTATTTTTTTATGCAAACTCAAGGAAGCTTTGTATGCACCCAAGGAAGCACCAAGGGCATGGAATGAAAGGATTTTTGAGTACCTTATAAGATGTGGATATGCAACAAGAGATGTTGATCATTCACTTTATGTAAAAAGGATTGATGAAAAGTTTATGTACATATGCATATGTGAGTTTCCGGAATGTAATATGAAAAGTTGCACGCATACCGAAAGGGCGTAGCGCATTAGTTGTAACCTTTGATTAATAAAGGAAGCGTACGTGAAATAGAAGATAGGTCGCCAGACTATGAGTCTGGGTGAATGCCTGAAGTGTAGCAGAACATATATTCTCCATATTCTGTTTACTCTGTTGTCTATCTTTCTACTAATTAAGTTCGGTGATTAATTTAAGTCGTTGATGAGGTAATAAGTGATTGACATTGCGGTGAATTGACAAAGTGCACGTAGGCGTATTGCAATGAAGATCATTGTACTGTGTAGTTAAGTATTGGGTATTGAAGAATGTGGTGATAGGCAAACAGATAGTAGTTGCAGGATAATATAATTCAACGTGTTAAGTCTGTGAAGTAGCCTAGAACCGGATCTGTAGAATTGGGAAAATACAAAGAGGGCCTCTATTTTATAGACCCCTAACCATCCCAAGAACCCAGAATTTGATAGCAGATTAAACCATAAAGTTTAACACTGGCACTGTCTATGGGATTTAATGGAGTCGCCAGCTGAAGAAGAAGGTTAAGGCTCGAAGACAAATCCTTTGATATATGCTGGTAACACACTCCGGTGAATCGTATCCCAAATATCGAAGTGATGCACATCCGCGGGCAATTCCGAATCTGTTAGGGTCATCCTCTAGTGGTAGAAGTGAAGAAGACTTAAGTTCAATCGCAAAAGGTTCAATTCAACAAGCGAGTGGCAATTTCAGTGGCAATTCGGTGCTGTGCAGAAGCAGTTCGGTGAAATGGGGTGATAATTCGGTGTGTTCCGGTGATAGTCTAGTACATTTTGAAGGTAGTATGATAGTTCTTGGTGGTATTTCGGCGCTCTCCAGGGACAATTCAGCATTTTTTGGAGACAATTTGGTGGTTTCCACTAACAGTTTGGTATTGTCCGGTGAAATTCGGTGCTCTCCGGTGACAATTCGGTGCTTTTCGGTGATACTGCAGTTCTGTTCAAAAGGAATTTATTGCATTCACCATTTTTTGGTGCAAGTCTAGCCAATTTTGCTACTAAGTTTGAGAAAGGGTTGTTCGATGTTGAGATAAGTAATCAGCTCGGAGATATTTTTGAATAAAAAAATTGGCAAAGTGACCATACGGTCCGAGGACATCAAGAATTCCGTCCCCAAAGTTCAGGCAACATGAGTAGTTCCCATCAACAACAACAACAACAACAGCAGCAGCAGCAATAAAAACAACAACAACAACAACAACAACAACAATAGATTATTCCACCACATTCAGTGCCGGACGGAGTCACGTACACAAAATTTGGAGGTTTTTGGGGAGATGATCCTGATGCGCATGTGCGGACATTTGAAATCAATTATGCAGTTTTGAATCACCCAGCAGACCCTACTTATAAAGCCATCGTGTTCCAATCAACCTTCATCAATGAAGCTGCTCGTTGGTTAACCGAGTATGGATTGAATCATTTCCAGTAGTATGATGACATGAAGGATGCATTTTTGCAACGATTCCGGTTAAAGAAAAACCCAGCAAAAGTTTTTGATTATCTATAGAATAACAGGCAGAAGCCAAACCAGAATATCCAAGACTATGCCACTCTATTTCGGACTCATTTACGGCAGCTTCCATCAGCGCATGCCAATTTACCAGACGACGTTATTACTCAGAGGTTCATAAACAAAATAAATCCCCAATTGAAACAGATCATGATTATTTCTTGTGTGGGAGGAATGACCATGGATGTCGTAATTGCAATGCTTTATAGTTAGAAAATAAAGTGGGTGGATTCACTGAAGATTTAGAGTGGTTGAAGGCATCCAAGCATTCAAACTTGGATCCTCTGAAACAAATTTACTATACTAAATGTAAAAACACAGGACACACTAGCTCAACATGCGCCCTGAATCAGATGTACTGTGCTATTTGCCATACACTGGACCATACTACGGAGACTTGTCTCTATAATGCAAAGGTACAGAGTAGAGCGGTTGTCAATGCTATCATCTAGGAATAAAGGAAACCGGCCAGTCACTACGTACAACCGCAAATGAGGAATACTCCTTACCAAGGATACAAGAATTATAGAGGAGCACGATCAACTAACTTTGGAAAAACTCAGTGGAATGTGGGTACAACAGGTGAAGGTGCATCTCTTCCACCACCTAAATGTCATTTTTGCGAAGAAATAGGGCATATCCGTAGGTACTGTAAATATGCGGCCGAGTACGATAACAAGAAAAAGGAATGAAAACACCTGATGGTGAACATGGTGTACATTTCAGCAGTCGACACTCTAACAATAGTAGTGCAAACATGTTTGGGAAAGCAATTACAATTCACTATGGAGATTTTTGAACTTGGAATTCATGAATAGCAGAAGGTGTTTACTAAAGCAAGTAAGTGGGCAACATACGAACAAACTATTTTCCCTGACCCAGCTCCAATGACGTAGCAGAGTATACCGCAGGCAGTACCGGAAGGAAGAAATCGTCCCCAAGCACTACTGGAATCCCCACCGGACACTGTACCAGAAACAACAAAATTTGATCCAGTATGGCATGTCTTATCCAAGGCGTCTATTCAATTACCGTTGGGACAAGTATTGGCTTTGGTTCCAGGCGTACGTCAATAGTTCCAGCAACAGGTCAGTCCAAGACCTTCATGTGCTCCTTCGACAACCACAATTCAGCCTGAACTCGATCTGACAATGGATCATACGGTGCCCTTGATTACCGTCTGGTATAAGAATCACAAAATCACTCAAGTATTAATTGATGGAGGTTCCGGTGTAAACATTGCAACGACAACACTTTGTCAACGGATGGGATGGACACAAATTGAACCTGTCCAATTCTTTGTGCAAATGGCTGATCAATCCCGAGTTCATCTGGTGGGATTGGTGCGAGATATCCCTATTACTCTTCAAGGAGTTGTCTTTAAAATGACCTTCGTTGTTCGGGAATTACCAAAAGCTAGTCTTGACTATACCTTACTCTTTGGACGACCATGGTTAAAGAAGCTAAGGTAGTACAGGATTGGTCAACGCATGAATTGATTTTGAAGAATAACCATCATAAATATGTTGTTCCACTGGATGACATGAAGCCTTGCGACTTGCATGCACGATCTTATTATAGCCGAACCTGTACACATGTTGGATGGTCTTTCAGATGATGAAGAGGAAGCTTTTCTTAAAGCCAACAAGGATTTGATTGCACTCGGAACTGTGGATTTACAAACAGTGGCCGATAACTGGAGTCCAGCAGCCTGTACGATAGTACCACTGACTGGTGAACCCAAATCCAGTGTAGCATAGACCTTGGATGATACGATGCTACAACAGTTTCTTAAGTCAGGTGACAACTTTGCCATGCCCCGACAGTTCTACGTACTGGAAGATCAATTAGTTAGCTACAACTTAAGTGATGAAACCAACCCACGACCAGTAAAAATTAAGGCGGGACTATCAGAGACCTTCCAGGATAACTTGTTGCAGTTGATGCGTGAATTCTCTGATGTGTTTGCCTGGGATTACCGGGATATGAAGGGGTTGGATCCGCGTATCTATCAACATATGGTTATGCTAAAACCAGATGCTCGGCTTATTAAACAACCAAGCTATAGGATGAATCCTAACTATGCAACCCAGGTCAAAGCAAAACTGGATCGATTGCTGAAGGTTGGGTTTATTGTCCCTATCGAGCACGCAGCATGGATTTCCCCTATTTTCATAGTCCCTAAGAAGAATAAGCAATTACGGATATGTGTGGACTACTGGAAGTTAAATGCAGCAACTGTACCTAATCCATTCCCTCTGCCTTTTTTGGACACAATGCTGGATGATGTGGCAGGTCGCAAGATGTATTCCTTTTTGGATGGATATAGCGGTTATAATCAAGTACGAATGGCAGAGCAGGACATTCCAAAGATAGCATTTATAACCAATTAGGGCGTTTATGCATGTACAGTGATGTGGTTTGGTCTGGGAAATGCTCCAAGTACGTTTCAGCATTGTATGCAGGAAATTTTCTCTCCTTATCTAACCACATTTATGAGAGTTTACGTGGATGATTTCTCCTTATCCGATGATACTTCGACGTATTTGTATCATTTACAGTGCTGTTTTTCAAAGTGTTGAGAATATCGTTTATGCTTAAACACAAATAAATCGGTATTCTCGGTCCCTTGTGGCAAGTTGCTGGGACAAATTATCTCAAAACAGGGGATTCAAGTTGATCCAGATAAGGTGAAGGCCGTACTAGAGGCACCTGCTCCCAGGACACCCAAAGAAGTGATGCAGTTACAAATTCGGTGGCATGGACGACATTTACGGTGGCTTGCTCATCTAGCCACACCATTCAATCGGCTGATAACCAGTAGTCCTCGTTAGTTTGAATGGACTGAGGCATGCCAAATCTCTTTCGATCGGTTGAAATCATTGTTAACGCAGGCTCCTATTTTACAAGCGCCCAAATGGGAATTGCCATTTCATGTCTTTGTGGATGCATCCAACATTGCAATTGGCAGCGTGCTGATGCAGCAAACGGACAAATGGTTCTGTCCAGTGTATTATGCAAGCCGCAGATTGGCCTCGATAGAGCGCAATTATTCAATCACTAAATGTGAATGTCTCGGATTAGTGTATTCGGTGAAGAAATTTTGGCATTATTTACTGGGACGACGCTTCACTTTTGATGTCGATCATGCAGCCTTAGTGTACCTTGTTCACCAACAGCATTTGGGAGGAAGACTAGCGAGATGGGTCTTATTGCTCCAAGAGTTTGATTATTCAGTAGTACATCGACCAAGGTCTGCACACGCACTTGCTGATTTTCTATCTCGGTTGGATTCCGGTGAACTCCCAAACGGAGTTGACGATACCACACCTGCTATCTATGCAACTGAGACTAGGCAGGATGATCAACAAGAATTACCGGTAAAATCCTCCTATTATGATACTTTGATGCTTTTCTTGACCAGTGGATGTCCTCCTAGTACAACCTCTCCTGCTGCTCGCCGTAAATTGGCTATGTACTGTCGATGATTTCGGTTAATTGTAGGTCACTTATATTACATGGATCACTCGGGAGTGTTGCTCAGATGTGTTCTACCACAGGAAATTGCTTCAGTAATCACAATGGCTCATTCGACACCAGCTGGAGGTCATTTTGCTGTTGACCTGACCCACCGGAAGATTCTGCAGAGTGGCTTATGGTGACCTACTATGTACCGTGATGTGACCAAGCATGTGCAACAGTGCGATGAGTGTCAGCGTTCTTGTCAACCTTTACAGAGACATCACTTCCCGCTTCAACCCATTTTGCCTCTCGAACCTTTCCACAAATGGGGTTTGGATTTTATAGGGCCAATTACACCTCTGGTGATATTCTTCACTAACAGATATATTCTTACATGCACAGATTATGCAACTAGATGGGCTGAAGCTTGGGTTGTATGGTCAGCCACAACTGCTGCGGTCGCTAAATGTTTGATGAAAGATATTTTTCCACGCTATGGTTTACCCTTGGAGATTGTGACTGATCAAGGGATGCACTTTGCCAACACATTAATGCAAGTGCTTACTAAGACCTTCCAAATTGTGCATAAATTCATTTCTCCCTACTACCCCCGAGCAAACGGACTCGCTGAGAGCACCAACAAATCTCTGTTGAACATTTTAAAGAAACTGGTAGTAGATTGTCCGAAGAGATGGGACCAATTCCTACCTGCCGTATTATGGGCTTACCGTACAACATTTAAAGTGGTGACCGGAACAACTCCCTTCAAGTTGGCTTATGGTTTGGAGGTGATTGATCCTATGGAACTGGTGGTTCCTAGTCTGCGAGTGGCATTAGAGTAGAAATTACTACTAGAAGAATCATTTCCTTTCAGATTGGAGGCTTTACGGTCTCTAAATGAACAACATCTTGAGAGTTTTCTGGTGTTGCAGGAAGTTCAGCTTAGACAAGCAAGAACTCACGATCGTTTTCTTAAAACCCCCGTGTTTACCATCGACCAATTAGTGCTATTTTATAATGCTAAATCTAACCGATCCGTTGGAAAGTTTAAATTGCACTGGTTTGGTCCCTACCGCATTGCCGAACAAGTGGGACCTGCAACGTTTTGGTTATCCATCCTTAACGGTACCCTCATTCCTAAAGCCATTAATGGATCGAAGCTTCATCCTTATTATCCACTGCCTTCATCCTCATGATGCGTGATCGGTATTTTTACCTTTTTTTTGTTCTCCCTCGATGTTTCTGTTCTTTTTGCGTAATTTCGGTTGACTACTTGACCGTAATCCAAATTGTTTTCTTACCTAACCATGATTAGTCGCCACCTTCTGTGTCTCCGATTATGTTAATGCATGCATGTCGCCATTATACCTGCATATTTCCTACACTGCGTGATGATTAGGTTTCTTTTCGTATGAATCTTCGAGTGTTTCTACTTAATCCTATTTTTCATGCTGTTTTTCGCTATTGCACTCTTGTGTGCTTGTGCTCCTTGTGCAGCCTGTGGTCTTCCATGTGTTTGCTCTTGCGTGTTCTGTTTGCACTATGGAAGCTCTAGCACCTATCATTACCTTTCGTGCGGGTCTTGCTCCGGACGTGCACGAGTACCTGCGTGCTCGCGGTCTCTTGGCCTTCACTGAATTGCCTTGGAATTCAGTGGAGTGTCACCCCTTTTGTGCATAGATCATCTCTGCCATAGCTGCCAAGCCTGCCACCGAACAATGCTGGCCACTGGCCTGTTTGAACCTCGGTGTCGTTGTTACGCTGAGCACAATCGCTGAGAAATTTTGTCTCCCTCAGGAGGGGTTGGTCGATGGCCCTCTCCTTCCTATGGCGACCATGAAAGAACTCTTCCCTAGGCACTCATCTAACGAGTTTGCCATTTTGTGTCATCCCAAACCAGAGCACACAACTCTTCAATTCTTAGTCGCTACCTTGAACCTGCAAAAACGCACGTACGACATCTCCCGTCCTTTCTACTCGATGATTGATACTGCATCACAAAAGGGAGTCAATTTCACTTCTTTCTTTTTCCGCTGCATTCACCATGAATGCTAAGCCGTTACTAAACAATTAGCCAAGAGTGAAATCCCTCGTACTAGATTACCGCACCTGCTCACCTTTCTTCTTCCGGCGATTCAAGCAGAGCAACCACCTCTAGTAAACATTTTGCGCTTACATGAGGAATCTACACAGATGATGGCGGATGATGGCGGATGATGACGATGACGACCTTCTCCATTTATTCCAACGCAAGCGTCCTTGCATCAGCCCCTCTCAAAGACAAGTGCTGGAATCAACCACTGTTCAAGAGGTTGAAATTTTTCATGACACAACCACGACTTTACAGGTAGTGTCTGCATCCTCTTCTCCTAGTAAGCAGCAGGATACGGACGTCATTATGAAAGATGTAGCTGACATTTCCCAGTGGGAGGAAACACAAAAACCGGATGCTGAGGCTGTGAAGGAGGCAGTGGAACACACCACTGTCATTGTGTGTCATCCATCTTCTTCACACGTAGCAGATGATCAAGCTGACATGGCAACGCAACTGACCTGTGCCGAAGAGGCAGTCACCAAAGTTGCCACTATTGCATCTTTGACCCAAAAGGAAAGAGGCATCGTCCTAGTGCCGAGAACTCTTCTTCCCCTTCCTCCTCCACCCACACTTCTTGCTGCTGTCGATGCTTCTCCCTCCTCGCCTCCAACTGCCCTTCGTGAGTCTTCATCCAAAATTTTGTCTTCACCCGACTACTCTCCACCCTCATCTCCACATCTCCTATCTTCATAACCATCGAAGCTTGTCCCTTCTCTTCCCACCATGGTTATGTTCCCCAAATTGGCATCCATGGGCCAAATGTTAATTCAATCATCTCAGCAATTACCTCTTCAATTGAAGACGGCAACGCCGTCCATTCAATAGGAGCTGTAGAGCAAAGTTGATCTTCTGGAAGCTGATATTGCACCCCTCCAAGAAGAATTACTCGAAGCTAAAATCGATATTCACTCCCTACAAGTCCAAATCAAGTGATTACAGGAACAATTGATAGAGAAGGATCTGATTATTGCCACCAAGGACACCAAAATTGACGGATTAAAGCAAGAGGTTGCCGATAAGTAGGATGCCATGACTGCGTTAGGCAACGAGCTGCATACAACAAAGAATAATTTCAGTATATTAGAGGAAGCTTCTCGAATGCTCGCTATGAATGTAATAAACACTGTGAAAGAACTCAAGAAGGCTACACACGAGTTGTTCCACAAAAGTCATGCTTTGGAAGAAGAGATTGGCTTGAGTATCAAATTAAAGAAGGAGATGGAAGCCATTAAAAAGGAGCGAGAAGATTTCTATAAGAAAATGCAAATTCAATCTCACGAACTCGAGCGCAGAGAAAAGCAGCTCGGTGTTCAAGCTGACAGGTTGTCAAGAATTGATGCAGAGATCACTGAAATGAATTTTTGCAGAGATGCTGCTCTCGCAAATGACTTCTATTTACAGGAAGCATTTTTGTAGACTCAGACTGATTCTTTAATAAGTCAAGTCATAGCTGCAAGTTTGGTCCGGACTGATGTGCAGCTTATTAAACCGGACATTTTGCAAAATATGCTAGAGTCTTTAAAACAAAAGATCGCCAAAACTTTCAAATTAGCCCGCTCCATGTATCTCCAGGGTATCATAGATGAACCCTGAATTTTGTAATTTTCCTTTTCGGGTTCGAGTCCAGCGTGCATTCTAGTGTGAGCTGCCAGAATGTAATATGAAAAGTTGCACGCATATCAAAAGGGCATAGCGCATAATAAAGGAAGCGTACGTGAAACTGAAGGTAGGTCGCCGGATTGTAAGTCTGGGTGAATACCTGAAGTGTAATGGAACGTATATTCTCCATATTCTGTTTACTCTGTTGTCTGTCTTTCTGCTAATTACGTTCGGTCATAAAGAGTCGTTGATGAAGTATTAAGTGATTGACATTGCGATGAATTGACGAAGTGCACATAGGCGTATTGCGATGAAGATCATTGTACTACGCAGTTAAGTATTGGGTATTGAGAAATGTGGTGATACGCAAACATATAGTAGTTGCAGGATAATATAATTCAATGCATTAAGTCTGTGAAGTAGCCTAGAACTAGATCTGTAGAATTGGGAAAATACAAACAGGGCCTCTATTTTATAGACCCCTAACCATCCCAAGAACCCAGAATTTGATAACAGATTAAACCATAAAGTTTAACACATATATGTTGATGATTTAATCATAACAAGTGATGATGATGCAGGTCTCAAGGATATCAAGGCCAAATTGGGAAAGGAATTTAAAATTTCACATCTAGGTATGCTAAAATACTTCTAAAGCATTGGGATTGTATATGCCAAGCAAGGTTCCTATCTTATGCAAAGGAAATACTTACTTGACTTGTTATACAGGTTTGATATGAGTGCTTGTAAGTCATTAAGATGACCACGGGATTGCAATATTAAGTTGATCATATCCTATAGTGTTGGATTGCTCACACAATTCATGCATGCATTTGTTAGATATACTCAATGCTCCATCCGCACATGACTCCAAATTATCCATGGGATTCTAAGTTGTATGGCCCCCATTATGAGGAGAAGCCATTATGAGAGTTTAGACATTTGTGATGAGGTCTATATAAGACCAGCAAAGGTACTAGATGATCTATGTGAGTCTAGTCAGTAGGGTAGGCAGGGCATATACTTCAATCACACGAGAATTTTGGAGGTATGAGAGTTTGGTAGCCAACCAATCCAAAATTATGGTGGCTAAGAAGTCTTGTACATGACCATTCTGATTGTCCAATAGTCGACTAGACTGGTGGTTTCCATAGTCTCATGGTTTACCTAGTCTCATAGTTATGTAATTCGATATGTTTCGAGTTATTGATGATCCCGATCGTTACAGTAAGATCATAGCATCAGGATACCCCTATGATCATGCCTAAATAAAATGAATAGGCACCCCAATTACTATGGTGAAATCACGGCTGTGCGCACTATAAAGGCCTTCATCTAGAGTCTACCTGAAATGCCATTGAAGCTCCACAATGGGAGCACATGGGTGGACATTATCATCATTGTATATACATTATTGTTGGCAATTTGGGAATTTGAGTTCTCTATCTCTCTTTTTTTGTATATTTCTATTAGTGTGTTGTGCTTCTTACTACTCTACCTATAGATCTTATTTTGCAGCAACATTATTCTTGGTTATTTTCTTACATGGTATCACAACTTAGGAGGTTTTGACTATTCCAGAAGAAAAAATGCAGAAGTCACATACTTCTTTGAATGACTTAAGAGGGAATATGTCAACTGGTGTGTAATCATCTACTATTGGAAATCAAGGTGGTTTATTAGCAAGAGTATGTGGAACACAAACTGGAGAAGTAATGATGCTAGTCATGCAAACATTGTGGATATGACCATGAGCCTTCACACCGAAGGTAAACTTGATGGTATTTATTACACCTTGTGGAAGTTTAATATCACTTCTATCCCCGACTCTTATGAGGTGCTTGAGATTGTACTTGGGATTGACTATGAGCCCCAAGAAACACCTAACTCAAATAATCCTAGTCGAGTGATTTTTCTCAATGCTGATCTTTTATGTGCTTGGAAGCATAGGGATGGAGATGCACTTTGTAGTCTAGTTACAAGTACTTCTGATAGTGTTCTGAATCTTATTTAGCACAACACGAAGGCATGTGACATATTGAGAAATCAATATGAAACTCAGAATCAAACACAAATTTAGAACTTGGAGAATCATCTAGGAGCAGAGAGGTTTACTTATGGGGATACTGTTGAAGTTTTTATCACTCACATAAAGAATCTACTAGATCAAATGGTGGGAGTAGTGTACCAAATTTGAGTGAGGAGCTAGCTTGGCATTGTCTTCGAATTTGTCTATCAAAGTTTCGTGGTTTAGTAACCACCCTCAATACCTAGATTAGATCACAAGCACTAACCTTGAAGAATTCAGTGCATTACTCATGGAGGAGGAGCTGCGGCTCAAGGCAAGGAACGACAACGCCAAAGGAGAAGCTGACTCACCTAAATCTTCAAAAGATGGAGAAAAAAAGAAGAACAATAAGGCAAAGTTCAAGGGAGAGTGTTTCCATTGCAAGAAGAAAGGCCACAAAATCCAATCACATTAAGAACACAGAGGAAAAGAGTGGCTCTTCGAAAAGTGGCAAGGGCAAGGCATTTGCAAACACTATCGAAATTGAGCTTGAGTTGTTTGTTACAATAGAGGAAATGTGTTCCTCAAGTGAATATTCAACTACAAATGACTCATGGGTATTGGAAAGTCGTGCCTCTCATCACATGACAAGAAGAAAAGACCTATACAGTTCCCTACAACCTCTCGAGGAAACCATCATGGTAAAAGTAGGCAACAATGCAAGATATCTTGTTAAGGGCAGAGGCACTGTGTCTTTCATTAACCATAAGGAGGACATTAGAAAGATTTCAAACAAGTTTTATGTTCCACAATCAAACGAAATCTACTTTTGGTAGCTTCTATAACTAATCAACGTCATCAAGTGTCTTTCAATAGGACATGAGCTGTGATTTTGGGCTGGAACAACAATATTTTTCGAATCATAATAAGGAGGAACATCATGTATGAGTTGTCT
The DNA here is from genome assembly GCA_020310875.1 of Ceratopteris richardii. NCBI lineage: Eukaryota > Viridiplantae > Streptophyta > Polypodiopsida > Polypodiales > Pteridaceae > Ceratopteris > Ceratopteris richardii. Next base: position 48,120,680 of record CM035427.1, read on the forward strand.
GCTCTTACAACCACAACAAGTGTGGGAAAAAGCAAGTGTTGGTGTGAGAGATTGAGCCACATCTGGTACCGGATACTGAAAGAGATGCACATGAAAGGTATGGTTGCTGACCTGCTTTGGTTTGGAGAGATAAAAGAACCATGTGAAACTTGCATGATGGGAAAACAGCAGAGGCAGGCATTTCCACAAGTAAGAAAGAATAAAGCAAGCGATCATCTAGAGTTGGTGCATGCTAACTTGTGCGGAAGAATGCCTACACAATCCTTGGAAGGATCTTCCTACTTCATGGTATTCTTTGACCACTATAGCAGGAAGATGTGGGTGTACTTTCTTCATGATAAGGATGAATATTTTGGCAAATTAAGAGAATGGCTTCAACTTTTTGAAACAGAAACTAGGAAGAAGATGAAGAAGTTTAGGACAGATGATAATGGTGATTTCACATCAACAGAGTTTGATGATTTCAGCAAGGGCAAAAGAATCAAGAATGAACTCATAGTGGTGCATATCCCTCAATAGAACGGTGTTGGTGAACGTTCGAACTGAACCATCATGGAGATGGAAAGGCGCATGTTGAAGGGAAAAGGGTTGCCTAATCATTTTTGGGTAGAGGTTTTCAACACTGCTATTTACATCTTCAATCAAAGCTCTACAAAGGCACTTGATGGAAAGACTCCACAAGAGGCCTACACTAGTAGAAAGCCTTCTGTTTCCCATTTCAAAGTATTTGGAAGTGCATGTTATGTACACATTCCAAATAAAGAGAGGAACAAGCTTCAACAAAAAAGAACCAAATTTATCTCCTTAGGTACATTGAAGAGAAGAAAGCTTACAAGCTTCATGACCCGGAGGCAAAGAAGATCATAGCAATTTGCGATGTGGTGTTCAAGGAGGAGCAACCACATGTGGTGAAGAGGAAAAGAGATCTTCCCCTCGATCATCAGATGAAGAAGTAATCCACTATGAACTTGGCCCAAGACTTAGCCCTTCAATAGAAGAGAAGGAAGCATCATCCTCACATGATGAGATGGAAAGTCACTAACCTACTGTCACTCGTGGAAAAGCCATTGCCATGTTGGGTGAGGCAGCTTTATGATTCTACAAATCCCATCCCACAATCATTAGAATAGGTTGCAAACGGCCCAAGGGAGTCATAGAGAATAGAGGAATAGAGATGAGAAGAGGCCCATATTGTAATTTTAGCATTGATTGCTGAGATTATTGGCAAACAAGCAAAGGAGCTTACCAGTGTGGAAGAAGCACTCACGATTCGAATTAGAGAATTGGTATGCAAACAAACTACAACAATATAATGAAGAATGGAACTTGAGAGCTAGTGGAGCGACCTCCAAAGTGGAAAGTCATCTGCACCAAGTGGATCTGGAAGCTAAAGTACAACGCTCATGGAACTTTGGAGAAGTACAGAGCTAGACTTGTTGCATAGGGCTATTCACAAGTCGAAGGCATTGACTTCCGTGAATCATTTGCCCCAACAACAAGGATGATTACTATTCAATTAGTACTAGCTATGGTTGCGCATAAATGATGGGCAGTATAGCACATGGATGCCAAATCAATGTTCTTGAATGGAGACCTCAAGTAAGAGATATATGTGTCTGAACCAATAGGGTTTGAGGCTGCCCATTAAGAGAACAAAGTATGTAAGCTAAAAAAGGCATTATATGGGATAAAACAAGCCCCGAAAGCATGATACTACTGGATAGATAAATATCTTTTGGATATAGGATTCAAAGGATGTGCTTCTAATGCTAATTTGTATGTTCTAAAGATAGGAGGGAAGACAATTGTGGTTGTACTCTATGTAGAAGACCTTGTGATTAGTGAAAATGATGATGCACTTCTTAAACAGACAAAAGCTGCCCTGAGTTTAGAATTTGAAATAATAGATTTGGGCTTAATGCATTATTGCTTAGGTCTTGAAGTCTAACAGGAACCAGGGAAGATCTTTATTTTGCAACAAAAGTATGCAAGGCATATGTTGAAGGAATTCAACATGGAGGATTGCAAAGAAATTTCTACACTGATGGCGGTAACCACAAAATTATCTATTGGAGATACTTCAGCTCTGATGGATATCGGAAGATATAGGAGATTAGTTTGAAGTCTCATCTACTTGTGTAATAGTGGACCAGATATCTCTTATGTTGTTGGTGTAGTAAACAGGTTCTCTATTAAGCCGCGCCTAACTCATTGGAAGGCATGCACATGGATACTCAAGTACATCAAAGAAACCATTAAGTATGGTATTCTTTATGGTCATGGATCATCTCTGAGTGGATATTATGACTTAGACTGGGTAGGAGACAGTAATTCTAGAAAATTAGTCTTTGGATATTGCTGTTCTTTAGGTTCAGGGTTTCTTTCATGGATTAGTAAGAAGCAATCGACACTAGCACTATCTTCTACTAAAGCTGACTACAAAGCTACATGTGTTGTTGCACATGAAGCAGTATGGTTTGTTGGAGTTAGATGTTTGCGGAAGCACACAGAGAGCACAAGGAAGAAGGAGAAGCTTGGAGTACAACACACAAGACTGATTGTATTACCACTAGAGTGTACAAAGATAAGTAACGCATTAGGGCTATAGGCATATATACAAGCCTGGGGAAAAAAACCTCCTAAAGAGGGAAAAGAGTGCCCCAACGGTCCTAGTGTGTTCACACACATCACTACCTAAATATATCAACAAATCCCCCCTCGGAGTGATGCGTTGAACAAGGAGCTGTCACTTATGTATAAGGAACTGGCAAGCTATGTGGAATGAATCCACAAAAGGAAGTAAGCCCAAAGCTTTGCCGAAAGCTTCAAACTTCTCCCTAGGTAGAGCCTTTATAAAAAGGTCTCCAATGTTCTCCTGTGTGGGCACATATGCCAAGCTCATCTCCCCAGGAGAGAACCTCTCACTGACATAATGATAATGCACCTAAATGTGCTTAGTGCGAGCATGGAACACAGGGTTCCTTGCAACTACCAATGCGCTCCGACTGTCAGCAAACATGGTGGTCGTAGAAGACTGACCAACACCCAAATCAGCCATATGGTGTCTGAGACACACACACTAAACAATCCTTGTGAAAGCTACTCTATAGTCAGCCTCACAACTGGAAGTGGCCACAATAGGTTGCTTCTTGCTCAACAAAGATATACATGAGCTACCAAGCATGAAGAAAAAACCAATGGTGGACACACGAGTGTCATAGCAACCAACCCAATCACTATAAAAAAAAGCATGCAAATCTGGTAGTAGTGACCCCCCTTGGGATAAAACAATCAAGGTCGCCGGGTACGACTCAAGTAGTGAAAGATGCACTTAACCGCCTACCAATTTTTGACACCTGGGCAATGCATAAACCTAATCATCTGTGAGATAGCAAACTGAATATCTCGTTGAGTAATGCATAAGTAAATCAAGCATCCAGCAGCATGCTGATAGAGAAATGCATCTCGAGCATCATGAAGACTCAATCATAAACCTGTCTCTATAGGAGTGGCAATAGGCTTACAGTCTTCAAGGCCAAAACATTGCAATAATGTGTCAATATATTTTGGTTTGACACAAATCCATTTCACCATCAACTTGCATAAACGGAATGCAAAAATAGTGATGCAAATGCCTCAAGTTAGACATCTTGAATGAGGCATGTAAATCAGCCTCAAAATCAGCAACATGCATGTCATGAGGACCACTGAGCAGCATGTCATCAACGTACACCACAATGATCAAAACATATAAGGTTAACAACCTTGAATGAGGCATGTAAATCAGCCTTAAAATCAGCAATATGCATGTCATGAGGACCAGTGAGCAGCATGTCATCAACATACACCACAATGATCATTAGCATGCTTAACATATAAGGTTCTTTCAGTTGGACTCTTCTCAAATCCATGTGCAATCAGATAGGCACGTATCTTTTCATACCAAGCATGTGGTGCTTGCTTTAAACCATATAATGCCTTCTTTAACCTGCACACCTAGTTTTCATGCCCTTTTTGCACAAAGCCACAGGGTTGAAAAACATACACCTCTTCATGCAACTCACCATTTAGAAATGTTGTTTTAATGTCCAATTGATATACATTCCAATCATGATGAGCTGCAAGTGCACAAAAGCTATGAACAGTAGTCATTTGCAAAGTAGGAGCAAAGGTTTTATCAAAATCAATGCCTCTTTCTTATGCATAACCCTTTGCAACAAGCATAGCTTTATACTTGTCAACTATTCCATTAGGTTTATGCTTCAGCTTGTATACTCACTTAGTGCCAATGGCCTTCTTGGCAGGAGGCAAGTCATATAAAGACCAGGTACCATTTTTCATGATAGCATCCTATTCAGATTGCATTGCAGCCATTCAATGTTTAGAATTTTGTGCTTCATCAAACGAAACAGGTTCAGTCTCATCACAAAGACTAGAGGCAGCCATAGCATAGCAATCTGATGCAAAAGAGGCGCTATGAGAGCCTGAATGAGTATGATATGACAGAGATGCATCTAATTTTCTATCACCAAAAGTCTGCACTAGCCATTTTGGCATAATTTTTGCCTGCTCAATATCAACTGTCTCATCAACAAGTGCATCATGTAAACGTGCATAAAAAATGGAATGATCTACATCATCACATGAAACCTGGAAAGGCTGAGAAGTTGCCTCATTAGGACCAGCACTAGACTGTTCACCTGTAAAAAGAGGTAGCAAAGTATCATACATATCTTTGGAGCTAACAAATGTCTCCTTAGCACATGAAAGTAAGGGCTGAATAACATCTTCCACAAGAACAACATCATGGCTAACCAGAATACATTTATTCTATGGATGATACAGATGATAGCCTTTGCTTTCAGAACAATACCCAACAAAAATACATTTCACTACTTTATCATCCATTTTTTTGTGATGTTGTTCAGGCACTAATGCATATGCCAAACAACCAAAAACACTCAGATGAGCAACAGATGGCTTGTGACCATGCCAACCCTCATATGGAGTGATTGATTGTACTGCTTTAGTGGGACACTTGTTAAGTACATATGCTGCACACATGATAGCCTCAAGCCAGAAACTATGTGGTAAAGCTTGACTCTTGACCATACACCTCACCATCTCCATGAGTGACTTGTTCTTCTATTCAGCAACCCCATTCTCTTGAGGTGTATATGACACTGTACACTGATGTTTTATCCCACATTTAGCCAGAAATGCATTAAAGTCAGAAGACATATATTCCCCTCCTTGATCAGAATGGAGGGTGCCCATTTTACATGCTGACAGATTTTTGGTCAAAACTAGAAACTATTTGAAGAATGTAAACACTTCGGAATTTTCCTTCAATGGATATACCCGTGCATGCCTGGAAAAATCATCGATGAAAGTCACGAAGTAAAGATAGTTCCCAAAAGAAGGTGTCTGCATAGGACCACAGACATCACTATGTACAAGCTATAATTTTTTAGAAGCCCAAACTAAACCATCTTTTGGAAAAGAGGAATGCTACATTTTCCCCAAAATAGTGAAAGAACTTGGAGAAGCTTGTAGAAGGTAGAAAAGTGTGTTTCGAACCGACGAAGTTTGGTCAAGACAACCGGCACAAGACAAGCCCTTGAGCTTATGGAGACTCAAATAGACCTTATAGGCATGCAATAAGTGCAAAGAAACACACTATGTACTTTGGAGCATCAAGGAGAATGAGTCGATACAAACAAACAGGTTCGCGAGTCGACTAGCTCAAAAAACTTACTATCTATGGAAGAGACAATGAACTTCAAATGCCCATAGCAACCACCGTGATTAGAATTAGAAAACTTCCTTTTATGGGAGTGATACACATAGGGTTGAGTGTATATAATGCACAAAAGTATAAGGAATAAGCAAAATATGCTATAGGAATGAATGCGACATTCACCGGTGGTGCTTCCCATTTTTCAGGAATACACAGAGATTGACCCCGAGACAGAAAAACTCTGATTTCTCCCAATCTACGAAACCAAATGCTTTAAAACTTTATAGGCATAAACTAGAGACTATTATCTTTCCAATGACACATTTTTCACTCAATTTAAAGCTTTGGAGAGAGAGCAGCAGCCTCTGCAAGATTACTGTTAGTGAAGAAGATGATGCAGAGAATTGAAGGCGCAAGACAATGATGGTCACAAGTGTATGTATATTTCTTCCATGTAATGTACAAGTGATTTCAAGTCTTTATATAGACTCTATGATTGTTCCACGACTTCTACAAGTGAAATTTGAATTCAAATGAAGGTGGGAATGGTTGTTGGAGGGAATCAATTCACTTTCCTACAATCTAGAAAAAGTGAAGATCTAGTTTGATCTACTTTTAGGTGACTTGATTGCTTGATTGAATGCAACTTCAACCACCACAAATTCAAGGGATTTGGGATCTATCTTTCTACCTTTACATGTGTAAAACTCAAGGCTTTTACAACGGTAAATGAACCATCAAAATTTTCTCAAAAAATACAATAAATGAGCATAATAAAAAGAACTCTCCAACGGATATTCTTTTGACGCGATAGCCTTTGATGTAGATCAAATCCACATCAAGCGTAGTGTAAGCTTGATGTTCCAACAGCTCCCCCTCAAGCTAAAGTATGCTTGAGTCTTCATTCTCTGATAGGTTGAATACCTGCCATAGCTTTGAATCTACAAAGCTTTATTCCATCAAGTGCCTTCGTCATCATATCTGCTACTTGCTTTTCAGTTGGAACAAAAGAAATGTTAATCTCCGTTGCCATGAGATTCTCCCTGATGAAGTGGTAATGGACTTCTATGTGCTTGGTACTCGCATGGAAAATAGGATTTGCGGCTAGATGCATGGAACATACATTATCTCCAAATATGTGAGGTTTGGAACTTACTAGTCCCAAATTTGTATACAATGCTTTTAACCATATTTCCTCTTGAGTTGCTATGGTCAAGCCTCTGTACTCTGCTTCAGTTGAGGATAAGGCAATTGTTGGTTGCTTCTTGGAACTCCATGACACTAGCTTCGATCCCGCAAATGCTAAGTAACCGGAAGTACTTCTTCTATCATCCTTAGCTCCTGCCCAATCTGCATCTGAATAGATTTTGATATCCAAATCTGAGGAGTAAGGATAGAATATACCTTCATTGATTGTACCTTTGAGATACTTAAGTACTCTCTTAGCCGCATCCATGTGTGGTCATCTCGGTGAGTGCATGAACTGACTAAGCACTCCCACACTATATGAGATGTCTACCCTTGTATGAGTAGCATATATCAAGCTACCTACCAAGCTTTGATACTCTTTAATTTCTTCAATTTTCTCACCTTCATAAACACTAAGTTTATGATTCATCTCCAAAGGTGTACCTACAGGTTTAGTGTTCTCCATTTTGAACTTGAGAAGAAGATCCTGAATGTATCTTCTTTGAGTCAAATACATTCCTTCATCTGTGTATATCACCTGCATACCTAGGAAATATGTGAGCTCACCTCCCTTGATCCTTTGAATGCCATTTAGATCATCACATGTCACAATAATATCATCTACATATACACATAGATAGATAACCTCATTGTGATCCCTTTTTATGAATAGAGAAAAATCTGAGCTGCTAGCTTTGAACTCTTGATCTTGAAGATATGTAACCAACCTGTAATTTCAAGCTCTAGGAGCTTGTTTTAATCCATACAATGCTTTCTTAAGTCTGCAAACATAAGATGGATGATTAGGGTTTTCAAAACCTGGTGGTTGTGACATGTATACCTCTTCACTTATCCAACCATTTAAGAATGCATTTTTCACATCAAGTTGGAGGAGTCTCCAATTCCTTGCAGCAACTACACTTATCAATGTACTCATTGAAGTCATCTTTGCAAGTGGTGAGAATGTTTCCTCATAGTCTATACCATGAGTTTGTGAGCATCCTTTGGCAACTAATCTTGCCTTGTACCTGCAAACTGATCCATCTGAATTTCTTTTAACTTTATATACCCATCTGCAACCAATTACCTTTTGATTCAGCGACATTGGAACCAAATCCCAAGTGTCCATCTCCTTCAATGCATCTATCTCTTCGTTCATGGCCTTTTCCCAATTAGGGTTTCCCTTTGCCTCTTCATAGGTTGAGGGTTCCTCTGAAATAGAGTCCTTTGCCAATTATATTGAATGCTTCGTAACAAATGTGGAATCATATCCATACCTTTCTGGTTGTTTCTTCTCTCTTGCTGATCTCCTAGGTGCTTGTTTGGAGCATTCTCCAACCTCTTGCATCTTTGCTTTGCCTCTTGACTTCCATAGCTTGTAATCCTTTTCTCTTCATCTTTGTCATCATCTGTATCACTTCTTGGATCCTGGAAATGTGTATCATGCTTGCTTCCTAATTGATGAGAGTTAGAATCAAGATCATATGGTAGTGTTACCTTTTGTTTGTCTTCATCATACCAAGACCTGTGTTCTTCAAACACAATATCTCTACTTGTAGTGAATTGCTTGGTTGAAGGATTGAAGAACCTGTAACTTATCTGAGTTGAATCATATCCAATAAACACTACCTTTTTTGCCCTTTCAGCTAGCTTATCTCTTATTTGTGATGGTACATGAACATAAGCTAAACAACCAAAAACCTTGCAATGTCCAATACTAGGTTTTCTTCCATGCCATGCTTCATAAGGAGTCATACCTTGAAGTGATTTGGATGGTAGTCTATTGACAAGGTACACAACAGTTGAAATAGCTTCTGCCCATAGATAATGTGGCAACTTCTTCTCTTCAAGCATTGTTCGGGCTGATCCAACCAATGTCTTGTTTCTCCTCTCTGCAATTCCATTTAGTTGAGGAGAGCACCTAGTAGCCACTTCCCTTTTGATACCTTTGTCCTGCAAGAACTCATCAAACTCTTTGGAGAAGTATTCTCCCCCTCCATCAGATCTGAGCTTCTTTAATGATCTACCTGTATGATTCTCCACATGTGCAAGATACTTCTTGAAGCAATCAAACACTTCATTCTTACCTTGATAAAGTATAGAACAGCCCATCTACTATGGTCGTCAATAAATGAGACATAATACCTTGATCCTGCCAATGAAGGTTCTTGACTTGGTCCCCATACATCTGTATGTACTAAGTCCAATAAGTTGTTGTGGATGTAGCCTTTGTGGTTGAATGGTTGTCTTTGTGCCTTCCCAATATGACATGCATCACACGTGTTGATCATGTGTTGCTTTGATATGTTTGGAAGTCCAAGAACACTTTGATCCCTGCATATATCCTTCAAGGTTCTTTCATTCACATGATCAAGTCTCTTATGCCACACTTCAAGCTCACTTAGGGTTTGAGACCCAAAGTTGAATAGAGCTATGTTCCTGGTTTCTCCTACTTCAAAAGTAAAGAGCCTACCATGCTTCTCACCTCGGGCTATCTTTTTGAAGCCTTGACATGGATCTTCCACAAAAGCTCCATGTTGGGTGAACCTAACTTGCAAGCCTTTCTCAACTATTTAGCCTACACTTATTAGGTTTTTAGTGATAGTGGGTACGTAGGGAACCTTACTTAGAATGTTTGTCTTGCCATTGGAAGCTTTGACATTACCAATCTTCTCCACACTGTGCTTTGTGTCATCCCCTATTTGCACTTCATGCCTATGCTTTGGACTTTCCAAATCAGATAGAAGAGCAATGTTGCCTGCAACATGATTCGAACATCCTGAATCTATGTAGAACAAATGATCATCTTCTTTACCTTCTTTGTCGCTTAGATTCATAACAAGCAATGAGTCTTCATGTGGTTGATCTTTTGAATAATTGTTGTAGTCCCTTCTATTATAGCTTCTATTGTTATTGTTGAAGTTGTGTCCACCTCTACCTCTATTGCTGCCATATCCACCTCTTCCACTTCCTTTCTGGGTCTTCCCATTGAACCAGCAATTCTGAGTGGTGTGGTTGGTCTTATCGCATATGGCGCAAGGTTGAACATTCTGACCTTTGGGTTTGTCTTGCTTTGGTCCTTTCTTCTTCCCTTTCCACTTGCTCTTGCTTGCAAAGTTGGCTTGGGAATTTTCTTCTTCATCTTCTTCCTTCTTCTTGCCTTTCTGGTTCTTATCTTCTTATCTGCATATAGAGCACTAGTTGAATTACCATGATATGAGTTACCTTCCTTTATGCTATTGTTGGCTTCTTGATTGAAGAGTTGTCCAAGAAAGATGTTGAAGTCTGGAGTTTGCACATCCATGATGAGATCATAAGCCGTCGTGAAGGATTGCCATTGCTTATCACTTTGAATGCCGTTGAGAATTCGCCTCATGATGACCTCTTCTTCAATCAGCTCTCCAATGGATGCTAACTGATCCGCAACCTCCTTGACCTTGTTAACAAACTCTATGATGGTTTGTTTAGGTGTCTTCTTCATTTGGTTGAACTCGTTCCAAAGATGATTCTTTCTTGCTTTGGTACTAGCAGAAAAGAAAGTCTCGAGGGCATCCCAAGTCTCTTGAGATGTCTTGCATCCTCTAATATGTGGTAATAGAAAGTCAGAGATAGAGTTAAGTATGTACCAGCTTGCTTGAGCATCCCTTGTGCACCAAAGTTTGAGCTTATCTGTCTCCTCTTGTGTAGGTCCTCCTTTGGATCTTGGAATAGGCATAGCTTCATCACTTGCTACAATTCCATAAAGATTTATACCTTGCAAATAGGCCTCCATTTTGATTTGCCAAGCCGCATAGTTGTGCCGATCAAAGCTTCTCGATCATTGAGGGAAAGCCGACACCCATCTTGATCTAGCTCTGATACCACTGAAAGAACTTGGAGAAGCTTGTAGAAGGTAGAAAAGTACGTTTCGAAGCAACGAAGTTTGGTCAAGCCAACCGGCACAAGACCAGCCCTTGAGCTTATGGAGACTCAAATAGACCTTATAGGCATGCAATAAGTGGAAAGAAGCACAATATGTACTTTGGAGCATCAAGGAGAATGAGTCGATACAAAACAAATAGGTTCGCGGGTCGACCAGCTCAAAAAAGTTACTATCTATGGAAGAGACAATCAAGTTCAAATGCCCATAGCGACCAGCGTGATTACAATTAGAAAAAATCCTTTTATGGGAGTGATACACATAGGGTTGCATGTATGGAATGCACAAAATTATAAGGAATAAGCAAAATATGCTATAGGAATGAATGGGACATTCACCGGTGGTACTTCCTATTTTTCAGGAATACTTAGAGATTGACTCCGAGATAGAAAAACTCAGATTTCTCCCAATCTACTACACCAAATGCTTTGAAACTTTATAGGCATAAAATAGACACTAATATCTTTTCAATGAGCCATGTTGCACTCAATTTGGAGCTCTAGAGAGAGAGAGGTGCAACCTCTGCAAGATTACTGTTGGCGAAGAAGATGATGCAGAGAATTGAAGGAGCAAGACAATGATGGTCACAAGTGTATGTATATTACTTCCATGTAATGTACAAGTGATTTCAAGTCTTTATATAGACTCTATGAGTGTTTCACGACTTCTACAAGTGAAATTTGAATTCAAATGTAGGTGGGAATGGTTGTTGGAGGGAATCAAATCACTTTCCTACAATCTAGGAAAAGTGAAGATCTAGTTTGATCTACTTTTACATGACTTGATTGCTTGATTGAATGCAACTTCAATCACCCCAAATTCGTGGGATTTGGGCTCTATCTTTCTACCTTTACATGTGTAAAGCTCAAGTCTTTTACAACAGTAAATGAACCATAAAAAATTTCTCAAAAAATACAATAAATGAGCATAAGAAAAAGAACTCTCCAACGGATATTCTTTTGATGTGATAGCCTTTGATGTAGATCAAATCCACCTCAAGCATAGTGTAAGCTTGATGTTCCAAAAAATAGACCCTTCACAAACATGTTTTCGAGGTGCCTCAGGTTTGAGCAAAGAGGACACCATTTTAGATTTCTAGAGGCACAGTAAACTAGCAAAATTCAGATGACCAAAACATGCATGCCAAAGCTTTGCATCTGACATAGCCTGAGAATCATGTACTGCACATGCCGAATCATTTAGAGATCTTTCATAGTCGACGAGCTTATATAGCCCACGACATAAAATGCCTGAAGCAATAATGACTTCGTCATTTGACAAATCATGAATTTTACATCTGTCATCAACAAATTTCACAACCAAGCCAATCTTAGCTAATACAAAAATGGATAATAGATTTTTCTTGATCCCTAGCACAAACAAAGCATCTGACAAAGTGAAAGAACTACCATCACCAGTAGTTAAAATGATCTTACCAGCTCCCATAATAGGATAAGAGGAGTTGTTGGTGCATCTAATAGTATTCCCTGTAGGGGCAGGCTCGAGTGAAGAGAAGAAACAACGATGCGAGGTAATATGTTTGGTTTCCCCACTATCAAAGAACCAAACATCTAAGTCTACTGCAGACATGCACTGCTCATGAGAAGATGGGTCAAAACTGCAAACAATAGTAAATGCTCATTTTCATCCTACACAAGATTAGTAGACTCTATTTTTGGTGTGGAGGCCTCGCAACAACCATTCTAGCCTCTATCTTCTTTGCCTCTTTCGTTGCTAGTTTTGGACAGCTCTTAATGACATGATCATTTGCTTTACAGTATTTGCAAAACGATTTTTGCTTTTCTAATTTCTTCTCATCTTTGTCTTCCTTCTTCAAATGTGCAGCATTTGCAGATTTTTGCTTACTAGTAGAAGAGCTCCATTTACCTTTGCCCTTCTAACTAGCCAGGAAAGCTTGATCTGCAACACACATGATGGACCTGTTTTGCCTAGACTGACTTCCTGCAACATAACAAAGACTAACTCCTCAAATGAAAAGGCATTTGGATTTCCTTTCATCATCAAATGAAGAGTCGAAGAAAAACTCTAATATGAATCAGGAAGATCATTCAAAACGGTCTGCACAAGTGAGCTATCAAGTATAACTTCATCAGCACAAATCAACTGTTCTTTCAAATCCTTGATCTTTGTGAGGAAACTGTCCATAGAATCACCTTCATTCATGTGCTCACTCTCCAACGATTTTTGGAGGTAAGCAACATGAGCCTCATTCCTAGCCTAGTACAATGCGGTTAGTGTATCCCAAGCATCCTTAGTTGTTCTGCAAGAGCGAATGTGAGGAATAATGGCACGTTTTGACATACAAAGCTATTAATGCATGTGCCTGAGCAATTTTCCATCCTAAAAAATTTCCTATGTAGTAGGTGCAACACAAACAACAGCAGGAACAAGAATCTACAGAATATCACCATCTTTTATACCATCTCCATCAGCTCCAGCACTTGTACTTGTAGTACCTATTCGCAAGTGTAACAGGATGGGTAATTTGTACCATCCAACTTATCCTCAATAGCCAACATATGAAATACATCACTGCTTTCAACCATGGCCACTGACTAAAATACCTTGATGTTGAAAAATGAATGTATTTGAAAAAGTTGAAGAGAACTACCTAAGCAAGTTTTGCTAGACCTGTAGTAGACTTCAAGATGCTTATATTGGCAAACCAAAACTGGTATATATCTTTGGTACAATAAGATGAAATAGTCTGCACAACCACTATGATAGTGCATTTGGAGGCCGAAACGAGCTTAGATCACGATTTCGACACCCCAAAGAGAAGCAGTTTTGATCTCCTAATCACTTTGAGTATATGTACCAAATTTTGTGCAATTCTGAGATTGTGATCAGAGGATTGTTGATAATGCCCTAGATGAAGCGGTGACCTGCTCTGATACCAATTGTTGGAGTTAGATGTCTGCGGAAGCACGGGAACAACACAAGGAAGAAGGAGAATCTTGGAGCACAACACACAATACTGAGTGTATTACCACTAGAATGTACAAAGATAAGTAACCCGTTAGGGCTATAGGCATATATACAAGCCCGGGGGAAAAAACCTCCTAAAGAGGGAAAAACGTGCCCTGGCTATCCTAGTGTGTTCACACACATCACTATCTAAATATATCAATATGGTTGAGAAGGATCCGATGGCATATAGGAATTCAAGGATAGAAGGATACAACTTCTCACTACTCTACGTATAAATTTTATTCTATTGCATCATTATTCTTGGTTATCTTCTCACAACATCCACACTTGGTCACTTGAATACAGGTAGAAAGATTCTAAGGTATATCAAAGGTACAGTCAATGAGGAATCTATTATGCATATGATTGTTATTTGAAACTAAAAGGTTATGCAGATTTTGATTCGGCTAGCTCCAAGGATGATAAAAGGAGTACCTCACGATACATAGCAACGCTTGGAAGATTTTTGTGTAATGGATGCCAAAGAAACAACCCACAATTGCATTGTCTTCCATAGAGGCAAAATATAGGGCTCTTGCTGAACTCACATGTGAGGTAATGTGGTTTAAAAAGCTCTTAAAAGATTTGGATATTGAGATTAGTATTGTTCTATTTCTTGGAGATGACATCTCAAGTATCTACCTTGCAAACAATCCAATCTTCCATGCTAGGAGCAAGCATATAGAAGTGCATTACCACTTCATAAGAGAAACAATTATGGATAAGTAGGTGGATATGCAACACGTCAACAACAAGGAGCAAACTATAGACCTTCTTACAAAGTTCTTGGATGCAAAGAGGATGAAAAAGCTGCAAGCCATGATAAGAATGAAGGAACCGACCTCCACACTTGGAAGCAAATAAACTTCAGCTTGAGGGGGATTGTTAAAACTTATGTGTTTTTTATGACAAGCTCAAGCATATATTTTTCAATAAATAGCTTCATTTGAAGGCTTTCAATCCATAGGAAAGTCAAAACACATGTTTGAAGGAGAAATCTTATTGAAAAGGAGGCATTGAACCACCAAAAGACACTTCAATGATGAGACAAAGTCAGAAGGTAGCTCAAGAGACAAGGAGGGCATGTGAAGAGACACACAAGATCTATGAAGAGTCATGGAAGGCTCCCATGGCTATTTAAGCATTATCCAAGCTCATTCTAAGTGTCCATGGATGGCAAGAAGTTGGGTTGCTTATTGTACATGTGCTATTGAGACATTGTCTATCACAGGAGTTCATATCCTCTTGTATATCTCTCCTACCCTTTCTAGAAGGTGCTAAATTTTTATAACAACCTATTAGAAATTCATTTTATCTCTCTAGAAAGGTGCATTTCTAGAGTTCTTATACTTTTTAGACAGCGCATAAAGCAAGGCTTCTAAAACCACAAGGGTTTTGGTAAATTTTTCTTTTATTGTGAGTTATATCTGTTTCCTTCTCTTTTGGTTTGTCTCAAATCTTGTTAGGAAAACTAGTCTATTATGAGTGGAATAGTCTATAGGTGTCCAATTCTAGTGATTGATAGCTCATTCAAAACTTTAACTGTCTTATGTATGTGGCTAAAACTATTTGTTAAGTGAACTCAAGAATTTGGAGCTTTACCAAGTTTAGAGAGTACTAGTCTAACAACAGTTAGGCCTTAGGGAGTGTCCAAGCTTCTTGTTGTGCATAAGAGGTAAAATCCTCCATCAATAATGTTGAATAGGAAGCCTCTTTCCCTTCATTTAAGACATTGCATTAAATTTATTGCATGAAATATATATTCCCATTTTCTCCAAAAAAGAGAATGATAGAAATTTTTTATCAAGATCCCCACTTATAATGAGAGAAAACATTTGGAAATCGAACTTAATGAGGAATCACTATTGAATGATTACAGGTAGAGTTAGCCATGGTGATGGAGGTGCAAGTATATATATATATATATATATATATATATATATATATATATATATATATATATATATATATATATATATACATATACATGCACATACATACATAAACACACACACACACACACACACATATATATATATATATATATATATATATATATATATATATATATATATATATATATATATATATATATATATATATATATATATATATATATATATATGTGTGTGTGTGTGTGTGTGTGTGTTTATGTATGTATGTGCATGTATATGTATATATATATATATATATATATATATATATATATATATATATATATATATATATATATATATATTTATATATATATATATATATATATATATATACATATATATATATATATATATATATATATATATATATATATATATATATATATATATATATATATATATATATATATATATATGTGTGTGTGTGTGTGTGTGTGTGTGTTGATATATTTAGGTAGTGATGTGTGTGAACACTCTAGGACTGCCGGGGCATTTTTTTCCCTCTTTAGGAGGTTTTTTTCCCCTGGCTTGTATATATGCCTATTGCCCTAATGGGCTACTTATCTTTGTACATTCTCTAGTAATACATTCAGTCTTGTGTGTTGTGCTCCAAGCTTCTTCTTCTTCCTTGTGTTGTTCGTGTGCTTCTGCAAACGTCTAACTCCAACAATTGGTATCAGAGCAGGTCGCCGCTTCATCTAGGGCATCGTCGAGACTCCTCTGGTTGCAGTCTCAGATTCGCACGAAATTTGGTGAGCATACTCAAGGTGTTTCAGAGATCAAAACAGCTTCGTTCTATGGTGCTGAAATCACGATCTGAGCTCGTTTCGGCCTCCGAACGCACTATCGTAGCGCTTGTGCAGGCTATTTTGTCTTTTTGTGCCAAAGGTATGTACCTGTTTCGATTCGCCAATATAAGCATCTCGAAGTCTGCTACAGGTTTAGCAGAACTTGTCTGGGCAGTTCCGTTTAACTTTTTCAGATACAATCAATTTTCTGCATCAAGGTATTTTAGTCACCGGCCATGGCTGAAAACAGTGACGTATTTCGTATGTTGGTTGTTGAGGATACGTTGGATGGTACCAACTACCCATTATGGGCTTATATGATGCAACATGTATTGGTTGCAAAAGGATTGTGGAACGTTGTGCACGGTGTTGAAAGACGTCCTGTTACACCTACGACTACAGGTACTGCAAATACAGGTGTTGAAGCTGATGGGGATGGTGTAGAAGATGATATTCTGCAAATTCCTATTCGTGCTGCTTTTTTAGTTGCACCTACTGCAGAGCAAAATCGTTGGGATGGAAGAGATGCTCAAGCACATGCATTGATAGCTTTGTCTGTCAAACATGCTATTATTCCTCACATTCGCTCTTGCAGAATAGCAAAGGATGCTTGGGATACACTTACCACATTGTACCAGGCTAGGAATGAGGCTCGTGTTGCTTACCTCCGAAAACAGTTGGAGAGTGAGCACATGAATGAAGGTGATTCTATGGACAGTTTTCTAACAAAGATCAAAGACTTGAAGGAACAGTTGATTTTTGCAGATGAGGTTATACCAGATAGCTCACTTGTGCAGACCGTTCTGAGTGGTCTTCCTGATTCATATCAGAGTTTTGCTTCTACTCTTCGATTGATGATGAAAGGCAATCCAAATGCCTTGTCATTTGAGGAGTGTCTCTGTTTTGTTATAGGAAGATCAGTCCAGGCAGAATAGGTCCATTATGTGTGTTGCAGAAGAAATCAAAAAAGCAGAAATTGTTTTGCAAGTCTTGTAAAGGGAATGATCATATCATAAAGAACTGTCCAAAACTAGCTGCAAAAGAGGCAAAGAAAAAGGAGGCTGGAATGGTTGTTGCAGAAGCTCTACACCAAAAATAGAGTCTGCTAATCTTGTGCAGGAAGAAGAATGGGCGTTTATTATTGTTTGCAGTTTTGACCCATCTTCTCATGAGCAGTGCATGTCTGTAGTGGACTCAGATGTTTGGTACTTTGATAGTGGGGCGACCAAACATATTACCTCGCAGCTTAATTTCTTCTCTTCACTCGAGCCTGCCCCTACAGGGAATACTATCACATGCGCCAACAATGCCTCTTATCCTATTATGGGAGTTGTTAAGATCATTCTGACTACTGCTGATGGTAGTTCTTTCACCTTGTCAGATGCTTTATTTGTGCCAGGGATCAAGAAGAATCTGTTATCAGTTTGTGCATTAGCCAAGATTGGCTTGGTTATGAAATTTGTTGATGACAGATGTACAGTTCATGATCTGTCGAATGGGGATGTTATTATTGCTTCTAGAATTTTATGTCGTGGGTTGTATAAGCTCATAGACTATGAAAGATCTGTGAATGATTCGGCATGTGCAATTCATGATTCTCAGGCTATGTTAGATGCAAAGCTTTGGCATGCACGCTTTGATCATCTGAATTTTGCTAGTTTGCTACGCCTGCAGAAATCTGATATGGTGTCTTCTTTGCCCAAGCTTGAGGCACCTGGAAAACATGTATGTGAAGGTTGTATTTTGGGCAAAATGCAGCGTTCCTCCTTTCCAAAAGATGGTTCAGCTCGAGCTATGCAGAAATTGCAGCTTGTACACAGTGATATCTGTGGTCCTATGCAGACACCTTCTTTTGGAAACTATCTTTACTTCGTGACTTTCATTGATAATTTTTCCAAACATTCATGGGTATGTCCATTGAAGGCAAAGTCCAAAGTATTTTTGTGCTTCAAACATATTTTGGTTTTGGCTGAAAATCTGTAAGGATGTAAAATGGGCACCCTCCGTTTTGATCGAGGGGGGGAATATATGTCTTCTGATATTAATGCATTTCTGGCTGAACGTGGGATAAAACACTAGTGTACAGTGCCGTATACACCTCAACAGAATGGAGTTGCTGAATGGAAGAACAGGTCACTCATGGAGATGGCAAGGTGTATGGTCGAGTCAGGCTTTACCACATACTTTCTGGCTTGAGGCTGTCATCTGTGCAGCATATGTACTTAACAGGTGTCCCACTAAAGTGCTGCAGTCTATCACTCCATATGAGGCTTCGCATGATCGCAAGCCATCTGTTGCTCATCTGCGGGTTTTTGGTTGTTTGGCATATGCACTAGTGCCTGAACAACATCGTAGAAAATTGGATGATAAGGCAGTAAAATGTATTTTTTTTGGTACAGTTATGAAAGTAAAGGCTATCGTCTGTATCATCCACAGACTAAACACATTCTGGTTAGTGGGGATGTTGTTTCCGTGGAAGATGCTATTCAGCCATTGCTTTCATGTACGAAGGAGACATCTGTTAGCTCCAAAGACATGTATGATACTTTGATGCTTCTTTTTATAGGTGGACAGTCTACTGCTGGTCTTAATGAGGCAACTTCTCAGCCTTTGCAGGTTTCACGTAATGATTCAGATCATCCCATTTCTGATCCAGATTGACATGATGCACTTGTTGATGAGAGAGCTGATATTGAGGAGGCAAAATTTATGCCAAAATGGCTGGTGTAGACTTTGCGTGACAACAAATTAGATGCACCTTTGTCATATCATACTCGTTCAGGCTCTCATAGTGCCTCCCTTGCATCAGATTGCTATGCTATGGCTGGATCTAGTCTTTGTGATGAGAATGAGCCTGTTTCTTTTGATGAAGCACAAAATTCTAGAAATTGGATGGCTGTCATGCAATCTGAATATGATGCTATAATGAAGAATGGTACTTGGTCTTTATGTGACTTGCCTTCTGGCAAGAAAGCCATTGGTACTAAGTGGGTATACAAGCTGAAGCGTAAACCTCATGGTACAATTGACAGGTATAAGGGTAGGCTTGTTGCAAAGGGTTATGCAGAGGAAAGAGGCATTGATTTTGATGAGACCTTTGCACCCACATGTCGTATGACTACTGTTTGGAGCATCTGTGCACTTGCGCCCATCATGGTTGGAATGTACATCAATTGGACATTAAAACTGCATTTCTGAATGGTGACTTGCATGAAGAAGTGTATGTTTTTCAGCCTCGTGGTTTTGTGCAGAAAGGGCATGAAAACCAGGTGTGTAGGTTAAAGAAGGCATTATATGGTTTAAAGCAAGCACCACGTGCTTGGTATGAGAAGATACATGCCTATCTTATTGCACATGGTTTTGTGAACAGTCCAACTGAGAGCACCTTATATGTTAAGAGTGCTAATGATGTGTGTCTGATCATTGTTGTCTATGTTGATGACATGCTTCTCACTGGTCCTATTGAGAAGCATATTGCTGATTTTAAGGCTGATTTGCATGCCTCATTTGAGGTGTCTGGTTTGAGGCATTTGCATCACTATTTGGGCATTCAGTTTATGCAAGTTGATGGTGGATTGGCTTTGTGTCAAACGAAATATATTGACACATTATTGCAGCGTTTTGGCCTTGACGACTGTAAGCCTATTGCCACTCCTATGGAGACAGGTTTATGATTGAGCCTTCATGATGCTGGAGATGCATTTGATGCTGTCCTCTATCAGCAGGTTGTTGGATGCCTGATTTACTAATGCATTACTCGGCTAGATATTCAGTTTGTTGTCTCACAGATGAGCAGGTATATGCATTGCCCAGGTGTCAAGCATTGGCAGGCAGTTAAGCGCATCTTTCACTACTTGAGTGGTACTCAGCTACTTGGGTTGTTTTATCCCAAGGGGGGATCACTACCACCAGATTTGCATGCTTTTTCTTACTTAGACTGGACTGGTTGCTATGACACTCGTGTGTCCACTAGTGGCTTTTGCTTCATGCTTGGTAGCTCATGTATATCTTGGTTGAGCAAGAAGCAGCCTACTGTGGCCACTTCCAGTTGTGAGGCTGAGTAAAGGGCATCTTTCACAGCTACTGTTGAGTGTGTGTGGCTCAGACACATTATGGCTGATTTGGGTGTTGGTCAGTCCTCTGCCACCACCATTTTCACTGACAGTCAGAGCGCATTGGCAGTTGCGAGGAACCCTGTGTTCCATGCTCGCACTAAGCACATTGAGGTGCATTATCATTATGTCAGGGAGAGGTTCTCTGCTGGGGAGATCAGCTTGGCATATGTTCCCACGCAAGAGAACATTGCAGACCTTTTCACGAAGGCTCTGCCTAGTGAGAAGTTTGAAGCTTTCTGCAAAGCTTTGGGCTTACTTCCTTTCGTGGAGTGATTTCCACATAGATTGAGACTTCCTTATACATGAGTGCCAGCTCCTTGTTCACTGCATCACTCCCAGGTGGGATTTGTTGATATATTTAGGTAGTGATGTGTGTGAACACTCTAGGACCGCCGGGGCACTTTTTTCCCTCTTTAGGAGGTTTTTTTCCCCCGGCTTGTATATACGCCTATTGCGCTAATGGGCTACTTATCTTTGTACATTCTCTAGTAATACATTCAGTCTTGTGTGTTGTGCTCCAAGCCTCTTCTTCGTCCTTGTGTTGTTCGCGTGCTTCCGCAGACGTCTAACTCCAACTATATATATATATATATATATATATATATATATATATATATATATATATATATATATATATATATATATATATATATATATATATATATATAGAGAGAGAGAGAGAGAGAGAGAGAGAGAGAGAGAGAGAGAAATGTATGAGTAGATTGGACAAGAAGGGTAGGCCTATATATCTTCATTGAAAATAATTACATCTATATACAATTAAGAATGCCTTGTCCATTAAACATGGTCAAGATAGGTTGGCGATGCACATGGCTACTGACATACTCCTAGCAAAAGGGATTGTATGAGAAAAAGGAAGCTTGAATAGAAGCTGATATTTGTCACAGGAGGTTACAATTCCCCCCTTTACCTACCATACAGAAAACAAGTTCAATTGTTGAATGTGATATTGGGCATTTACAATAGAATTTACTATATTAGAGACTTACAAAACTGTCCTATTTTTATCAATGAATGTGAAGTTTTTTCCAAATATTTGGTCCCCTTATTGAAGTCCTTTCGTCTCCTAAAAAAATTTCTTGGTACATGTCAAACTTTATCACAAAAGGCGCAATTCCCTTTGTTTAAGTAATCTTTCATGACATGATTAGTCCTTCTGCATATGT
Organism: Ceratopteris richardii; assembly: GCA_020310875.1. NCBI lineage: Eukaryota > Viridiplantae > Streptophyta > Polypodiopsida > Polypodiales > Pteridaceae > Ceratopteris > Ceratopteris richardii. The sequence continues at coordinate 48,142,545 of CM035427.1, forward strand.
TACACATTATGTTTGTAGCTAGTAGTGTATCCCTTGGACAACTTGATTTTTTTAATTCTTTTTTATTCCTTTTGTAAACAGTTTATTACATTCTCTAGGGTTAGAATAGGTTCTTTCTCTTTCAAGAAAGTGACTATACTTACAAAGGAGTTGGGAAGAGCCTTCAATGGTATTGCTATAATTTCTTCTTCACGCACTAAACATTGAAGTAAATGCAATTGGGATACGATATGTTTCATCCTATTTACAAGTTTTGCAATATCCTCATTGGGATTAAGTTAAAGTCCATACAATTGCATTTTGAGACTCATTTTATTGTGCTTTGTGTGAGCGTCAAATATATGCTCCAACATTTACCAAGATTCATATATGTTCTTTGCCTTATCGAGATAGTGTATGTATGTGTCCTTGAGTGTGGTGATAATGATTCTATATGCTTTCTCTTTATAGATTTGTCATCGTGTCTTGGCAGCATGAGAGATTTTCTAATTCTCCTTCGGTAGCTAAAGCATCACTTTTGAAGTTCCATACATCTTTGTGCATTAAGAAGGTTCTTTTTTTCATTTTCCAAGTATGAAAGTTTGTACTCATGGACTTGACTATACCTTGAAAAGCCATTGATACAGTGGGAAGGTCTTATTGATAATCAATCAAGAGTGTCTAATCTCATTATTTTAAGCAAAAAATGTAAGAAATTACTATTTACAAGGTGAGCTATCTCAAACCTAGATGTCCATGAGTAAATTATAAAGGCTTTGGAATTTCCTCATAACTCTTTGGTAAGGTGTGAACATAGACAAGAGCCATGTAGGCAATGGAAACCTTTATGATCCAATGAGAGTAATGTTCCTAAAGTCTGTGTTCATGAAGATCGTAGATGAAGATTGTGCCAACAATGTTGACAAACTTCAGAGGTTCACAATAGTTCACTTGAAAATGTTCGTAATCACAGATAGCTTGCATTGCCTACCATCCTCTCATGCTGAATGGGAAGTGAAATTTTTCAAGACAACCCTCACCAACAAAAAGTGCAAGATTTATACAAAAAATATCTTACGATAAGGTTTCCATATACTAGTCCTTCAATGGCTCGCTCTATCAATTAACTTGGACATCTATGACATAGAAGTAAGACCCCTACATGGCATGGATTACCTCTCTGTGCTTACACTATGTGACAAGAGTTTGATAGCTTTAATTCGTTGGCATCTTCATCCTTTCCATCCCTATTATGCTTTCACTTGCATACTTGAGTGGTATTGAGTCTCCTAGTATCAAAAAGGACTTTACGCAAAGATCCAAAAACAAAAGCAAAACCTCATGGTGGCAACAAAGATGGTTATTTCTACCTAAAGGAGGCCATATTTACAACTCATGGCCTGATTCGAAGATACTAGAGCTCTATAGTGCCTAGGATCTCCTTCAAATGTGTGTCTCTTTCTTTGAGCAGGTGGATGCGATAGAGCCATTGTCTTCACCTCAACTCGATGACATGTAGTGCTACTTCCAATGACACCTAGAGTTTGTTCCGACTCATTTCAACCATCTACTTTTTACAAAGTCTCCATGAAAGCTTGATTGAGCTGATGGTGTCAAGACCATCCGACTAGTAAAGCCTTGCTTCACGACCTCCATGGAAATGATCAACAAATTCATTCTTGCATGGTTGAATGAATTTCCCACCTCAATTTGGATATCACTCCAAAAAGATTACATACAGAGATAGCTATGGCAATGAAGCTTATGAAGGCCAAGAGAGAGACATGCACAAATATGGGAGCAAAGGTGCACCTATATTTACATTGAAAAGGATCACATATGTATATAATAGAGAGTGCATTGGTCATTCAACATGGGAAGGCAGCTTGGTGATGCACATGGACATATTCTAGGCAAAAGTGATTTTTTGACAAAGAAAGTTGTTATCTGACAAAACAGAAGCTAACATTTTTCAATAGGGTTACAACTAAAGGATCTCTTTGAAAAAATCATCCATCCATTGTGCAAATATTTAATTCAATCGGTCGTAAATACACCGTTAAGACTCTTGAGAAAACATCTTTAAACGAAGATCACAAGAAATAATAAGATGCAAAAACAATCCAAATTAACCCAAAAAACATTTTATTTGTTGGGGTAAAAATTATCATGAAAAAATCCTGAAACCCCTTTAGATAGTGCGTTCACTTTATTGCGATTTATGTGGCTTGTTATGTTAGATATACATATGCATTAAAGAATTGATTCTTCAAGGCATATAGTATGCCAATTTCTTTTATCATCCTTGAGTGTGGACCTTATGCTTCATGGAGTTAGCTCGATTTCTGACAATGACAGTTCAGTGTAATATAGTAATTTTTAGTGGTAGTATATGTTAAGAAAGAACATGGCTGGATACAAGATCAGTTGTTAAAATCTTGCAGACAGGTCCAATATGAAAGAAAATAAAGATCCTTTCGACATGAAACAAAATCCTTTATGAGAACTTTGGATGCATTACCAAAGAAATTAAGAAAACTTAAATTGTTTAGAGTCCAAATAGAATAAAACCAAACTTGACCTCCACTTCTCCACATATGTACAATAGGAATTATGCATAGCTTTATCCGAGGGTTCCCTGTCAGTAGAGGAAAAGGGAATGAATTTGTTGTCAACGAACAATCATTGTTCTAAGTGAAATGAATGATTTTACATAAATGTTGACCGAAATCTGGCAACCAAATAGGAGTTAGTGCACCGTGTTGGATTGGAATGAATTCCTGATCATACAGCTATATATCGGATCACATACAAAACCATCAATTGGAAATGAGATCATTCGGCGTACGTAAGGCCCAAGTTACAGTAACTTGTCTGCTCAAGCTTACGCAATAACTCCTCGGGATTCGGTGCTGACACCACAATTCTTCTAGCCATTGGGTTTATGAAACCCTCCTCCAGTCCTTTATCAAATAAAGCAAGAAGAGAATTGTAATAACCGTCAACATTTAGCAGCCCGATCTGTCAGTATTTACGATAGAAGGGCAAAAAAGCTCAATAAGAACAGTTACAAAAAGAACAGGGAATATTCCTAAGTAAGAATCTACATAAAATCAGCATAACTAATCTACTGTAAAAGCTACTGACAGTAATATAATATAGATTTGATTCCTTCGCCAAATGGCCTTGAGATGCTTCAGAGATATATAAAGAAAATATTGCGTAAAAAGAAAAAAAAATAGAAGTAGCCATTTCCAAATATAACGCTTATCCTTAAAGAAGCAAAATTCTGTACCAACTCATATCTTTTTATTTGAATTAAACAATTACGCTTACCTTTATATGGAGGTATAGAACATGTCTAGATGTGGGTTTCAAGAATATTACGTAGCTCATTTTTGTCTTTATTACATATTACCTTGATTGGCAAGGACTGCCCTCCATACACTCTAGGAGTTCAACACTTCTAGAGTATTATGTGATTATTAGTATAAAACGTATGGACATTAAGATGCACTTTAGCATGAAATTCATATGGTTATTTGTGGAGATACCATATTACCGGCTTATTGTGTATTCCAAGTTGCACCCATGTTGTCATTTCCAGTAATTCTTCCAAAGTGCCATAGCCTCCTGCATTAAAATGTATCGCAATCTAATGTTAAGTAAACACTGTCGAAGAGTGGCAATAAAGAGTTCGAAACAGAGCTTCCTTTAAGTACATTCAGGCATATATATGCAAGATAAGAACGCAACAATATCAATACAAGACAACCAATGTTCATAGCGGTTCAAATACTATGTACATTGGGAATCGATATTTATGTAGGTTAGCAATCTATATGTACATCTAGAAACGGGTTGATTGGATGGATGTATCCGAAATGGTTGATTGAATGAATGTATCAGGATATATTGTAGCTTATCTTTAATGTCCTTTTGAAAAATACCTTCAGACTATTGATACAGATATTTTTAACAGGAAAGAGATTTAGCGAATGGATTGACAATGATTATAAGCCATCGAATAGTTTTGTCGCATCCAGGAGCATGTTCCAAGATTAGCAGTAGCATATTCGCATAATTGAAGCTTTATTCCGTTTTCTATTTAGGACAGGAACAGACTTTTCATCGTGTAATCCTATAACGCATGTTTCAGAAGGAAGGCATGAAATGCCACTTGCTGAAACCCATAGGTGAAAATTAACGTTCGTAGAAAACTCAAATGTTTCGTTGAACGACTATTGCGTTGTCCTAAAGGGCTTCATGCCCGGAAATCTTACTACTGCTTAGTAAAATACTTATTAAAGTCTTTCTTCATCTCAGGCCTGAAAGATGGGGAGAAGGGAAAAAACGTAGCATGGGCCGCCACATCCAGGTTATTTCATCTCGTCATTATTCCAAAGCCACTGATGCTAAACAGACGATGTCAAAGAAAGCTTTATTGCTCTGTCTAGATACCATAACCTCTGTGGATTGAGCTGCGCTTTTCCCAACTCCTAATAAAGACTCTATTTCCTACTCCGAATTGATGGCCTGTACTGTTACGTTTTTAAGTGGTATATTATCATAGTCTCCTTTTGCATTCGAAGTCTCTGCGGACAACGGAAGTACGTAAGGGCGCAAACTAATGATGTTCATCTTGATTAAAATGGATTCCGATTCGTTAATCTGTGTTTTTTCTTTCTCTTAAGATAATAGAGCGTGTTAGATGGTAAAGTAATCCTCTACTCAGATGCTTTTTATGATTCATAGAGCAACCAATGAAATGAATTCTCAAAATTATCTCCAAGCCCTGAATAAAGTAGAAAGACGGTTTGCTTGGGCAAGAGCTGGGCATGTCAAAAGTTTTCCGACAAAAAAGATAATAGTACCTGGAAGAGCAATGAAGGCCTCTGCTTCTCGAGCCATCTCAGCCTTACGCTGGTGCATGTCCTGAACGATTCTCACTTCACCCACAGTTTCGCCACAAATCTGCCAGGTAGTAATTGAAAAAACATGAACGTGAAGGAAAGCTCTATATTGATTATCCTCGGGCCAAATAATGCATTCTTCCATCATCTCAAACGTAAGGTACCCCATTGGATGCTAATACGTTCGCGTGTTGTTTCGTGTGTAAAGATTTTCGTGTGCTTGGTCTTTGCATAAAGCATAATTGGCCTAGATGCTTCATAAATGCTACAGTAGCATCCATAAAGGCTTTCTAGTTTTTGTGCAAAAAGACCTTACATGCGGATAAGAAAGGAAAGGACAGAAGGTACTACGATGTTTAAATCTTGGTTCCTTTTTCATGTTGATTGCACAATGCATCTCTTTGTAATAGAATCTGAAAGGCAGTGGCTCCTGGATTGTGGATTGTATGGTCTCTGGCAATAAAGCAAAAACATGCTTTATATTAACGGTCACACCTAGAAAGTCCTCCAAGCCATGATGATCCTTTGCCTCATTATGTGTGAGACATCATATCCTTTTACTGAAAGATTTCATAAGATGCAGTCTGCAGACGGCCCAAGGGCCCCCGCATTACACAGAAAAGAAACTTCCCCAAGAAACATGGCATGTTTTAGGAACTCTTAAACTTCATTCTAGTATTGCAGACAAATCGGTTTGACATGTTGCTGTGTGTGGTTATGCTAATTAAGTTAAAATGCAAGAAAATTAATCTTGAAATGGAAAATGCCCGAAGTCTGGAGATCATGTTCTGATAAATATTCAGCTTATGCTTCTAAATCTTAAGACATTTCGGTTATGATCTGCCATGGCATTCCTTCAGCTGCCTTAAGCAGGCTCCACGATCGTCGATGAACCGTCTAAATTCCATCCAAAGCAGGTACTACCAACCTCTTGAAGGTAAACAAGCCCTAAACAGATTGATTTCACCTTCAGTACTTTTTAGATCATTTAACTTTTACGAAGCACGGGAGTCCGAAACACGCATGTTATCGGAGGTATCGTCCAAAATGGCTGTGACTAAGCTCATCGGGTAACCTTAAAATGCCGGAAACTGCTGTAAGATTTTGAGCGTGATACATTTTGATAATCAATATATGCATTTCAAAACTTCAAAATACATTATCTCAGCGCATAGATAGATACACATTGGAGAAAATGTTGAATAGGCACTACAAGACATCAAGATTATGGCATCTGCAGTTGCTTTTATTAAACTCACTGAGAACACGAGCACTAGAAATAAACGCATTCTCTAAGCAAAGTAGAGCTGGTCAATAAATCTATCCTAATCTATTATTTTCGAAAGTCATGTACACACAATGGTTAAAAAAAACATTACATGGGAACATACTAACTTAAGATTTGAAACAATCTTTCTCGTGAAACAAGTATCAACGACTGGTAGAACTCAGTACATATACAAAAGAGAAAATCAATACCTCATGAGACGTCAGTGCCTTTGGAATGACCCTGCAAAAAGCAGAAGAAGCTTTGAGAGAGAAGAGAACAACACAGAAGAGAGAGAATGAGAGAGAGAGAGAGCATCCAATTAACTGAGCATCGATAAATAAAAGATGAAATAGATGACTACTATCCTCGCGTGTGTTCGTCCTTTTCAACATTTTAGCCTAAAGAGAGTAGGTCGCAAGATTGCAGTGTTTCAAATAATAATAATAATAATATGGATAAATTTAATTTAAAGACAATCTACTTACCCTAAAACATGGCAGCCTCCATCATGGACAGTCTTCGAAACGATGCCCATGAGCCCGACACATCCTCCGCCGTAAATAAGGTTAATCTTTCTATCAACCTAGAGTCAAAAAAAAACGCACAGTGCTAAGAAACTGACTATAAGATGCGAAATAGATTGACATACAATAACGCATAGCACATAATATTGAAAGCCATAAAGACGGAAGTGTAAGCATATATGAATATGAAGCACAGACAAAACTTGCAAGCACACGGACTGATGGATGCTAATGAGATCTTACAGATTATGCGATGTAACGTGGAACTAGACCAGCAAAGGAGAGAGGAGTCGTAACGACGTTTATCTGGGGGATGGATGGGGTCTGAAATCTTGCACTATAAATAAAATCGGGGATAGCAGCAGGCTGAAATATTTCCCTTTTACTAACCAAGGGAATTCAAGCTGTGTCATATAATCAGATGATCCTTCCAAAGCGTGTACGTGCCAGTGTAAATACATACCAATTCTCTGCCGAGCTCAAGAGCTGCGTCACTAAAAATTCGTTTGTTTCCGCTGCTGCTTCCACAGAAAACGCAGATCCTTCTGAACCTGGACTTTTTCAAGACATCCATTCTGGAGACGGAACAATGCATGCAGTAATCTTTTGAATGTAGCGTAGCTCCTCCTCTACAAGTAGGAACGTATATAAAGGAAGACTTGCAACATCGTAAAAAGCTAGCATACGTTGACAGTCGATGTACAGACGAGGTAGCCACAGACAACAAACGATTGTAGCAAGGAAAAGTTGAGGTGCGGTCGGCACATGCAGTCCACTTTTATAGGCATAGAGAAGTGGTGATCTGTACGAAGGGGATCAGATCAGTAAACCAGGTCGGCGGTTAGTGATCGAGGAAACGCGACGCTACGGGGCGCCGTACTAAATACCATACAATGAAGCTGTCTTAGGAGGAGTGATGGTGTTCTCTTCTTTGCTGTCGATGGGAAATTTATGTCGCTTTCAGATGTTCATGCAGACGTATGGCGATTGGCTACTTCATTGTCTTCACACGCTGAAGAAGGCCCTTAAGGCTTACGCAGAAAACAGGAATCACAGGATACTGCAAAATTCAAATACTGAAATTCTTAAGCTCTCTTTCTCTGTCGCTCTCGAATTTCAGTGTTTTCGTTCCATACACTTCGTCGCTGATTTGACATAGATGCAGGACAAACAGTACAACTCCAAGGCTTTGATGGAGATAAAGGGGCCTAGCAGCCTATGGGGCTGAAAGCATCCGTGAATATTAACGATCTTATGGAGCGGTACTTACGATCTCACTGCATGTGCAAAACAAGATGAAGTCACAGGTTTCTGTGACAGAAGCGGACTACACACATTAGTAACTGCAAAAAGGAGGTGTCTTTAGAGAAATGACAGCACCCAGTACAGATATTGGTGGAGATGAAGAGACAGTAGCAGTGCTGTTAGTAGCAGTGATGAAGGAAGAGACCGTAGAAGATAGCATGAAATATATTTCTACTACCCAGTATATCCCTACACTTTTATATCTCCCTACACTTTTAGACCTTATAGATTCAGAGAATTGGCCATGTATGAGGAAGGCCATCACTGTAACCTTCAGTATTCACAGTCAGAACGGATCACGCCAATTACTTTCTGTTTTTAATTTTTTGCTAATACAGGAAAGTCCAAATAAAAGCAAGATATAAAGATTTTGGTGAGAGTTGAACTCAATACCGAATGTCGTATGATGCGCTAACCACTTACCTGAAAAGCCATGATTGAGAATTACTTCCTAATCCTCTCTCTAAGGGCGTGATTCCCAATCATCTCTTGGCTATCATTTCTTGAGTCTAACACTCTCTTCCCTTTCTAGGAAAAAAGACACTGATGAGAGCACCCAGTACAGATAGTGGTGGGGATGGCAGTGATCTCAGTGCTATTAGGGGCAGTGATGAAGGAAGAGAGAGTATAAGATAGCATGAAAGATACTTCTACGCAATATATCCCTATAGTTTTAGACCTTATAGATTCAGAGAGCTGGCCATGTATGAGGACGGCCATCACTCTAATCTTCAGTATTCACAGTCAGAACGGAGCATGCCAATTACTTTTTGTTTTTCATTTTGGGCTAATACATCTGGAAAGTCTAAATAACTTCCTAGAAATGACAGCACCCAGTATAGATATTGGTGGGGATGACAGTGATCCCAGTGCTATTAGTAGCAGTGATGAAGGAAGAGACACTAGAAGATAGCATGAAAGATACTTCTACCCAGTATATCCCTACACTTTTCAACCTTATAGATTCAAAGATTTGGCCATGTATGATGAAGGACATCACTCTAACCTTCAGTATTCACAATCAGAATGGATCACGCCAAATACTTTTTGTTTTCAATTTTTGGAATAAATCACGACCTAAGATATCCAAGATCTGAGATCCTAAACTCCTTTCCAAGCTTTGCATTGAACTCCTCAATGCCCTTTCTATCATTACCTATAACGATAAGATCATCTACATACACACACATGTAGACTACAAGTTCCCCTCTTTGTTTGATGAAGAGAGATGGATCTGTCTTGCATTGATTGTAACTACATGTGATCAAATAGTCCACCAATCTTTGGTTCCAAGCCTTGGAGCTTTCTTTAGGCCATAAAGTGCCTTCTTTAACCTACAACCATGATGTGGAAAGTCTTTATGGACAAAAACTAGTGGTTGCTCCATGTATTCCTCTTCTTCCAAGTCTCCATTAAGAAAGGCATTCTTGATATCCAATTGGAAGAGCTTCCATCCTTTGCCATCAGCCATTTCAATGAGTGTCCTAATGGTGCTCCTCTTTGCCACAGGGTGGATTGTCTCTTCAAATTCCACTCTATAGGTTTGTGCAAAACCCTTGGCCATCAATCTTGCTTTGAACCTAGAAATAGATCCATCATAATTCCTCTTTACTTTATACACCCACTTATTTCACCTTCATGTTCTCCTTCTCGGGAACTAGAGTTAATGTTTGATTCTCTTCAAGTGCTTCAATCTCTTCTTGCATTGCCTCTTTTCATTCGGTGTACCTGCTTGCATCTTCATAACAATCGCGCCCATGATCTTCTACTACTTTCTTCATATATGCATAATGAGTGCCCATGTAAGAATCACAAGTAAACCTATGAGTTGGATACTTAACCCTAGAAGACTTCCTTTATTCACCTTTTGGAGGAATAAACCTCCTTTGCCTTGGGTACTTGATCTCTATCTTTCATGTGGTTTCTTGCTCCATCATGTGTCCTTCATCATCTTCAACTTCATTACCTTCTATATCCAAATCCACCAATGTTGCTTTTCCTCTCTTGATTGATTGTCCTTCATAGCTTGACAAAGATCTCCCCCTCCATGGTGAATTCATGCTTGAACTATCTTCATTGATGGAACACTTTGGGCCGCTTAGCTCTAGGTCGATTTGTTCTTCATCATGTCCATGCTTCTCTTCTTCATATTCATGCATACAATCATACTTCTTATACCAAGAGACTAGCTCATCAAATGCTATATTTCTTGATATCCTCAAAAGTCCTTTTTGTTTGCGTTGAAGCACTTGTAACCTTTATGATCATTTGAATATCCTAGAAACACATACTTTTCCACCTTTGGTTGTAGCTTGTGCCTCAATTATCTTGGGACATGTACATAACAAGTACATCCAAATATCTTTAAGTGGGAAAGATCATGTTTCTTACCATAATAGGCTTGATATGGTGTCAAGCCATGGATCCCTGAGGTAGGAGCCCTATTCATAAGATACACAGTGATATTTGTTGAATCACTCCAAAACATATAAGGCACATTCATCTCCTTAAGCATTACTCTAGCGATGTCCGCAACATATCTATTCTTTCTCTTTGCTACCCCATTTTGTTGGGGTGTGTACTTGCATGTTACTTGCCTGTTAATGCCTTGATCCATTAAAAAAATTAGAAATTCATTGGAGAAATATTCTCCCCCTCCATCGGACCTTAGCTTCTTGATATATGTACATGTTTCCTTCTCTACCATTGCCTTGAATGCTTTGAAACATGTAAACACATCTGATTTGTTTTTTATGATATAAACCCAAACCATCCTTGTGAAATCATCTATAAAAGTGACAAAGTACCTGTTACCTCCAATGGCTTGCTTTTTGGTTGGTCCCCACACATCTGTATGTATCAAGTCCAATGGATGTTGGCTTATTTAGCCACTCTTCTTGAATGGAAGTCTCTCTTGCTTGCCTAGTTGACAAGATTCACATAAATGGCCCATACCTTGTCCTTGGAATTTGGGAATACCTTCAACCAGCCTCTTGAATTCATTTTCTTCATTCTTTGTATGTTGATGTGACCTATCCTCTTGTGCCACAAGTCCAACTCCAAAATCTTCTTATTTCCATATGTGAAGTAGACATGTTGAGTGGAATGATAATTTACCTCGAAGGTGAAGAGTTTCCCTTGCTTTTTTCCCCTTGCTATGACCTTGCACCCTTGCTTAATTTTCTCCACAAAGCATCCACCTTTGTTGAACCTTACTTGATAGCCTCTTTCAACCATTTGACCTATGGACACCAAGTTCTTTGTGATGGTAGGTACATGCAAGATGTCCTTGAGACATCTTCCTTCCTCCTTGTCATCCAAAGCTGCATCTCCAACATGGGAGATCTCATGGGCTATATCATCACTTGTTTCTACATGTCCTTTAACTTTTTGAGCATGTAGATTAGTAAACAAAAAAGCATTGCAACTCATATGGTTTCTACATCCACTATCAATGTACCAAGTGTTATCTACTTTGCTTGAATTCGCATTCATGTGCATCATCAACAAATTGTCATTTTCTGAACTTGTAGAAGCATAACTACCTTGGCCTTTATATGACGAACCTTGATAGTGCTCCTCCTTGGTAGAAATCTATAGCATAGTGCTCAAACACATCCTTCTCCATCTTGATTCCTATTTTTTTTATCCCACCATCCTCTTCCTCTTGTTCTTCCTCTAGCTCTTTTTGATGAGGTGCCTTTGTCATGTCCTTGATTGCTTGAGTGGCCTTGCCTTCCTCCAAACCTTCCTTTGCCCTTCCTTGTCCTCGTCTTCCTTTGCCCCTTTGATTACCTGCATAGAAAACTTGTGCATCCTTGCTTTTAGTTGAACTTCCACCTATGTTCATCTCTTGAGTGACCATGAGAGCAACGAATTACTCAAAATACTGAAATGTTAAAGGTTTTCCACTTCTCATCATCCCTCGAACCATTGAGAGTATAAGCCACAAGATCATCATCATCTACATGGCTTCCAATGGATCCCAATGCACCTAACAATTCATTGACCTTAAATATGTAGTCATTTATGCTACTCCTTAAGCTCTTCCTAAGGTTGTTAAGCTCATTCTTGAGTTGAATCTTCCTTGCTTTGATGCTTGTTGAATAAAGCTTCTCAAGTGTCTCCCATACCTTCATGCTTGAATCCAAGTCTTGGATATGCCTGATCATGCTATTGCTAATGTGTTGGGCAAGGATAAAGATAACCCTCGTATCTCTTTAATTCCATTCCCCAAAGGCCCTTCTTTGGTCATTGTTTGGATTTTCATCCAACCTAGGTCTTGGTTCACTTCCACTAATCAATCCCCAAAGGCCCTTCCCCATAAGGTAGTTGGATACCCTAAATCTCCATGGTTGATAGTTCCCCTTGTCTAACTTTTCAATCTGAGTGTTGACATCTCTTGGTACATTTGCCAAGCCTTGATGCTTGAACAAATATCAAAGGTTTACGTCACAATTTGGGTGTGACTCAAGGTAATTGTAAAATTCATAATTTTAACTCAAGATAATTGTAAAAGACAGTAATAGAGAGAATCTCATAACTATACGAGTAGTAATTCATAACAACTAAGAGGTTGGAATCAAATCAATTAGAATCCTAAAAGGTAGGATCACTTTTAGGTGACAGATTCAATATTCAAATCGAAGACACATTTATAAAAGAGCTGACTTTTAGACTCGGGTAGTAGAGCAAGAAGAAGGACACATTGAGCTTCAAGCTTGTGGGTACACTAATCCCACACATGTATGAGTAACCCTACAACATCTCCCTTGTATCATACATTCATAATATTATACATTTCATTTAGTTTATGCAATTCATTTGGTATCTACTGTTGTTTGCTGCTAAGTGCTCATTTTTATGAATTTGTTTTGAGGTGTTCTTTGCGAATACTTATCCAATTGATGTGATTAAACTTTGGAAATGTAGCTTGGACCTTCTAGTTCTCATGTAGCAATTTTCATATCATTTGATTCAGTACTTTGTAAGATATGTTCTCTGCAAGTCACCTATGTTTGCTCACTATCAACTTCCTAAAAAGTCGAGATTACACCCCCTAAACTTCTTAATGTGATTTCTCATCATATACTCATCCTAAATTAGTGAAATAACTTCCTATAGCAACCTTAGGAATCTAGTTAGCTATGCCTAAAAGATCTCGGGTCAATTGAAATCAATGAGTGAGCATTGAGTGAATTACTGAGCAAGACCAAGTCCCAAAATAGCAAGTTTTTTGGAAGTCTTCAATCTTGGAAATAGTCTATTTTGACATAACTATTTGAGGGTGATGCTCCAAGGTACATTATGATCAAAATGCATATTTGGGAAGCTAAAGGTGTCTATTAAGGTACTCTAAAGCTACATTGGTAGGTGTAGAGCAAGATTTGTGCAGTACCACCTCATTTCTGGAGTGTATCCAACCATCTCCTCACAATAGTATCGGAGCTATCATCAACTCAACATGGGAGATGGATTCCCATCATCAATTGACAAATTGGATTGAGGTAATTATTGTGCTTGGTCTATTAGAATGGAAGCATATCTACAAGGTAGAAATCTCTATGCTTACATATCTAGAGATGAGTTGATGCCAATACTCAAAAGCAAAGGGCAACCTACTCAAGAAGAACATTAAAGGTTATCAACATGGTGCTCAAAGGATGATTTGTCCAGGTCATATCTTCTCAACTCAATTTTTGATTTCTTGCTTCCACACATTAGGAACTCTAAGACATCACAAGAAACTTGGAATGCACTTGAAACATTCTTTTCTTCAAGCACTAGAGCAAGAAAGAACCAATTGTGGATGGAGTTCACAACACTCAAAAAGATGCCCAAGCAGAATGTGACTGATTATGTCACTAAAATGAAGGACCTTCCTGATCAACTTGGAAACATTGGAAAAGTTATTGAAGAGGAGCAAAATGTGAGACAAGTGATCAATGGAATCAAGGCAGATGGTAAACAGGAAGCCTTCACCACATTAATGGATCTATACATGGACATGCAGGTACCTGACTTCAATACTCTAACCCTGTAAACTGATAAGAACAAGAGTAAGGATAGTATAGGTAAAGGCAAGAAATCTGATGATGAAGCTAGTACCTCCCAAGCTAACTTTGCAGGAAGAGGTAGAGGTACAAGAGGAAGAGGCAAAGGAGGTAGAAAAGGTAGGGGGAGATCCCAAAGTACCTCCCCATGTGCCATATGTAGATTGACTAACCATATAACTGAGAATTGTTTCAGGAACCCTAGAAATCAGAGAGGAAGAGGCTTCAATAGAGGAAACTATGGAAGAGGAAGATCAAACAATTTCAACAACTACAATAACCAAGGAGACTATAGAGGAAGAAGAGACAACAACAATTACACTGAAGAGCAGACACAAGAGAACTCACTTTTATTGATGAACATGACCATGAGGCAAGGTAAAGCAGATGAGCATGTGTTCTATATATATTCTAGTTGTTCAAATCATGTAGTAGGAAACGTGGCATTATTATCTGACTTGGAGGATCCAAGGAATAAGCATGAGGTATAGAGAGAAGATGACACAAGGCACTCAGTTGAAAAGATCGCAAATGTGAAGACTCTAGATAGAAATATGAATCTACTGAGCAAGGTATTGTATGTACCTACCATAACCAAGAACTTGATAAGTGTTGGACAAATTGTACAAAAGGGATTGCAGTTAAGGTTCATAAGAAATGGAGCATTTGTTGAAGATCCTCAACAAGGGTTCAAGAGGATTGAAAAAGGCAAAAAGATAGGTAGAATCTTTACATTTGAGTTACAAGATACTAGAAATATAGCACTTTTCAATTATGGAGGACAAACTTTATCAGAATTAGAAATGTGGCACAAAAGATTAGCTCACATAGGAGAAAAGAGTTTGAAGCAAATATGCAGGGATCAAAGTGTGCTTGGGTTGCCAAACATATCCAAGCAACACAGGATATATAATTGCAATGCATGTCAATTTGGGAAGTCTCATAGACAACCCTTTATGAAGAAATGTTACATCCATGGTGATCTATTAGAGCTAGTCCACATAGATGTTTGGGGACCTAGCAAAGACCCTTCAATTTCAAGATCCAAGTATTATGTATCATTCATTGATGATTGTAGTAGATGGACTATACTTCATTTTATGAAGCACAAGGATGAAGTTTTCAATTGTTTTAAAAAATATCTTTCTATTGTTGAAAACTAAATAGGGAAAATCTTAAAAAGGCTAAGGTGGGATGGAGGGGGAGAATACTGTTACATAAGAACAAGCTCTAAAGTTTTTTTTTAGGCTTATGGATTTTATTATTTATGATAAATAACATGTGAGGCACTCATATCTACAAATTTAGAGTAAAAGTAGATAAAAGTAAAAAGGAAAGGAGAGGCATCTATTTTTAGACAAGGAAGGCGCTTCTGTGGATAGCCTCTCAATAAAAGGAGTGGCTCTCTTAGTGTAGGTGGCCAAATTGAGTGATTCTTGTTGTGTTGCGAAGCTTACAACTTGTACTATATAAGTAAATCAGCTTTTATACAAAATGCAATAAAAAAACTCTGCGCAAGTAGGTGTTTTTGTAGAGATAGTTTCTTGTGTGTATACGGTGTCTCATGAGAGACATACCTCTCTTCAAACTTCCATATCTCAGTCGTTATGAGATCTTTTTGAGTGATTTTACTCGAAGAAGTTTCCTTAGCTCTCATAATATCTATCTACATCAAAATCTTTCATAAATCTTTGATTTTCTATATTTTTGTACATCATTTTGCAATTCAGATAGTTAGTCATACCTTGCTATTGTAGGCCTCCACGTACCTTTACTTCAAACTATTTGTTTGGAAGCTATACTCCACCTTTTTTTACCGTTTTTTGTTTGTGAAACATGCCACTCAAAGCCTACATTCAAAATATATGATTACTTTTGACAAACTCGGCTCAAAGAGTTTTTTGGTGATTATTTTGCTAAAGTCACCCATTTTTGTTTTCTTGGAAGTTTGGAGGAAAGTTTGATTTCTGAAGTTTGGAAATATTTGTTTTATCTTTTGAAGATCTTGGGAGGTCTCATCATGTTTTGTTGTGTACTTTGATGTTTACAAGTTTGTAAACATAGCATTGTGGTATCAGAGCTATTTGTTTTTTTTATCGGATCCTTCATCAATCTTATTGAATTATCTTCTTTGTTTACAACAATTCAACATGGGAGACTTGAGTGCATCAATTGAGAAGTTATCAGATGGGAGAAATTATCCCATGTGGTAATTTAGAATGGAATCTCATGTCATGTCTAAAGGTATTTGGGGATTGATAACAGGTACAAAAGTGAAGCGGGTATTACCAGAAGCTCCTACATAAGCAGATCGAGTAAGAGAGCAAGAATGGATTCAAAGAGACAAAAGAGTTCTATTTATTATATCACAAAAAATTTCGAATACTATGCTTGGACATATAAGAGGTTTGAATACTAGCAGAGAAGCCTGGGGGTCTCTAGAAAGGTTATTTGCAACTACCAACAGATTAAGGCAAACACAACTTATTGGTGAGTTTACAAGAGTAAAAAAGAAGCGACGACAATCAGTTAATGATTATGTTCTTGAGGTAAAATCTCTTATTGAAGCATTAGCCTCTATTGATGCATCTCCCTCTTATTGAAGCATTAGCCTCTAATGATGCATGTCCTAGTGAGGATATAAAGTTCAATAGCATGTTAAATGGCTTGAGAGAAGATGAAAGATGGAAGTCTTTCATTACATCTATCATGACTTGAGAGAATCTGCCATCCTTTGAAGATTTACAAACACTCATGATGGCTGAAGAAATCAACATAGAAGGTGGGAACTCTTATCATTCGCAAATAGGTAGTCAAGGACAAGCTCTTTATACTTCATCAAATACAACAAGAGGTAGAGGAAATTGGAGAGGAGGAGGAAGATTCAACAACAATGCAAGAGGAAGAGGAAGCTTTAATGCTACTAGAGGAGGAAGAACAATACAACAAAGTCAACAAACTCAATCAAATCAGCAAGGTAATTTTACCTGTAGTTATTGTGGTAAAGTTGGTCATTATGCAAGGGATTGCTTCTCCAACCCAAATAGAAGAGGTGGTTTTAGAGGATGACAAAGAGGAAGAGGTCAAGATCACATGCATAAAAAAAACAACATAGTGCAAGAGGAGGCTCAAACATAGAAGGAGAACATTCTTATGGCTATGCATACAAAGACACATAAGAGGAAGGTAAATAACAACTTGGTATGTAGATAGGGGTTGCTCAAACCACATGACTCACAACATGAATATGTTTGTGAACTTACACAAGCCAGATTCAAGAGTGAGAGTTGCTATAGGAGATAGTATTGAGCGTGAAGTAGTTAACATTGGTGATTGTCCACTTAATGAACATGTAACTCTCAGAGATGTTTTTTTTGTTCCTACTATTACAAGAAATTTGATTTCAGTTGGACATATGGAGGATAATGGATTGAAGGTCGATTTTGACAATAATCAGTGGCAGGCTTATCAGAAGAAGAATGGGAATTTTGTTATAAAAGGACAAAAGTAAACAGATTATATACTTATGAAGTTGAAGTTCCAGATTATGCAGGTTATACAATGGTCAATGGCGCTCAAGTAAATCAATTGGATTTATGGCATAAAAGATTAGGACATATCAGTGTTGGTAGATTGAAGGATATTGCAAAGAAATCCTTGGTTGAAGATCTACCACAACTACCTAAACAAGATTTGGATTTTGTTTGTGAAGCTTAATGTCAATTTGGAAAATAGGTACAAAGTCCTTTTTCAAATGCAGGATTGCAAAGCAAAGGTATTTTGGACTTAATTCATACTGATGTATGGGGTCCATCACAAGAAGATTCCATGGTAGGTAGTAAATATTTTGTAACATTTATTGATGACTTCTCAAAGTTTACATTCATTTATTTTATGAAATACAAATCTGAAGTGTTTGATATGTTCAAGAAGTTTAAATCATTGGTTGAAAAGCAAATAGGTCGAAGCATAAGAAGGTTGAGATTAGATGGAGGAGGTGAATATTTTTCTAATCAATTTATTGCATATTTGGAAGAAGAAGGAATAAAAAAGGAGACAACAAATAGATACATACCTCAACAAAATGGGTTGGCTGAAAGAAGAAATAGGTCTATCTTGGAGATGGGTAGGTGCATGTTAAATGAAAAGGACTTACCACTTACTTTTTGGGCTGAAGCATGCAATATGGCAGTTTATGTGATGAACAGGTTACCACCTACTCAAAGTCATGTACAAAAAGCACCTTGTGCATCGTTTTATGGATCAAAACTAGATATTTCTAATTGTAGAGTTTTTGGAAGCATATGTTTTGTTCATGTTCCACAACAGTTAAGGTGAAAGTTGGATCCAAGGTCACAAAAATGGGTTTTTATTGGTATGGCAGAAGGGCAACTAGGATATAGATGTGTGAACCCAGATACGGGAGAGGTAATTGTTTTGAGAGATGTTATTTTTCATGAAGATAAATCTTGGTATAAGCATGAAGTACAGGTAGATGAAGAAGAAACTACAAGAATTCATGAAGAAAAGCCAAGTTCTCTGAGCTCACCAGAAAGTCAAATTACACATGAAGAGATAACTGCCCCAGTCAAAAGTTGAAGAAAGTTCTTGATTTGATTTCAAAGTAAATTGAGTCACAGGAAGAAGAAAGTGAAGGTTCCACGTCAAGAAGAACTCAAACTCGAAGGCAAGAAAAGCATGGTAGGACAAGAAGTCAATCAAGGTATCTTGTAAGAGAAAGAAGGAAACCACAAAGATTTTCTCATGAAGCTTATATGGCAAAACTTCTTGAGGAGCAGGAACCAACAACTTTTAAAGAAGCATCAAAGGTAAAGAAATGGGTTAAAGCAATGGATGAAGAAACGACAGCTTTTTATGAGAACAATACATGGAGATAGTTCCAAGGCAACTTAATATGAAGGTAATCGATAACAAATGGGTATATAGAATAAAAAGAAACAGTGATGGTTCAGTAAGTAGATATAAAGCAAGGCTTGTTTGTAAAGGTTATGCACAGAGTTATGGCATCGATTATGAGGAGACATTTTCTCTTGTTTCCAAGATATCAACAATAAGGACACTAATAAGTGTTTCCCCAAACAAGGTATGAAATCTTTATCAATTAGATATCAAAAATGCATTTCTCAATGGTGATTTAAAAGAAGATGTGTACATGGAGCAACCAACAGGTTATGAAGATCCTAAGAAGCCTACACATGTATGTAAACTCTTGAAAGCATTGTATGGTCTTAAGTAGGCTCCAAGGGCTTGGAATTTTAGATTGGTAAAGTTCCTTGAAAAGCAGGGATACAGGTGTTCAAATGTAGATACTTCTTTGTATATTAAAATTGAAGGATCATTGATTGTTTATATCTCAATTTATGATGATGACTTGATAATAACAGGAAATGATGAAGGTGAGATAGCCAAAATCAAAGCAGAGCTTGAATCTGAATTTAGAATTTCAGATTTAGGAGAATTGATGTATATTCTTGGAATCGAAGTTATGAAGAAGGAAGATGGTGTATATCTTCTACAAAGGAAGTATATTTCAGATTTGTTAAAGAAGTATGGCATGGAGCATTGCAAGAGTATCACTAATCCGATGGAACCCAATGTGAGTGTTGAAGATGGTGAACCTTTAGAAGATCCACTTATCTATAGGTCTTTGATTGGTTCTCTTATATATGCAACTTTAACAAGGTTGGATATTACATTTAGCGTCAGTACATTGTCTCAATTCATGAACAAACCCATAGATGTACATATGCAAGCAGCTACAAGGGTCTTGAGATATTTGAAGGGTACATTAAATGAAGGTTTGAGCTATAAATATCATGAAGTTATTGATTTGAAAGCATACAGTGATGAAAATTGGCCTAGAAAAAAGGATGATAGAAGGAGTACAGGTGGATATCTGATATTTACAGGTAATATTTTGGTTTCATGGAGTTCTAAAACATAGCCTACAGTAGCACTTTCAAGCACAAAAGCTGAATATAGAAGCCTTAAAAATGCAACATGTGAGATTATTTGGTATTTGAAGCTTTATGAAGATATGAATCTATCTACAGCACATCCACTACTCTTTGGAGATAATGTAAGTTCATTACAGTTTGCATCTAATCCAGTGTACCATGCAAGAACCAAACACATTGAAGTACACTACCACTGTATCCGAGAGAAGGTGGAGAATGGAGATATTGATATTCAACATGTTGGAACTAAAGATCAACTAGCACATATACTCACAAAAGAAATGGATGCTCAAAAGCTCAAGCGAATCAAAGTTCTACTTGGAGTCAAAGCTTTGGATTTAGAGCTTGAGGGGGGCAATGTTACATAAGAACCAGCTCTAAAGTTTTGTTTTTTAGGTTTATAGATTTTATTATTTATCATAAATAACATGTGGAGGTGCTCACATCTCCAAATTTAGAGTAAAAGTAAATAAAAGTATATAAACTTAAGAAAGAAAGGAGAGGTGTTTATTTTTAGAGAAGGAAGGTGCTTCTGTTGACAATCTCTCAATAAAAAGAGTGTTTCTCTTATTGTAGGTGGCCAAATTGAGTGATTCTTGTTGCATTGCAAAGCTTACAAATTGTACTATATAAGTAAATCAGTTTTTCTACAAAATGCAATAAAAAAATGCCGCGCAAGTAGGCATGTTTGTAGAGATAGTTTCTTGTGTGTATCCACTGTCTCATGAGAGACATACCTCTCTTCAAACTTCCATATCGCAGTTGTTATGAGGTCATTTTGAGTGATTTCACTTGGAGGATTCTTGTTAGCTCTCATACTTTCTACGTATATCAAAATTGTTCATAAATCTTTGAGTTTCCCTATTGTTTTACATCAGTTTTCAATTTAGATAGTTGGTCATACCTTGTTGTTGCAGGCCTCCGCATACCTTTACTTCAAACTATTTGTTTGGGAGCTGTACTCCACGTTTTTTGACATTTTTTGTTTCTAAAGCATGCTACTCAAAGTCTACAGTCAAAATATATGATTACTTTTGAGAAAATTTGCTCAAAGAGTTTTTGGTGATTATTTTTCTACAATCCCCATTTCTATTTTCTTGAAAGTTTGGAGGAAAGTTTGATTTATAAAGTTTGGAAATATTTGTTTGATGTTTTGAAGATCTTGGGAGGTCTCATCATGTTTCTTTGTGTACTTTGATGTTTACAAGTTTTTAAACATAACAAATACTTTTCCCATGAGTTTGATGCATATCTCCAAGATAGAGGCATCAAAAGAGAGATCACTACCAGGTATACTCACAAACAAAATGGAGTAGTAGAAAGGAGGAATAGGACCATTGTGGAAGAATCAAGGTCCATGATTAATGAGAAAAAATTACCCAACTATCTATGGGTAGAGGCTGTGTCTACAACCACTTATCTCATCAACAGGCTCCCATCAGCGTTGGATGGGATGACACCATATGAAGCTTGTGGAAGGAGACCTCGCCTAGATCATTGTAGAATATTTGGGTGCATAGCTTATGCACATGTTCCATCACAAATCAGAGGTAAAATGGATCCTAAGGCAGAGAAATGTGTGTTTATAGGATATGATCTAAATCAAAATGGGTACAGGTTCTATAATCCAAGTACTAAAGGCTTTATTGTTAGTAGAGATGTTGTCTTTGATGAAAACAACTCATGGTTTGAAGATGACTGCAAAAAAGTCAAGCTACCTTATGACCTAGAGGAGGAACTTCCAACACTTCAAAAGGTAAATGATCAACAACATGAAGATTCAAGTGACTCTAATGATGATCAAAAGACATCAAGAAGGAATTTCAAGGTATGGAGCAACAAAGGTAAAGAGAAGATGCAAGATTTGAGGGATATTGTAGAATCCTCTCAACAAAAAATAAGGAGATCAATTGGGGAAAAGAAAAAGCCAAAAAGTTATGGATTTGACACTTCTCTAGTCACTAAACACTCAATCTATATTGCTCACGATATTAACTCAAAGGAGCCATCAACCTTTGAAGAAGCAAACAAGAAATCGGAGTGGAAAGAAGCAATGGAGGAAGAGATACAAGCACTCCAAGATAAGCAGACTTGGGACCTAGTTTCCAAGAAAGAATCCATGAAGATCATTGGATCTAGGTGGATTTTTAAGGTAAAAGGGAATATTGATGGTTCAATAAATAGGTACAAAGCGAGGCTTGTGGCTAAAGGGTTTTCTCATATCAAAGGGATTGATTATGACGAGACCTTCTCTCCTATGGCAAAGATTCCCACAATTAGAGTTCTCATGAGTATAGCTGCTTCAAGGAATTGGAACATTTACCAATTGGATGTAAAAAATGCATTCTTAAATGGTTGGATTTCAAAGGAGGTTTACATGGCACAACCTCCTGGATTTGTTGGTAAATCGCATCTTGAATGTGTGTGCAAACTGAGGAAAGCTCTCTATGGCCTGATGCTTCGCACATGGCCATGTGATATCTTGGAGCATCATAAGCATCTAACCTAGGCTGATCTTTGCCTTGTCTTGTCAATTTCATTCTTCATATGTGTTATAAAGCTTTTACATGCGCTTCTTCTCAAATTTGTTTTCTTCTTCTTTACATTTCTTTGCAGTATTGAGGCAATTGAGAATTTCCTCTATGAGGGGTTCTTGATATAGTTTGACTCTGCATCCACTGATGTAACTAGGCAAGATGCCGCTTTCTAGAGTGGCAAATTGGATTGCTCCTTGTTGAGATCCTATTGATGATCATAGGTCCATAGCCATGCTTCTCCAACTTTCATGAATGTTGCTTGAGGGTGTATACTAGGACTAAATCTCTTGCTTTCAGGCCTTTATCCTTCACATGTGTCAGAGTATGCCTTTTGTCTTTTCTTATCTTCATAAATTCCTACCCCCTGCCCTCAATCTTGTTTCACCTAGGTGTTCCAGATCAAAGATTCTAGATGAGAGTTCATGGCCGATCCATTAATGCTCTTGTGCTACTTTAAATGTAGGTATCAAGAAATATAATTGTAGCACTACATTCTAGCCAAGTACCATCTAAAAGGGAGTGGCTTGGAGCATCGTTTTAAAGGTGACTCTATATTCCCAGAAACCATGGTGTAACTGTTTGTCCCAATCAGAGTGTTTATTATTCACCAATCTTGTCAATATATTTAAGAGTATCTTATTCGTGCTTTCAGCCAAGCCATTGGCTTGTGGTTGATATGGAGTAGACTTCTTGTGAACCACCATGAACTCTTGTAACAATGTTCAATGACCTCATTCAAGAAGTGGGTACCATGATCACTCACCAATTCTATTGGCAAACCATATCTCATAAATACATTCTCAAATAGGAACTTGGTTGTGGCCTGCACATCCTTCTTTCTTGTTGCCTTAACTTCCACCCATTGGATTGGATAATCAGTGGACACAATAATGTATTCAACATGTGAACTCTTAGCTAGGAGATTAATAGGACAAACAACGTCTATTTCCCACTTAGAGAATACACGTCCGCCCATCATAGGTTTCAATGGCATCTCATCTTTATGTATCGGATACTGAGTTCGCTAACAAATGTCACACCTCTTCACATAGGTATGTGCATCCAAGTGAAGGGTTGGCCACCAAAAACGTGCAAATAGTATTGTTTTGATCACCCTATCTGGTCCAAAGTGTCCTCATGATACACCTTGATGAGCAGTCTCTAAGATCTTGAAATATTCACTCCCATGGAGAAACAACCTAAGGTATCCATCTTTTCCTCGTTTGTATAGAGTACTAGCTATGAGTGTGTAATCTAGTGCTTCCTATTCTAAACTTTGTTGTCTCGCCAATGTCATTTCCTGAGGGAATGTTTTCGTCCTCAAAACAATTACCAATGGTTCACTCCAATGTGGTACTAAAGTCACTTGATATATCTTAGCATGTTCCATAGGTGGTCTAATAGTACAGCTTGGGCATTCCTTGCATAACTTATGGACATCTGCTTCCATGGTTGGCCAATAGATGCCTAATCTTCTTAGAGTCTACAGGGTCTACGTTTGGAGTAATGTTGCTGAAGTGCACCTACATGTGCTATTTTCAACCACTTTGCATGACTATTCTTATCTACACAGCAAGCTAGTATGCCTTGATCACTGTGTTTATACATGTTGCCTCCCACTATGTGGTATTTTTGAGACCTCACTACTTCTTTATCTGTGGCTTTTGGTACATGATGTTTAGGTCAAAGGTGAGGATATGCACTATATTCTTGGCCCACTCAGGCACTACTTCTAGATTGAACAAATATGCATCATGAAGGTCATCCAACACTCCTTGAGGAGATTCTCTTGAAGTTATTCTAGAAAGGTAATCCACCCTAAGGTGATTCCTACCTTTCCTAACCACAACTTCAAAGTCATATTCCATTAGTAAGAGGAACCACCTTGCTAATCAACCACTACATATACATATACACATACATATACACATACATAAACAGATACAAACACATATACATATACATATACATATACATATACATATACATATACATATACATATACATATACATATACATATACATATACATATACATATACATATACATATACATATACATATACATATACATATACATATATACATATACATATACATATACATATACATATACATATACATATACATATACATATACATATACATATACATGTACATATACATATACATATACATATACATATACATATACATGTACATATACATATACATGTACATATACATATACATGTATATATACATATACATATACATATACATATACATATACATATACATATACATATACATATACATATACATATACATATACATATACATATACATATACATATACATATACATATACATATACATATACATATACATATACATATACATATACATATACATATACATATACATATGCATATACATATACATATACATATACATATGCATATAGATATGCATATACATATGCATATACCTATGCATATACATATGCTTATACACATGCATATACATATACATATACATATACAAATACATATACATATACATATACATATACATATACATATACATATACATATACATATACATATACATATACATATACATATACATATACATATACATATACATATACATATACATATACATATACATATGCATATACATGTACATATACATATACATATACATATACATATACATATAACTACAAGGAATACGGGCGTATAGCGACGGTTAAGGTGACAGAATTCCGTCGCTATAAAATTGCAACTTGCATCGTAATTAGCGTCGAGCACGGACGGTCGATTAGACGACGCAAAAAACGACGGTATTTGCGACTTGGATTGCGACGCTCCCGTACAACGTCGCTTAAACGACGCTATTAAAAAGTGTCGCTTAAGCGAGGCTTTTTTGTGTCGCATAAGCGACGCTGGTGACCGTCGCATAAGCGACGCTAAAAAATGTCGCTTATACGACGACGAATAGCATCGCTTACACGACGATCTGTTGACAGACAAAAATTAAAACGTAGGCTCTGCAATCGGCATTTTCACGCATCCGATCGAAGAGCTCTCCAACGTTCGCAATTGCGTTGCGCTTACGAGCTAAAGCAAGTATATGTAGAATTTTTGTTTTGCCTAAGCTCTCTGTTATTGTCTCCCTCTGTCTTTGTTTCTCTCTTTCTACATCTTTCTCTCTTTGAATTCTCTCTCTCTCTCTAGATCTCTCTCTCTCTAGGTCTCTCTCTCTCTCTCTCTCTCTCTCTCTCTCTCTCTCTCTCTCTCTCTCTCTCTCTCTCTCTCTCTCTCTCTCTCTCTCTCTCTCTCTCTTCTTTCTCTCTTTATTGCAGGTTATTCAAGAAGCTAACCAAGCAAAAACTATGGCTAACAATTGTAAGTACAATTTCTATTATTTGTAGATCATTTGAATTGTGTTATTCTCATTACATACCATACTCACACTTATTGATATGAACTCATACACTTATACATGATGAAGATGCACACACACATGCATATACCTACATATACACATATACATGCACATACACACACATACACATAGAGTTATGCATATACACACACATACACAAGAACATGCACATATTGATACATACATATACACTTATACATGCACATGCATATACATACATATACGCACACATACACATGCACATACATACATATACACACACATACATATACACTTAGGTACACACATATGAATGAATTATATAATTAAACTATTAAAACACATGCTTAATATAAACAATAATAACAATCAATAGAACAAAACTCTTCATTACTTAATACCATACACACAATTCAAAACATAACTGAAATGAAAAATATATAGATAAAATATATATATATATATATCAATGTAAATACATATAATCCAATGTCATAATCAATTAAAATCCTAATCATCATCATCATGATCATCATCATCATCAGCAATATCATGATCATCCTGATCTTCCTCATCCTCATTGTCATGATCACCTTGTGACGATCGAGATCGTCCCTCCTGTGTTTGTCTCTCCACCTCATCCATATTTATCTCCCCATAATACTCCTGTATTACATATAACAAACATAAATCAATAAAATAATTAAAACATTCATAACAATAAAATAATTATATAAAATTTAAAAATACTCACAAAGGCATCAGGATGATCTTGTATATACTCGCCCAAATGCCAATATCCAAAATGTGTAGCATACTCGATCTCGTGTTTCGTAGGATATCGGCCATAATCCTTTTGCTGCAATTAAACAAATAAAAAACATTAGTTGCTTGCATTTAACTAAAATAAAAAATATACTCACAATAACACATATACTTACAAATGTAGCTACAAAACCATTATGGCCCATTTGGCCTAAGTGCGATGTATGGCCCGACTCCACTCTCTTCTTTGCAGCAGCCTGTTTATTCAAGAAAAAAAATACATAAATTAAATGTAAAAAATTACTAAAATATATAAAAATTATAAATATAAACTATTAATTTGTGTACCTTCTATTGAGGAAATGACTCCTAAAGACGTAGATGTCTACGAAAAAATTTCCACGACTCAGGTGGTATGTTAGCTCGCCTCTTATTTTTTTCGACCATACAATATCTCCTGTTAATTTAATCTCAAACAAAAAAAAAAGTCGGAATACATACACATATATACACACACATACACATACACATACCCACATACACATATACATGCAAACATATACGCATGCATATATGTATATATATACACATATACATACATATAACATAAACACACATATACATATCCACATATATACGTACACACATGCATATACACTCATTCATACAAAATACATGCATTTATCCCACAATAATATGTAGTTGTGTATATGTGAATATGTGTGTATGTGTAAATGTGTATATGTGAATATGTGTGTATGTGTAAATATGTATATGTGAATTTTTTATTTATGTAGATAATCAAACTATTAATATCAAATACCATTATTTGTAGATTCTGATCAATCAGATGGAGCTCCACCACTGTCTCCTCATCGTGCAATGACTTTATACTGTAAGTATATGAAATATTTAATTTTAACTATATTTGATGGATACATAACTTATTTTTTTTTATGTTTCTTATGATGTGTAGATTCTGATCAATCAGAGGGTACTCCACCACCTCCTACCCATGCAACGACTTCACATGTGTCCTCCGATTAGACATATGTTTCAAAGCCCCGAATTATCAAAGCTTTTGACTTGGGGACATGATCACAAAAGTACTAATGGAATAATCAGAATTCCTCATGATAGTGTTGCTTTTCAGCATATTGATTCTACATGGCCTAAATTTGCACAAAATCCACAGAATCTAAAGTTAGGAGTTGCATTAGATGGGGTTAATCCATTCTCCATGAAATCCAGTAAATGGTCAACATGGCCAGTGGTAGTTATAAACTACAATCTTCCGCCATATCTTAGCATTAAAAAGGAACATTTAATGCTTTCACTTTTAATCCTAGGCAAAAGACAAGTTAAAGATATGAATGTATATATTGCTCCTCTCATTGACGATCTTCAAGAGTTATGGAGAGGTATTAATGTCATTGATGTATCGAAAAGCATCAATGAAAGACATATTACAATTCATGGTATTGTGGCTTGGACTATTCACGATTTTCCTGGATATGGCATTTGTTCAGGTATTGATGTAATTTTTTTATTCAATATGCATGTAAATAAATATGATTTAATCGAATTATATTTTTATCATTTTCAATGATGCAAGAATATCTACTAAGGGTTATAAAGCTTGTCCATATTGTGGTGATTGGTTGAGATCAATCTATAGTAAGAATCTCAACAAAAATATTTATCTTCGACATCGATGATTCTTGCCTGATGATCATCCATTAAGATCTAAAAGAGAAGTGATACATTTTAATGGAAAGCTTGAAACATGCCAGTATCCAAAACCTATGACGCCTATGGATTGGTATAAAAAATGGACAGATGGACCTCTGATAGATCCAGAAGCAGAAATCTTCAGTGATGATTCAGATAATGAGTATGTGAACAGAGATAAAGGGAAATTGGCACTCGCAAAGAACATATCAATATGGTATTCTTTGGAGTATTGGAAAGAGTTAAAAGTATGTCATCTTCTTGATCCTATGCATATATTCAAAAATATTGGTTATTCACTATGGCAGCATCTTCTTGGACTAAAAGATACCATAGCATCAAGGAATGATTTGAAAGATCAAAAATCCAAACCAAAGTTATGGCCAGTTTTTGATAGACATCGACAAGAAACGACTTATGCATCTGCTCCTTGGGTACTTACAACAAAAGAGATACAGACTATCAACAATAGAATTCAATTGATCAAGACTCCTACAGGATATGGAGCATCGTTTCAAAACATGTTTACTATGGATGATAAGAGCTTATCTGGGTTAAAGACCCATGACTGGCATAACGTTTTGAAACATATTTTACCTTTGGTTATCGATGGATGTACAACGAAAGGAGTACGAGATGTGATCTATCGTCTTGGATCACTTATAAGGTAATTATGATACTTTTATATTTAATATGTATGAATATTGGATATCTTTTATTTTTTAATTAACTTCTTTACAATTGTTTTTATGATTTGTATAGGTTGATTACATCCAAAGAGATCGATAAAAATTTGATCCCACAAAAAAAAGGTGAATGCAAAGAGCTACTATGTTTGATGGAAAAAGAACTTCCTACTTCATTTTTTGATATTCAGGTTCATTTACTAGTCCATCTTGTAGATGAGATAGAGATTGCTGGTGTTGTCAACACTCGATGGATGTTTTGGGTCGAGCGATTTATGGGAATACTAAAAGGTTACGTGCGACAAAGAGCAAAACCAGAAGGATCCATGGCAAAGGGTTGGATGCTTGAAGGGTGCATGTATTACGTTAGTGAGTACCTTGAAAGAGTTCATGAAGAAGCTCCACGTGCATGGACCAACGAGTCTTCTTCAAAAATAACAGATGAGGTATTATCAAGTAAGGGGGTTCCATTCTTATTTACATTTCAAGAAAAAAATGATGTTTCTACTTTTGTAGCATATAATAGCAAATGCATGCAAGCATTCCTTAGCGAGTACGAGGAACTTCAAAGTCTCCGAAGTAAAAGGCAAAAAAACAAAAGATCTAGACGTAATCTCGATAATAATGAGATTACAGATATACCTTCTTTCACAGATTGGCTATATAGTCGTTTGCAACGTGCCAACGCAAATAATGAAGAAATCTCAGATGAGCAAAGAGAGTTAATGATAGGTTGTGAACAAAAGGTAATTTTATTAAAATATATATTTTATTTTTTTCATATATGTATGTTAGGTTCTATTTACTAATTGAATTTATTTTGCAGGCTCGAATGTTCACTAATATGTGGGCTTTTGGACAGCATATTAGAATCAAAGCTATTGATTCTTTACGTAAAACAAAGGATTCTAGTATTGTTGCTTGTTTCAAGCAACTATCACGTGCAGACACGAACCTTATAGATAGCGAACTTGGTTATGTAAGAACTATTGTTGGTATCTACGAAATTTCATTTCGTACATTCAAACAGGTAGAAAAAAGTTTATATATTTTTTTTAGAGTTAGTTATTTTTTTAAGCACCTAATAATGGGACGTTTTTGTTGTCATATATGTTGATAGGTCATTTTGAAGGTTGACTGGTATCGAGCGGAGTATAAAGGTAGTAATTCTACAATAAGAAAGGAATTATCTGGGTTTTGGGCAATTGATTCTTCCAAGGTAATGCGATCTACTAAAGAACCATATATTCTTCCTAGGCATATTGAACAAGAATTTTTTTATAAAAACCCAGATGTTCATCCTTGGTGGCAAGTCATTCATGTGCAACCTAGAGGTAGGTCATTGTTTGAACAGTTTATTGTTAGAGAGATTGAAGAAAGTCCTCTTGATGATTCAGCATCAGATACTGATACATCAACATCTGGAATAGAAATTAGACTCATTATACGTGATAATGATACTAATCTTTTTGATGAAGAGGATAATTCTCTACATGCTGATTCTACTGATGAGGAAGAGGAATTACTAGAAATAGATATTAATCCACCAATAGATTATGTGATTCATGAGAACATAGATTTAACAATAGAAGAAATAAATGAAATCAACAAGAATAATGAAGATGAGACTATATTGATGTCTTACCAAAATGATGGCAATAATGAAAACATATGAGCAGATTAGATAGGAACTTGAAGCTTTTGAATGGATATCACATAATAGGTTTTTTTTATTAACTTGAATAACGATGAATCCTACTAGAGAGATGAAATCATGTTCTTCTAAGTTAGAACATGAAGCTCTGGGGTATGCCTAATTATTTTATATATAGCTTTATCTTCGAGGAGTAAATTTTATCATGTATCTATGCATATGTGTGTGTATTCATGTGTATTATATGTATACATATGTTAGTATGCATATATATGTATTTCATGTATATGTATGTGTTTGCATGTGTGTGATATATGTATACATGTGTTAAATATGCATATGTGTATATATGCATATGCATTTATGTAAAATATTCATGTATTCATGTACGTAATATATGCAAGTGTTTATAATTGTGTACATGTATATATGCATATGTGTCTATGTGTAAATATGTACATGTAAATATGTATGCATGTATATATATGTTTATGTGTGCATGTAGGCATGTACATGTATGTGTAAATATGTACATGTAAATATGTTAGTATGTATATATATATTTATGTGTGCATTTAGGCATGTATGTGTGATGCATAATATATCTACTCCATTTTATATTTATGTATCCTACATGATGTGTATATATCTTTACATATATTATGATCCTCGTTGATTCGAGTAGCTATATATAGAGGCATAAGGTTGGGAGGAGAGACATCTCTCTAGTAGGACGTCGGAGGTGTACATATACTTCAAACATCTAAAAGGTTGAATTAGAGTTTTTAAATTAGGGATTTCAAAACCCTAATATCGAGATTAGTGTTCTCTGTCTCTCTCTCTCTCTCTCTCTCTCTCTCTCTCTCTCTCTCTCTCTCTCTCTCTCTCTCTCTCTCTCTCTCTCTCTCTCTCTCTCTCTCTCTCTCTCTCTCTCTCTCTCTCTCTCTCTCTCTCTCTCTCTCTCTCTCTATCTCTCTCTCTCTCTCTCTCTCTCTCTCTCTCTCTCTCTCTCATATACATACATACCGTGCATTTTCGCGACGATGAGCCATAAGTGTCCGCATCTCTTTTAAACACCATTTAAGAGACCACCCTGTCCCAAACTCCGTCTCAAGTGAACTGAGCACATACTTTTTATCCCTCTCATCATGCTCACTACAAAAATAAAAAACATAATATAAATAAAACATAAGATATATATTTCAATTTATATGTAAAACTTTTACTTACTTCCACGGTAAGTGGATAAAGTGCAGGTAAGAGTCGCATAGTGCGCGCATTCTTCTCTTGAACTCCAATCCATTTCCTATGTATACAATATTCCCCTCTGGCTCTATGTCGCACTCTAGTCCTAACGTGCCTATGCATGTCCTCATAGGCAACGTCTCTGCTCTGCTATCACGTGCTGGAGGTGGTATAGGTGTCCTGAAAATAGATAGATAGAAATAAATATAAATATGTGTTATAATATCATTAAAAAAGCTTATGAAAAAAAACATACCTATGAGCAGATAGCTCTCTTCCTGCGTGTGGAGCCACATAAGAGTCCTCATCTGATCGCGTAAATATCTGGATCGTATAATCCAACTCCTCATCAGACATCTCTGCGTAGTCCCGCATTATGGCCCCTAGAGTATCTGACGGAACTCTTGCTCTCATAAGACTTTTTATGAGAGTGAGTTTCGCCTTTCTCTCTCTATGGGGATCCTTAATACCTAACCTATAAAACAAAATGGTTAGAAATCAATATATATACGTGTATGTGTGTGTATGCATGTGTATGTGTGTGTATGCATCATTATGTGTGTAAGTGTCTATGTGTGTTTGTGTGTGTGTATATGTGTGTGTGTGTATCTATGTGTATGTGTGAGTATGTGTTTATGTGTATGTATCTATGTGTGTGTATGTGTCTATGTGTGTATGTGTATGCATGTATGTATGCATATATGTGTGTATGCATGTGTATGTGTGTGTATGCATCATTATGTGTGTATGTGTCTATGTGTGTATGTGTGTATGTATATGTGTGTGTTGTCTATGTGTATGTGTGTGTGTCTATGAGTGTGTATGTGTTTATGTATATGTATGTATCTATGTGTGTGTATGTGTCTATGTATGTATGTGTATGCATGTATGTATGCATATGTGTGTGTATGCATATGTATGTGTGTGTATGCATCATTATGTGTGTCTATGAATGCATGTGTATGTGTGTATGCATCATTACGTGTGTATGTGTCTATGTGTGTATGTGTGTGTATATGTGTTTGTATGTGTGTATACATGTGTATGTGTGTGTATGCATCATTATGTGTGTAAGTGTCTATGTGTGTTTGTGTGTGTATGTGTGTGTGTGTGTGTGTGTCTATGTGTATGTGTGTGTCTATGAGTGTGTATGTGTTTATGTGTATGTATGTATCTATGTGTGTATGTGTATGCATGTATGTATGCATATATGTGTGTATGCATGTGTATGTGTGTGTATGAATCATTATGTGTGTATTTGTCTATGTGTGTATGTGTGTATGTATATGTGTGTGTTGTCTATGTGTATGTGTGTGTGTATATGAGTGTGTATGTGTGTGTGTATATGAGTGTGTATGTGTTTATGTATATCTATGTATCTATGTGTGTGTATGTGTCTATGTGCATATGTGTATGCATGTATGTATGCATATGTGTGTGTATGCATATGTATGTGTGTGTATGCATCATTATGTGTGTCTATGTATGCATGTGTATGTGTGTATGCATCATTACGTGTGTATGTGTCTATGTGTGTATGTGTGTATGTGTGTGTGTATATGTGTTTGTATGTGTGTATGCATGTGTATGTGTGTGTATGTATCTATGTGTGTGTATGTGTCTATGTGTGTATGTGTATGCATGTATGTATGCATATGTGTGTGTATGCATGTGCATGTGTGTGTATGCATCATTATGTGTGTATGTGTCTATGTGTGTATGTGTGTAGGTATATGTGTGTGTTTTCTATGTGTATGTGTGTGTGTCTATGAGTGTGTATGTCTTTATGTATATGTATGTATCTATGTGTGTGTATGTA
This sequence comes from Ceratopteris richardii, assembly GCA_020310875.1. NCBI lineage: Eukaryota > Viridiplantae > Streptophyta > Polypodiopsida > Polypodiales > Pteridaceae > Ceratopteris > Ceratopteris richardii. The sequence continues at coordinate 48,176,414 of CM035427.1, forward strand.
TCTATGTGTGTATGTGTATGCATGTATGTATGCATATGTGTGTCACGTGTGTATGCATATGTATGTGTGTCTATGTGTATGTGTGTCTATGTATGTGTGTCTATGTATGCATGTGTATGTGTGTATGCATTACGTGTGCATGTGTCTATGTGTGTATGTGTGTATGTGTGTATATGTGTGTGTGTGTCTATGTGTATGTGTGTGTGTTTATGAGTGTGTATGTGTTTATGTGTATGTATGTATCTATGTGTGTGTATGTGTCTATGTGTGTATGTGTATGCATGTATGTATGCATATGTGTGTGTATGCATATGTATGTGTGTGTATGCATCATTATGTGTGTCTATGTATGCATGTGTATGTGTGTATGCATCATTACGTGTGTATGTGTCTATGTGTGTATGTGTGTGTGTATATGTGTTTGTATGTGTGTATGCATGTGTATGTGTGTGTATGTATCTATGTGTGTGTATGTGTCTATGTGTGTATGTGTATGCATGTATGTATGCATGTGTGTGTATGCATGTGTATGTGTGTGTATGCATCATTATGTGTGTATGTGTCTATGTGTGTATGTGTGTAGGTATATGTGTGTGTTGTCTATGTGTATGTGTGTGTGTCTATGAGTGTGTATGTGTTTATGTATATGTATGTATCTATGTGTGTGTATGTATCTATGTGTGTATGTGTATGCATGTATGTATGCGTATGTGTGTGTATGCATATGTGTGTGTATGCATATGTATGTGTGTCTATGTATGCATGTGTATGTGTGTATGCATCATTACGTGTGCATGTGTCTATGTGTGTATGTGTGTGTATATGTGTGTGTGTCTATGTGTATGTGTGTGTGTTTATGAGTGTGTATGTGTGTGTGTTTATGAGTGTGTATGTGTTTATGTGTATGTATGTATCTATGTGTGTGTATGTGTCTATGTGTGTATGTGTATGCATGTATGTATGCATATGTGTGTATATGCATATGTATGTGTGTGTATGCATCATTATGTGTGTCTATGTATGCATGTGTATGTGTGTATGCATCATTACGTGTATGTGTCTATGTGTGTATGTGTGTGTGTATGTGTGTGTGTATATGTGTGTGTGTGTGTGTCTATGAGTGTGTATGTATTTATGTGTATGTATGTATCTATGTGTGTATATGTGTATGCATATGTGTGTGTATGCATATGTATGTGTGTGTATGCATCATTATGTGTGTATGTGTCTATGTGTGTATGTGTGTGTGTATACATTATGACAGTGTATGTAAGCATGTGCATTATGTATGCATATGCATATTCATTATGTATGCATATGCATATGCATTATGTATGCATATGTGTGTGTGTATGCATATGCATGTAAGTATGTATGTATGCATATGTGTGTGTGTATGCATATGCATGTAAGTATGTATGTATGCATATGCATATGCAATATGTATGCATGTATGTGTATGTGTGTGTATGCATATATGTGTGTGAATGTGTGTGTGAATGTGTGTACATGTGTCTGTATGTGTGTATGCATGTGTATGTGTGTGTATGCATCATTATGTGTTTATGTGTGTGTATGTGTGTGTGTCTATGTGTATGTGTGTGTATCTATGAGTATGTATGTGTTCATGTGTGTGTATGTGTCTATGTGTGTATGTATCTATGTGTGTGTATTTATCTATGCATGTGCATTATGTATGCATGTAAGTATGTATGTACATTGTATGCATATGCATATGCATTATGTATGCAAATGTATGCATGTATGTGTTTATGTGTGTATGTCTCTCTATGTGTGTGTATGCATATATGTGTGTGTATGTGTGTATGTGTGTGTATATGTGTCTGTATGTGTGTATGCATGTTGTATGTGTGTGTATGCATGTGTATGTGTGTATGTGTGTATGTGTCTATGTGTGCATGTGTGTGTATATACTATATGTGTGTGTGTCTATGTGTATGTGTGTGTACCTATGAGTGTGTATGTGTTTATGTGTGTATGTGTCTATGTGTGTGTATGTGTTTATGTGTGTATGTGTATGCATGTATGTGTATGTGTGTGTATGTCTCTCTCTATGTGTGTGTGTGTATGCATATATGTGTGTGTGTATATGTGTGTCTATGTGTGTATGCATGTGTATGTGTGTGGATGCATCAGTATGTGTGTATGTGTCTGTGTGTGTATATGTGTGTGCGCATCTATGTGTGTGTATGTGTGTGCGCGTCTATGTGTATGTGTGTGTGTCTATGAGTGTGTATGTTTGGATGTGTGTGTGTATGAATGTGTGTCTATGAGTGTGTATGTTTGGATGTGTAAGTGTATATGTGTGTATATGTGTGTATGCATGTGTATGTGTGTGAATGCATCATTATGTGTGTGCATGTATATGGTTGTGCATGTGTATGCATTATGTGTGCATGTGTGTATGTGTATGCATTATGCATTGTGTATGTGTGTATATGTGTGTGTATTTGTGTGTATGTGTGTGTGTCTATGCGTATGTGTGTGTGTGTTTCTATGCGTGTATATGTGTGTGTACATATGTATGTGTGTGTAAGTGTGTGTGTGTGCGCATACCTGCCAATGGTCTCGCTCTCTCTCTCTCCCTCTCGTGCGTGCTCTCTCTCTCTCTCTCTCTCTCTCTCTCTCTCTCTCTCTCTCTCTCTCTCTCTCTCTCTCTCTCTCTCTCTCTCTCTCTCTCTCTCTCTCTCTCTCTCTCTCTCTCTCTCTCTCGGTCTCTCTATTCTTGCTCCCATCCAAGTCCCGGCACAAATGTGCTGGGAGAAACCAAATTGTTTTTTTTTAATGCCAGATCGTTGCATATGCGATGCTCTACAGTTTGCAAACGTTGTTAAATTCGTCGCTAATCCGCGATGGTGATAGCGACGCTTCTCAAGTATCGTCGCTTATGCGACGCTATCGTCGCTTATACGACGAGGGTCGGGCAAAAAAAAATCCGAAATTCTCACCGTCGCTTATGCGACGGCTTCGTCGCATAAGCGACGGTTCTCGCTTTTTTCCCGATTCGGGGGCGTCGCTACGCCCCCCTTTTTCTTGTAGTGTATACATATACATATACATATACATATACATATACATATACATATACATATACATATGCATATGCATATGCATATACATATACATATATATATATATATATATATATATATATATATATATATATATATATATATATATATATATATATATATATATATATATACATATACATATACATATACATATGCATATGCATATGCATATACATATATATATATATATATATATGTGTGTGTGTGTGTGTGTGTGTGTGTAGCTCAAGCATAAGCACCACCTCCTTTACTTGTCAATCCGTGGAGATGTGAGGACTGGTATGAAGACCGTGAGCATGTGAAGGGACAAATGTGTGAGTGAGAAGCACACTAGCATGCACACACATACACACACACACATGCACACAAGGTAAGATCATAGAGAGGAACAATGGAAAGCTTTCTATTGCAAAGGATCTCTCTTACCAAATCTCAAATCTCTCACAAACTACTAAAAAGCTAACTCTCTAAAAAGCGAACCACGAAAATGAGCTATCTAGCTCTTTTTATAGTTTTTTGAGTAGTTTTGGCCCTATCCAGACTTAATGTCCGGCCTAGTTAAAATTAGGTTCAAGGGCTTATTTGAGGGTTCAAACAGACTCTAAAAATTATGAAAATTTGTAGGTTGATACTTTTAATACTCCGCAAGCTCAAGGACTCCTAGTATTGAACAAAATGGAGTTTCAAAAGTGCAAAATGATATCTACAATGATTTTTAGTGATCAAAATCACTTTTTTTATAGGGATTTCTTTTGAAAATGTGATGTAGGATTCTTGGAGCTCCCTGCATGCTCCCTCTTCTTGTGTTCCAATTCTCTGATGCATTCTCATGCCTTGTGCTTGACCTTGAATGCCAACACTCCCCCCCACTACAAGGAATACCAGCACATAGCGATGGTTAACGGGACACAATTTTGTCGCTATAAAATTGCATAAAGCATCGCAAGAAGCATCGAGCATGGAATGTTGGTTAAATGATGAGAAATACGACATTTTTATTGACGTCTGGCACAATTGGATATGTGACGCTCACATTGAGCATCGCTAAAGCCACGATTTAAAATAGCATCACTTATGTGATGCTTTTTGTGTCGCATAAGTGATGGCCATTAATATCGCTTATGAGATGGTAATTGGGCGGGCCTTTACGATGCCTTAGCATCGCTTACACAATGGGTTTTTGACAAAAAAATTAAAAAATTGGAGGCTCTTCGATCGGCATCTTCACACATCTGATTGAAGAGCTCTCCAACATTCGCAATTGCACTGCGCTTATGAGCTGAAACAATCGCTTGCAGAATTGTTTTTTTGTCTAATCTCTATCTTATTGTCTCTCTCTATCTCTGTTTCTCTCTTTCTACCTCTTTCTCTCTTTGAATTATCTCTCTCTCTCTCTCTCTATTGCAAGTTATTCAAGAAGCTAACCAAGGAAAAACTATGGCTAACTATTGTAAGTACAATTTCCATTCTTTGTATATCGTTTGAATAGTGTTATTTTCATTAATTTGCATACTCACACTTATTGATATGCACAAATTATACATGATGAAGATGCATGTTCACACATATACACATATACACATGCACATACACACACTTACATGTGCACTTACACATACACACACATACACATGCATATGCACAAACATTTCTACAACCACATAAAAATGCTTGCATGCATGCATTATTGCATATATACATACACATACACACATTAGCATATACTTAAATACATGTATATGCACATCCACATGTATGCACATTCACATGCATGCACATGGATGCAAATGGAAATGCATCCACACGCACATGCATGTTTCGTACATATACACATGCATATACATACACTTGTATATATTTATACACATACACATACATATGCACATATGTATATATAGACACACATACAAATATATACACATATATATGCACATATGTACACACGCATATACACATACACACACATGCACATACATTCAATATATATATGTTTACATATGTATGTGTGTGTATATGTGTATATAGGTGTATATGTGAGTGTGTGTATGCATGTAAGCATGTATGCATGCATATGCATGTGCATTATGTATGAAAATGTATGCTTGTGTGTGTGTGTATGTGTGTGTGTTTATGCATGTAAATATGTATGTATGCATATGCATATCCATTATGTAAGCATATGTATGCATGTATGTGTATGTGTGTATGTGTCTCTATGTGTGTGTATGCATATATATGTGTGTATGTCTCTATGTGTGTGTCCATGCATATATGTGTGTGTCCATGCATATATGTGTGTGTCCATGCATATATGTGTGTGTATGTGTCCATGTGTGTGTATGCGTGTGTGTGTGTATGCGTGTGTGTGTGTGTATGCATGTGTGTGTATGTGTGTGTGTGTGTCTATGTGTGTGTGTGTCTATGTGTGTGTGTGTCTATGTGTATGTCTATGTGTGTATATACGTGTGTATCTCTACATATGTGTCTATATGCATGTGTATGTATGTGTGTAAATGTGTGTGGATGTGTGTATGTGTGTGTATGTGTGTGTATGTGTGTGTATGTGTGTGAGTATGTGTGTGTGTGTGTAAGTGTGTATGTTTATGTGTGTGTATATATGTGTGTATCAATATATATATATATATATATATATATATATATATATATATATATATATATATATATATATATATATATATATATATATATATATATATATATATATATATATATATATATATATATATATATATATATATATATATGTGTGTGTGTGTGTGTGTGTGTATGTATGTATGTATGTATATGTATATGTATATGTGTCTATATGCATGTGTATGTGTGTGTAAATGTGTGTGGATGTGTGTATGTGTGTGTAAGTGTGTATGTGTCTATGTGCATATGTGTGTGTTTATATACGTGTGTGTGTATCTATGTGTGTGTGTGTATCTATGTGTGTGTGTAGGTTTGTATGTGTCTATGTGTGTATGTGTGTGTGTCTATGTGTGTAAGTGTGTGTGTCTATGTGTGCATGTGTGCATGTGTGTATGTCTGTGTGTATGCATGTGTAAGTGTGTCTGTGTATGTGTGTGTGTGTGTGTCCATGTGTGTGTGTTTATGTGTGTGTGTAAATTTTTGTGTATATGTGTGTGTATGTGTGTGTATGTGTGTATATGTGTGTGTGGCTATGTGTGTGTATGTGTCTATGTGTGTATGTGTATGCATGTAAGCATGTATCTATGCATATGCATGTGCATTATGTATGCATGTGTGTGTATGTGTGTGTATGCATGTAAGTATGTATGTATGCATGTATTTGTATTTGTGTGTATGTATCTTTACATGTGTGTGTGTGTCTATGTGTGTATATGTATGTGTGTGTATGTGTATGTATGCATGTATGTATGCATATGCATGTGCATATGTATGCATATGTATGCATGTGTGTGTATGTGTGTGTATGCATGTAAGTATGTATGTATGCATAAGCATATGCATTATGTATGCATGTATGCATGTATGTGTATGTGTGTATATGTCTCTCTACATGTGTGTATGTGTATGCATATGTATGCATGTATGTGTATGTGTGTGTATGTCTCTCTACGTGTGTGTGTGTATGTATATGTGTGTGTGTATGTGTTTATGTGTGTGTGTGTCTATGTGTGTGTGTCTATGTGTGTATGTGTGTATGTGTGTTTGTGTCTATGTGTGTATGTGTGTGTCTATGTGTGTATATATGTGTGTAACTATATAGATGTGTCTGTATGCATGTGTATGTGCATGTGTAAATGTGCCTAGATGTGTGTGTGTAAGTGTGTATGTGTCTATGAGTGTGTATGTGTTTATGTGTGTGTATGTGTCTATGTGTGTATGTGCCTATATGTGTGTATGTTTCTATGTGTGTGTATGTGTCTATGTGTGTATGTGTATGCATGTAAGCATGTATCTATGCATATGCATGTGCGTTATGTATGCATATGTATTCATGTGTGTGTATGTGTGGGTATGTGTGTCTATGCATGTAAGTATGTATGTATGCATATGCATATGCATTATGTATGATATGTATGCATGTATGTGTGTGAATGTCTCTTTACGTGTGTGTATGTATGCATATATACATGTGTATGTGTGTGCCTCTCTCTACGTGTGTGGGTCTGTGTGTCTATCTGTGTATATGTATGTGTGTGTATGCATGTAAGCATGTATATATGCATATGCATGTGTATTATGTATGCATATGTATGCATGTGTGTGTATGTGTGTGTATGTGTGTGTATGCATGTAAGTATGTATGTATGCATATGCATATGCATTATGTATGCATGTATGTGTATATGTGTATATGTGTGTATGTCTCTCTATGTGTGTGTGTATGCATGTATGCGTATGTGTGTGTATGTCTCTCTACATGTGTGTGTGTATGCATATATGTGTGTGTATGTGTCTATGGGTGTGTGTGTGTGTGTATGTGTGTGTATGTGTGTGTGTCGATGTGTGTATGTGTGTGTGTCTGTGTGTATATACGTGTGTATCTATATATATGTCCATATGCATGTGTATGTGTGTGTGTAAATGCCTCTGGATGTGCGTGTGTTTAAGTGTGTATGTGTCTATGAGTGTGTATGTGTTTATGTGTGTGTATGTGTCTATGTAAGTGTATGTGTCTATGTGTGTATGTGTATCCATGTATGTATGCATATGCATGTGCTTATCTATGCATATGTATGCATACGTGCGTGTATGTGTGTGTATGCATGTAAGTATGTATGTATGCATATGTATACGCATTATGTGTGCATGTGTCTATGTGTGCATGTGTCTATGTGTGCATGTGTCTATGTGTGCATGTGTCTATGTGTGTATGTGTGTATGTGTGTGTGTATGTGTGTGTGTGTATGTGTGTGTGTCTATGTGTGTGTGTGTATGTGTGTGTGTCTATGTGTGTATGTGTGTGTATGCATGTGTATGTGTGTGTAAAGTTGTGTGTATATGTGTGTGTATGTGTGTGTAAAGTTGTGTGTATATGTGTGTGTATGTGTCTATGTGTGTATGTATCTATGTGTGTGTATGTGAATGCATGTATCTCTGCATATGCATGTGCATTATGTATGCATATGCATGCATATGTGTGTGTATGTGTGTGTATGCATGTAAGTATGTATGTATGCATATGTTTATGCATATGCATTATGTATGAATATGTATGCATGTATGTGTATGTGTGTGTATGTCCCTCTCTATGTGTCTGTGTGTGTATGCATATATGTGTGTGTATGTGTGTGTGTGTCTATGTGTGTATGTGTATGTGTATGTGTATGTGTGTATGTGTGTATGTGTGTATGTGTGTATGTGTGTATGTGTGTATGTTTGTATGTGTGTATGTGTGTATGTGTGTATGTGTGTATGTGTGTATGTGTGTATGTGTGTATGTGTGTATGTGTGTATGTGTGTATGTGTGTATGTGTGTATGTGTGTATGTGTGTATGTGTGTATGTGTGTATGTGTGTATGTGTGTATGTGTGTATGTGTGTATGTGTGTATGTGTGTATGTGTGTATGTGTGTATGTGTGTATGTGTGTATGTGTGTATGTGTGTGTATGTGTGTATGTGTGTATGTGTGTGTATGCATGTAAGCATGTATGTATGCATATGCATGTGCATTATGTATGCATATTTATGCATGTGTGTGTATGTGTGTGTATGCATGTAAGTATGTATGTATGCATATGCATATGCATTATGTATGCATGTATGTGTATGTGTGTGTGTATGTCTCTCTACGTGTGTGTGTGTATGCATATTTGTGTGTGTATGTGTCTATATGTGTGTGTGTATGTGTGTGTGTATGTGTGTGTGTGTGTCTATGTGTGTATGTGTGTGTGTGTGTCTATGTGTGTATGTGTGTGTCTATGTGTGTATATACATGTGTATCTATATATATGTGTTTGTATGCATGTGTATGTGTCTGTGTAAATGTGTGTGGATGTGTGTGTGTGTAAGTGTGTATGTGTCTGTGTGTTTATGTGTATGTGTTTGTGTGTGTCTATGTGTGTATATATGTGTTTCTATGTGTGTATGCATGTGTCTATGTGTGTGTACATGTGTGTGTATGCATGTGTATATGTGTATGTAAATTAGTGTGTATATGTGTGTGTGTAAATCTGTGTGTATGTGTGTATGTGTCTATGTGTGTATGTGTGTGTATCTATTTGTCTATGTGTGTCTATGTGCATATACATGTGTATGTGTATATATATGTGTGTATGCATGTGTATGTGTGTGTGGAAATGTGTGTGGATGTGTGTAAGTGTGTATGTGTTAAATATGTATGTGTGTGCGTCTATGTGTATGTGTGTGTGTGTGTCTATGTGTGTATGTGTGTGTGTCTATGTCTCTATGTGTGTGTGTGTCTATGTGTGTGTGTCTATGTGTATGTGTGTGTGTGTGTGTGTCTATGTGTGTATATGTGTGTGTGTATGCATATGTACATGTGTGTGTAAATCTGTGTGTGTATGTGTGTGTGTGTCTGCATACCTTGCTTCAAAAGACATGTGTGCTAAAACCGTCTCTCTCTCTCTCTCTATCTATCTATCTATCTATCTATCTATCTATCTATCTATCTATCTATCTATCTCTCTCTCGCATCCTAATGTGCTGGGAGAAATCGAATTTTTGTTTTAACATTCTAGAGCATCGCTTATGCGATGCTCTGGAATACCAGGACGTCAGGTATGCAATGCTCAAGCATCGGAGGCAGTTTTCCAACATCGTTAAAAGCATCGCTGGCTAGCAACACTCTTTGTGATGCATATTTTTAGCATCGCATAAGCGATGCTATGCATCACATATGCGATGAGTCATGTTTTTTTAATAAAAAAAAGGTTCATCGCGTATGTGATGCTAGCATCACATATGCGATGAGACCCGCTTTTTTTCACTGGGGGGCATTGCTAGGCCCCCCCTATTTCTAGTAGTGCCCCTCTCGAGTATGTTATCCCTGAAAGACCCTTGTTGTAGTGGGGGTTCCATGTAGTACGTTGAGGGGTAGTGTCCATCATGTATCAGCAAGAGTGGTTGGTCTTTCAAATGTAGCAGGGTGCGTTGTCCGATTCTTCATTATGGTGTTGCTAGCCTTTGCGAGTTTGAGTCCCTTTGTATGTACTACTTCCTTGGATTCCAACATGACCACATCTTTGTGAGCTTGCAAGAATGGCTAGTTGCCCAAAAGAGGTTGTCCATGTTGATGTTGAGCAGCTGTTGGTTATGAATTGCTTCTTATGTATTTATGTTGTAACCTTGATGTACTCTAGATCTTTCAAAAATGATGTTCGTAGTATTCATGCCAAGTACTCACAACCCATAATGAATGATCGGTATGTGTGTTCTTGCATGGATCAAAGAAAATATGTGCCTTGTGCACGACTTGTAATGTGGCCCTATGCATGCTTACTTGGGGAATGCATTTCAAAACGTATGGTGCAAAAGAATTTGGGTCTTGAGCTAGTCTCAAGGGCATGCTAACGAAGAGGTTTCCTAATCTACATTGTGATAGTGTTGCCAAAGTAGGTGATTCCTACCAATGTGAAAGGTCGATGAATGTTCATATTTCCTGTGGTACTCCCATCATGGTGATTGACCATGGCCATCTCTTCCATTGTTGATAGATGTCCTTGTTGATGATTTACTGATGAATTTCTTCAAGCGCACTGTCTTGGTCCTTGGTCTCTCTCTCTCTCTATTTTTTCTTTTTCCTTTCTTTCCTTTCTTTTTTTTTAACAATGTCACAAAAGAAGAGAAAAGAGGTTAGTATAAAAAAAACTAGTTGACATATGTCAATGTGCTCTTTTTCTTGTGACTCTCAAATATTTCTATTCACGGCCATGTAATGTGGCCCTATATTAATGCATACTTTGGAAATGCATGCTCTGAATGGTGCAATAGACAAGGTTGTGCAAGAAGCACATGGTTTTTGGATGTCGATGCATCCAATGTTACGTGTAGATGTTGATGCAGTCTTTGTTGGAGGTAGCCATTGGATCTCGAAATGATGTGATCAGTTGATGTTTGAATGACAACTGATCATTCCTCCTTATAGGCATCCATTTTAGAACAGTGTTTGGATGCCTATAGATCACTTGTGGCCTCTTCCTTGTTGGATGGTTTCTTAAATTTTGTATCCCTCGTGGTTGTGTCTTTGGTTTTATGGGGGCTACTAATGCTTTTGGCTTCCAAACCCATACTCTTGATGATTGTCTTCTTACTATTGCTGAGGAGGTGCATTGATCTTCTTGTGATCTCTATGCTTGGTTCTGAATCTTGCTTCTCCTTGGCTTCTTTGTTGAGACTTTTCTTGTGTGGGAAAGCATAGAGTTTTGTGGATGTAAAAGTTCCTTGGGTACCCACATGTGTGATCGCCCTTGTTGAGCAATAGCTAATTTCTTAGGCACGCACATTTGTACCTTAGTGTGATCGGCCTTCCTTGATTGCTTCAGTACCCAAATTTGGAGTGCTCGTTGAGAATATATTTGTTGTTTGACTATTGGTTTTCTTGGCTTTTGTTGTTGTTTCTCTGCTAATGAATTTGAGTGCACTAATGCGATTGGTTGCTCTCCCTTTTGTACCCAAATCTGCTTCACGCTAGGAAGTACTTTCTTCTTAATATCTGTTTGTCTAGTTGATATAGCAATACTCTTGTATTGTTTCTCTTATCTCTATGGTTGAACTGCTACAGATGGTTGAGGCTTTGTAAAAGAAGGAAGTTTCAACGGGTCTTTGACTCTTTTGTTGGAGGCAGCATCCTTCTGCATCATAGTTCTTTGGACACATACAACACCTTTTCCTTTGAGATTATTCTGAGAAGAACTAAGAGAATGGGTGATACCTAGATTTATTATCATGTGATTCTCTAATTCTATTGTAATGCATTGGTCATGTACCCATACGTGGAGAAGTCCACTTCTTAGGTTTAATTTGACTGCATGGCCATAAATCCAATCTTGTCGCAAAACAAGAGGTTCCGTGAGGTCCTCATCTTGACACACTAGCATTTTGACTATCATCGGGACATCTTGAAGGTAGATGGAAAGCTCCACCTCTCCCAAAAACGGGGTTTCCATGCCTCCCAAACCTATGAGATAGGCTTCTATGCAATTGAAGTCCAATTGTAGATCTGGTAGTATGAGAATCTAACTGCACTAGTTGTTGGATCTGAGTCAATCAATGCCCTCATAGCCCTTACATTCTTTCCTTTTCCTACCTCTATGGTCACAAAGGGACGTCGATCAATTATTCAACAAGTAATTACACCCGATGTTTGGCACATGGCTATGTGATATCTTGGGGCATTGGGATTAACATCTAGGCCTTGTTGCCTTAACTTATTTCTCCTAACACACTCTCTAGCCTCTACCTGTGCTTCCTCTCTAACCCTTAACTCTTTTGTTTTTCGCTTCTTAGCAATGTTGAGTCTCATTAACATATCCTATGTAAGAGGTTCTTGATATAGCTTGACTCTACATCCACTAATATAGCTTGGCAATATGTCACCTTCTAGCGAGGCCAATTGAACTGCACCGCTAGTGGAAATTCTATTAATGATCATGGGTCCATATCCTTTTTTTTCCAATTTATGAGCATGTTGCTTTAGTGTGTAAACCAACACTAGGTCTCCCGCTTTCAATCCTTTATCCTTGATGTGTGCATCAAAGTATGCCTTTTGTCTTTTCTTTGTAGCATAAATACCCGCTGCGGCTCGTAGTCTCATCTCACCTAAGCATTCTAAATCGAAGATCCTGGAGGAAAAGTCATGCCCATTCCACTCGTGTTCTTGTGCTACTTTAAAGTTGGGATCAAAAAATATAATGGTAGCACAACATTTTATCTGAAGACCATCTAAAAGGGGGTGGCATTGAGTACCGTTTTGTAGGGAACTCGATAAGCCCAAACAACATGATGAAGTTGTTCATCCCAATCAGAGCAATTATTATTTACCAATTTTGTCAATATGTTACATAGGATCTTATTTGTGCTCTTGACTTGTCTGTTAGCTTGCGGATGATAAGGGGTAGAATTCTTATGTATTACCAAGAATTCTTGGAGAAGGTTTTCAATAACTTTGTTCAAGAAGTGTGTGCATCTATCCCTTACTACCTCTATTGGTAGTCCATATCTGGTGAACAAATTCTCAAATAAGAACTTAGCCATGGTTTGAGCATCATTCTTTGTTTTGAATTTGACTTCCTCCCACTTGGTAAGGTAATCAGTGGCTACAATGATGTATTCCACATGGGAGTTCCTAGCCTGGGGAATAATAGGACCTACAAACTCTATATCCCACTTCGAGAATGCACGTCCTCCCATCATTGGTCTCAGAGGCATCTTGACTTTGCTAATTGGATATTGTGCATATGGCATGTGTCGCATCTCTTCACATAGGTATGTGCATCCATATGAAGAGTGGGCCACCAAAGTCTTGAGAATAGAATGGTCTTGATTACTCGGTCAAGACCAAAGTGTCCACCTGCAACACCACTATGTGCAGTTTCTAAGATTTTCAAATAGTATGATTTCTGAACGCACAATCTTAAGGAACCATCTTTGCCTCTTTGGTATAGGTTGTCTCCAACTAAGGCATAGTCTTGAGCCTCTTGCTCCATGCTTTGTTTTCTTGCTAGACTAGCCTCGCTGGGTAGTGTTCTCGATCTCATAAATTCTACCAATGGGGCACTCCATTCATGAATTAATGAAACATGATAAAAGGTGGCATGCTCCACTAGGGGTTTTTCCTAGCACATTAGACAATTCTTAATCCACTCACGTATATCGTTTTCCATACTAGGCCATTACACTCCTAACCATTTTAAATTTTTCAATGTTCGCTTTTTAGAATAGCGATTCTGTAGCAATCCTTCATGGCTTGTTGCAACGAGTTGTTATGTTCATCCTCCTCGACACAACAAGCTAATACACCCTCCGTATCTTGTTTGTACATACTTCCTACCAATATTTGATATTTTTGTGATTTGAAAATTTCTTCTTTGTCCTTTTTCACATTCTTATTTGCAAGTCCAAAGGTTAAGACATGTACCAACTTATTTGCCCATTTAGGAACAAATTCTAAATTGAACAAATAAGAATCGGGCAATTCATCACACACTCCTTGTGGTGACTCTCCTAAAGTGATGCCAGAAAGGTGATCTGCCCTAAGGTGGGTTCTACCTTTCCTAATAACAACTTTAAAGTCATATTCCATTAGTAAGAGGAACCATCTTACTAAGCATCCTGTATTGCAAGGTTTATTAACCAAATAAAATAATGCCTAATGATTAGTGAAAAACTTGAACTTGTTGGCCAGTAAATAGTGTCTAAACTTCTTCATGGCATACACCATGCCTAAGCCTTCTCTCTCGGTAGCGGTATAGTTTCATTCAGCTGCATTTGGTTGTCTGCTAGCATATGCTATATGTAAATCTAGATTTCCTTCACATATGGGTTGTGTTAGCACACATCCTCTTGCATGATTGGATGCATCTGCATGGACAATGGATTATTCCAATCAGGAGTAGTAAGTATTGGTGTCGTGCACAAATGTCGCTTCAACTCATTGAAGGAGTTCTCCCATTCATCATTCCACTCGAAATTTGTTGGTAGAGCATAAAGAGGTTTAGCTATGATGTCATACATGTAGATAAACCTACAGTAATATCCACAATGGCCCACAAAGGCATGTACCTCTTTAACATTCCTTGGCCTTGGCAACTTTTCTATGGATCTGACGTTGTCCTCATCTGTTGATATTCCATTCTTAGAAACAATAGGACCTAAGATCTTACCTTGTCATACCATGAACACACACTTCTCTGGGTTTAGGCAGACTCGATACTCTCTACACTTGTTGAAGATTTGTTTAAGCTCTGGGATGTGGAGTCTTCTTTCTTGGGAATGAGCACATAAATCATCCACATATACTTCTAAGCTCTTTTGCAAGAACTCTCTGAACACATGACACATGAGCCTTTGGAATGTTGTAGGTGCATTGGTGAGTCCAAATGGCATCACACAAAATGGAAAGATTCCCCACTCTATGGTGAAGGCCGTTTTGTGTTGATCTTTTGGGGCAATGGCTACTTGGTTGTAACCTGAAAATCCATCAAGGAAACTATAAAATTCCTTGCCTGCAACACGCTCCAATAAATGTTTAGTGATTGGGAGTGGATAACTATCTCTAATCATAGCGGCATTAACTTTTTTAACGTCAAAACACACTCGCAACTTCCCGTTCTTCTTGGGCACCACTACAATGGGGGATACCCATTCAGTATGCTCAATCTCATAGATAAATCCAGCTTCAATCAGTCCGTCAATTTCTTCTTTTATTTTTGTTGCATAAGTGTCATTATATGTGTAGGGCTTTTGTTTGGTGGGCTTGGCATCAGCTATCACGAGGATTGTATGGGAGCATATTGTTGGATCTACCCCCTTTAAGTCTCATAGGTCCATGCAAACACGTCCCTATATTCCCTTAATAAAGCTACAAGCTCTATTTCTTCTTTTGCACTTAGGTCTTCTCTTATGTACATACATCACTCTTCATTCCCTTCAATGGTTACTACAATTTTTTTGGCCTTTTCTTTATTATCATATGCTTCTCCTGTGATGGCCTCTCTTTTAGGCATTCGTAACAAAATTTTCCGGTCTTCAACTTCATATTTCTTAAAATTCTCTAGTACTTCAAACAATGATTCCTCCTCTTCTTGTTTCGCTCCTTTTCTTTTCTTTTTCTTTTGACTACCTTCACTTTCCTCCCTTGAATTTATAGTTTTAATGCTTGTGAGAGGTTCTTCTTCCTTTTGCGTAAATACTCCTACATCTTCTAGATAGTGATTTTCTGAGTCAAAGCAATTATCCATCACAATGGACTCTAGATCCTCCATGTCCTCTTCTTCTTCTACGACCTCATTAGAGTCACACTCCTCTAGCAAGGGTTCACACATGAACAAAGAGATATCATAACCTTCCTCATCTCTGCAACCTTGCACATCCACAAATGAGTATCTTAATGCAACCAAGATGGATCAGAAGAATTTTCAGAGTGCATAGAGATTGAATCTTCTTGCACCTTGTGGATAGGATTCCATTGTAGCGGTGGTACATCTCTAAATGTATAATCCTTTAGATTGACCTTGGTTGTGACCCCTAAGCGCCGCTAGTACAAGGAGTTCGTTCCCCAATCTTGAACTATTTGCAGTTGTTGTAGGAAGGGTCTTCCTAGTATCATCTCATAGGCATTATTTTTTCCAAAGTCACGTATAGCAAAGGTGTGTTCATACTCTACACCACAAGTGGTTAGAGTTATCCCTTCTAGCAATCCTAGAGGTCTTTCAATATGGTTATCTGCCATTTGAAGCTTCATTCTAGTTGGTCTTAATGCATGTTTGCCCCATTGCTTCCACAAAGAGGTGGTCGCAATAGCAACACAAGCACCGGAATCTAAGATAGCTTTGGTTGTGTAACCTTGATAGGTGATTGGAAGATAAGTATTACCTTCTTCACCTTCACTCATATCTCCTATTTTGTCTATAGGTATCTCTGGCACGTTTTTATTAGAGCCTACTTTTGATGTATTGGAAGCAAGAATGCTCCAAGGGATTGGTGAGAATAAACTAGACTCCAATAGCTATCCAATGATATAGGAATTATATCAAATGGATACACAAGGAGGCAGAACCAATGCTAACAACTCAAGGGTAGAGAATTGCAATGTTGCCTATGCACACACATAGATATGACTACTTACGAGTGAGATATAGGGGAACATGGATGAGACGGATGGGAAGTGTGGATCCCAGAAAGGGGAAGGTCTGATTATGGGTAAGCAGGGAAGCCTAGGCTACCTTCTGTCAGCCGTGGGTGTCCCTCTATGCTAGGTACTAGCAGGTGTCCAATGATGGGTTCAATAGGTGAGAATGGTGAAGTGAAAAAAGGGTTGGTAACAGAAGAAAAGATGGTGGCCTGAGATGTTGATTCACAAAAGGAAAAGGATGTTAAAGAGGCTAGGGTTTGGGTCATGGTTGTTATTAGTACAATGGTTTCAGTAGTGGTTGGTGGCAGAGGTGGGGGTGAGGGATGAAAGGGAGGAGATGGGAGTTGCTAGGGTGAAATTGGGGATGTTTGAATAAAAATTTCAGTAGTAAGGTCAATGGTGGTGGTTGGGGTGGTTGTTGGTTCTATGGTTGACTCCGGCTCAGATACTGGTATTCGTATGTTCTTGCCTACCCTTGGTAGTGTGTCATCTCTACATTTGTCATACCAAACTGACTAGCAGACTGATGTGTAGATGGCCTCTTGGACTCCTAAGGATTTTGACATTAATTTGAGGATGGTGATGAAATGTTGGTCCATGCCTTCTTTTGCTAACATCTATTCGATCAGGGCTTGGCCTGATGCGAATGAAATTCTATGCCTTTATTGCATTGCTTTCATCATGTCAAATAGCATTTGCAACTGGGATGTGTATGCAGGAGCACTGTTGGGGGATTCTTGGACGAGAAGGAGTTTGAGGGTTTGTAGGAGAAAAAGGAAAGAATGAAGAAAGAAATGAGCTGGGAAACTTCACAGAGGAAATAACCTTGGAAGCTTCTGCAGAAGCACACCTTGGAATCTTGAGTTTGATTAAAGTAAAATAATTACAATATTTGAGCACAATCCGAGTCAATACTTCTGTGCGCACTACAGAGGGTGCTTAATTACAAAAATACCAATTATCCCGAAGTCTTCTTGCAGTCGGCCTCCTCTGCACTAGTCCTCTACTTGCTTCAAGCTTATCCTTGTGCACACCTTGCACCAAGCTTCCACCAAGATGAGGAATGAGTATCTTCTGTCGGCATGCACACTGCACAGAGACCTTGAGGTCCTTGGGGTCTAGCTTCGCACTCTCTGCATTCTTCCTTAGCCACCTCTCTTGCACTCTTCACTTCCACCTCTCTGTCGTACCCTGGTGTCCCTTGCACTTCTCTCTCTTTCTTACCTCCAAAATGTGTCACCAAGAATAGCCTTTGTCTTTCTTTGTTGAGTGTGCCGGTTCCGTGCACTCTAACTGTAATACAATCTTGATGCCCTTTCAATGTCCCAAGATTGTCTTTTTAACTGGCAGCCAACGACTCACTACTTTGACATGTAGTGACTTTAGACTTAAATCAATATTTTGATTGGGCGGCCATATTTCCACATGTGCATACAGCCGCTTCACATGCCTTTATTTTTTTCCTTTTACTTCGTCAATTTTGCCTCAAAGAGGGGTTTACCTGGACCCGATTACTTTGAACACCCTTTGACCTTAAGGGAATTAGCAAAAATACTTCTGCAATACCTCTTGTCTGTGAACAATTAAAGACCTTATTTATGAACAATTGAATGTGCACTACCTGTGCACTTTGACCCTGGAATTTTGATACTTTAGTCTTGCCTATGCATAGCTGTGACCTTGACTTTGCTAGTTTCAACCAATTAGGGCTCAACAGATGCCCACCTCCTAATGTTCTCTCCGTCCCGGAGAGACAGCAGACACGATATAGAGGGGAACAGCAACTCAAGAACAGAGTGGAACAGCAGAAGAAACATAGAGGGAACGTAGGCATGAAAATAGATAAGGATTGACTTTATTGATTAAGGAAGAAAACCCGATTAATCCCGCTACAAAAATTTATTTATCCCTGATGAGACAAAATCAGAAGGATGAGAGTTTTATTGCACATCTATAAGGAAATGAAGCCAATAACAAGGAATGGAGAAGTTGGCTTGCAAATTATTGAGAGGGTGGATTGATGCCGGCATCGGATGGTTGTGGAGAGGAGGGCAGGGGAGCAGAAGCCTGCTCAATCATATGCTGGAGAGAACTAAGGCACTGCCTAAGGTGGTCCCGTTCGCGTTTGATCCGCCGGCACGCAGCATTATCACATAACCCTAAAGAAGAGCGATTTTGAAGATCGGATAAGTTAATGCGAATTCGGCCATATCACAGTATTTGTCGCGCTCATCTTTGAGTAAGCGGGCTGTTTCATGGAGGGATTGCCATTGAGAGTGAGCTATTCGATTGATGTTGTCTATGGTATTAATGTATTGTTGATGAATAGAAGCGGCAGGTGATACAGAATCCAAAGACACTTTGGAGGCATGAGCACTGCCAGAAGCAGCTGCACTGGCATCGCGGAGCAAATGAAAAAAGGAAGGGGCGGAAGGGATATCAATTGGAGGGGAGGGTGCAACAGATGGATCGGGATGATGGACAGGAGATGCCGGCGGAGGGGGTCGTGGGAATGGAACTGCAGTGGGCGGAGCGGGTGCGGAAGGAGGAGGACGAGGTGGTGTACAGGTTGGGTTATGGGTGTTGAGCTGCGTTTGAACGAGCGGCCGGAAAGTTGTTGTGGAAGAAGGGCCAGGTGCCGGAGCAGGATCAGGGGAAGGAATAGACGCGATATCCGGAGAGGAGGAAACGATATGCGGAGAAGAGTGTAGAGGGGGGGAAGTGCGATCAGGGGGAGCGGATAGCGGGGTGGAAACGGAGGCTGAGTCGATGGAGATTGGAGGAGAGGGGGGAGGATTGGAAGTGGAAGGTAAGTTGGGCTACGACGGAAGTAGAGGGGGATGAGGTGGTGTACAGGTTGGGTTGTGGGTGTTGAGCTGCGTTTGAACGAGCGGCCGGAAAGTTGTTGTGGAAGAAGGGCCAGGTGCCGGAGGAGGATCAGGGGAAGGAATAGGCGCGATATCCGGAGGGGTGCGGAAGGAGGAGGACGAGGTGGTGTACAGGTTGGGTTGTGGGTGTTGAGCTGCGTTTGAACGAGCGGCCGGAAAGTTGCTGTGGAAGAAGGGCCAGGTGCCGGAGCAGGATCAGGGGAAGGAATAGGCGCGATATCCGGAGAGGAGGAAACGATATGCGGAGAAGAGTGTAGAGGGGGGGAAGTGCGATCAGGGGGAGCGGATAGCGGGGTGGAAACGGAGGCTGAGTCGATGGAGATTGGAGGAGAGGGGGGAGGATTGGAAGTGGAAGGTAAGTTGGGCTACGACGGAAGTAGAGGGGGATGAGGGTCAGAGCGCGATGGGATGTGGTAAAGCCAAGCAAGGAATGGACCAGAATATATGGAGAATGTGCGAGAACATCTGGAGACAGCTTCACGAAGTCGACGAGAGCGCAAATTTAAGGAACCATAGATGAGGGCGGAGTAAGGGTATGGGCGGCTATGTAGGAAGCAAAAAAGCGGATCAGCAATGCGAATATCAGACCATGGTAGTGAAGATGTGGGACTACGAAGCAAAAAGAAGAAAATGAATGCATTGAGTATGGAGGTCATGCGGATGGAAAAGCGGGCATTAGTGTCGAAGCGATCTTGACAAAAGGCAATTGTGGCAGAGGTTGACAATCCAGAATATAAGAACGGAGGAGTACGGAATTCGTCGGGGCAAGAGCCGAGGCTGGCAGCAAGAGTGGAAATGGAGAGAGGGCCTGTGCGAAAATTAGGAAAGAGGCGGATAGCTTCATAGACGTCACAGTAATTGGAGGGATCATTCAGGAAAACGTTGGCCAAGCCCCAGAGACTCGCCTGCTGAAGATTGTCGACAGAGAAAAGGCGACGGAGTTCGATGGTTGGGAGAGATAAATGAATACGAATCTGCATATCTAAATCAGGTGGATAAAAGATGCGCATATAATCTCCTGAGGGCGAATTTGGTTGCGAGGTATGAGAAGCGGAAGGAGAAGGAGAAGGATGGCGAGGGAGTGGATGTGGAGAATAGATATCCGTGGAATCAGATTGAACCGAATAAGTGGGAATATGTAGGATGGCAGGAGGATTGGAGGAAGGCGATGCATCATGGTGTAGGTCAGTGGACACGGGCAACGAAGGGAGCTGAGAGTGGAGGCCGGTGGTGGGTGGAGCAGACACAAGAGGAGGGTAATTCGGATTGGTTGTATGCAGTGTTGAAGGAGTGAGTTCCGAGATGTCGTCCAGTGCGGTGGGATCGGCCATAGAGGTCGGCGTAAAAAGAAGGACCCGTAGAGAGTGACGTGGTTTACCCACTCTGGTAAAACTAGAAAATTCTAGACTTCCCTTCCTCCGTCTCTGCTGGAAGCCAACTCCCCAGCAGCTGGGGTTGACCTGGGGCACTTAGAAGCCCGACGACACGGGTGGCAGGAGAGGTGGGTGGGCCGGTGGGCGGGGTGGTGGGTGGGCGGGTGGGCGGGGGGTGGGCGTGTGGGCGTGTGGGCGGGGGGGTGGGTGGCGGTTGGGCGGGGGGGTGGGTGGCAGATGGGCGGGGGGTGGGCGGGTGGGCGGGGGGGGTGGGTGGGCGGGTGGGTGGGTGGGTGGGCGGGTGGGTGGGCGGGGGGTGGGCGGGGGGGTGTGCGGGCGGGTGGGCGGGGGGTGGGCGGGGGGGTGGGCGGGGGGGTGTGCGGGGGGGTGTGCGGGCGGGTGAGCGGGGGGGGGTGGGCGGGGGGGTGGGCGGGGGGGTGTGCGGGGGGGTGTGCGGGCGGGTGGGTGGGTGGGCGGGCGGGTGGGCGGGGGGGTGGGCGGGGGGGTGTGAGGGCGGGTGTGCGGGCGGGTGTGCGGGGGGGTGGGCGGGGGGGTGGGCGGGTGGGTGGGCGGGGGGGTGGGCGGGGGGGTGTGCGGGGGGGTGTGCGGGGGGGTGTGCGGGCGGGTGGGCGGGCGGGTGGGCGGGGGGGTGGGCAGGCGGGTGGGCGGGGGGGTGGGCGGGGGGGTGTGCGGGGGGGTGTGCGGGCGGGTGTGCGGGCGGGTGGGCGGGGGGGTGGGCGGGCGGGTGGGCGGGGGGGTGGGCGGGGGGGTGTGCGGCCGGGTGTGCGGGGGGGTGGGCGGGGGAGTGGGCGGGGGGGTGGGCGGGGGGGTGGGCGGTGGGGTGTGCGGGGGGGTGTGCGGGGGGGTGTGCGGGCGGGTGGGCGGGCGGGTGGGCGGGGGGGTGGGCGGGGGGGTGGGCGGGGGGGTGTGCGGGGGGGTGTGCGGGCGGGTGGGCGGGCGGGTGGGCGGGGGGTGGGCGGGGGGGTGGGCGGGGGGGTGTGCGGGGGGGTGTGCGGGGGGGTGTGCGGGCGGGTGGGCGGGGGGGTGGGCGGGGGGGTGGGCGGGGGGGTGTGCGGGCGGGTGGGCGGGGGGTGTGCGGGCGGGTGGGCGGGGGGGTGGGCGGGGGGGTGTGCGGGGGGTGTGCGGGCGGGTGGGGGGGGGTGGGCGGGGGGGGTGGGCGGGGGGGGGGGGCGGGGAGTGTGCGGGTGGGTGTGCGGGGGGGTGTGCGGGGGGGTGGGCGGGGGGGTGGGAGGGGGGGTGGGCGGGTGGGTGGGCGGGGGGGTGGGGGGTGGGTGGGCCGGTGGGCGAGGGGGTGGGCGGGTGGGTGGGGGGGGGGCGGGTGGGTGGGCGGGTGGGGGGTGGGTGGGGGGGTGAGCGGGCGCAGGGGCTGCTGATGGGGAGGGTGGGGTGGGATGGCGGGGTAGAGGGAGGGGAAGGGTGAGGGGGTATGGGGGGGAGTAGGAGGGGGGTTTGGAGGGGGCGTCCGCGGGGAGTTGGAGAGGCTATGGAGGGGGAAGGTGGGGGAGGGATAGGGAGGGGGAAAAGAGGAAATGGTAGTCGGTGGTGGTGGTACGTAGGTGAGGAGGAGGGTGAAGGCGGTTGAGGAGGAGGGGGGAGGAGGGGAGGCGGGAGTGGAGTGGAGGGGGGGCGAGGATCGAGGCGGGTGGCACAGAGGTTATTGCTTTAGCCTCGGGAGTCAACCATTGAAAAGCCACGCAAGCTTTTGAAGAGCTGGGCAACCTGAAGAGCTGGGCAACCTGTAGCCTCCGGCATTGCAGACTTCTGATATGATCTTGCAGCAAGATGGCGTTGAAGGCAGAATGAATGAGGCTACCCATTATATAGCAATGAGAATTAAGGGCTCACCTCACAGCAAGGGATGGTGTAGCATGAAAGAGTGTTCAAAAGAGAGGAGAAGCCAAATTTAATCTCATCCATCCAAGAGGTAAACAAAGAAAAGGCTAGCCTTAAAAGCTAGTTTGTGGAACTAAGAGCCATCAAATTTTGTGTATGTGAGCACATATTTTTTTTCTTTTTTAGTAATTATTAGCAATGATTAAAAGGACACAATAGAAAAACAAAATGACCTAAGAACAATGGAGGGGGATGTTAGAACGTTTTATGATAGGCTTTGAGTCTAGAAATATTTACTAGCGGCAGTGTGGCTCCATTGAGTGTTTCTAACTGCACAGCGCCCCAATGCAACGTCTTCAAAACACGAAAAGGGCCCTCCCAATGAGGGATCCATTTCCCTTTTGCATTCGTATGAAGGTTAGGTTTATGGAGAAGATCTAACATGCCTGCCTCGATGTTGTTGTTCCACAGATATCGGTCATGTGCCTCCTTCCTCTTCATCTGAGTCTCTATCAATTGTTTGGTCGCTTGTAGACGAATCTCCTCCACTTGATGTAGTGCTCCTAGCCTTTGAGAAACATCACAATCCTTCTTTCCCTGCATGAATTCCAGCTTAGGTGATCCATGTAAAAATTCAAATGGCTCGATGGGTAATATGCCATAAACAAGTTGGAATGGGGAATATCCGGTGGCCTCTTTGTAAGCTAACCTGTATGCCCATAGTGTACCTTGGTAAGCAATGCCCCAGGAAGTGGGCTGCAACATACACTCCTTTCTTAACATTGAAATTAAAACCTTATTTGTCGATTCAGCCTGTCCATTTGCTCTTGGATAGTAAGCACAAGAGGTCCTATGAAGAATCCTATACCTGTTGAAGATTTCTTGCAGGACTTTATTTACAAAATGGGTACCCTGATCAGTGCAAATTTCAAGTGGACAACCAAACCTGCAAATGATGCTACTATAAATGAAATCAGCAACAGTTTGGGCAGTGCAATCGGGGGAGGCAATAGCTTCCGCCCACTTTGTCGCATAATCTGTAGCTATCAAGAGATATTTTTCTCTAACACTAACTCTTTTATTTTGCATTGGGTGACCACCAGTAAGGGTTTGGCTAACCACTTCTTAACAAAGAAATCATGCGGTGGATCTGGTAGTTTAGCCATTAGTGCTTTGGCCCTGGTCACAAACTCTGGGAATTTTTCTCCTGGACCCAATCTCAAGTTTTCTAGCTCTTCTATAATTATCTCCGCAGTGTTGCCATGCTGAAACTGATTTTTGAAGGCCTCTTTCATCAAATCCCAAGAGGTAAAGTGATTTTCAGCAAACTGGCTAAACCACTTGTCTGCCAATCCTTCCAATGTGGCCGGGAAGAGTATCAAGAAGGCATCTTCCCTACCCATTAAACCTCTAGTCTTGCTTAATGCCAGAAATCTTCGAATGTGCTCATCTGGATCCTCATGAGCTAAACCTCTGAAAGAGGGAAATTTTATGTTTAATCTGGAGAGTAAGGTTTCTAGGTCTACCTACCCTGCCATGCTTCTTACTGATGAAGTTGATGAAAGCGGGCTCAATGATCTTCTAACCGCCTTTCTTCTTGTCTGCTTGCACGTGACCCTCAAGGTTTGTGACCGGGTCGCGGTCATGAGCTGTTCATAGTTCACTTCATATGATACACTTGATATAAGTATGTACCTCTTTAGTCAACTGGATAATTATTGTCGACACTGGAATATTGTTCTCCAAGTGCAATAGACCTTCTCTTATGCTCAATTCTCCTTGGAGGTCCCACCGGGCGTGCCAAATTTGTTGGGGGATTCTTGGACGAGAAGGAGTTTGAGGGTTTGTAGGAGAAAAAGGAAAGAATAAAGAAAGAAATGAGCTGGGAAACTTCACAGAGGAAATAACCTTGGAAGCTTCTGCAGAAGCACACCTTGGAATCTTGAGTTTGATTAAAGTAAAATAATTACAATATTTGAGCACAATCCGAGTCACTACTTCTGTGCACACTACAGAGGGTGCTTAATTACAAAAATACCAATTATCCCGAAGTCTTCTTGCAGTCGGCCTCCTCTGCACCAGTCCTCTACTTGCTTCAAGCTTATCCTTGTGCACACCTTGCACCAAGCTTCCACCAAGATGAGGAATGAGTATCTTCTGTCGGCATGCACACTACACAGAGACCTTGAGGTCCTTGGGGTCTAGCTTCGCACTCTCTGCATTCTTCCTTAGCCACCTCTCTTGCACTCTTCACTTCCACCTCTCTGTCGTACCCTGGTGTCCCTTGCACTTCTCTCTCTTTCTTACCTCCAAAATGTGTCACCAAGAATAGCCTTTGTCTTTCTTTGTTGAGTGTGCCGGTTCCGTGCACTCTAACTGTAATACAATCTTGATGCCCTTTCAATGTCCCAAGATTGTCTTTTTAACTGGCAGCCAACGACTCACTACTTTGTCATGTAGTGACTTTAGACTTAAATCAAAATTTTGATTGGGCGGCCATATTTCCACATGTGCGTACAGCCGCTTCACATGCCTTTATTTTTTTCCTTTTACTTCGTCACTTTTGCCCCAAAGAGGGGTTTACCTAGACCCGATTACTTTGAACACCCTTTGACCTTAAGGGAATTAGCAAAAATACTTCTGCAATACCTCTTGTCTGTGAACAATTAAAGACCTTATTTATGAACAATTGAATGTGCACTACCTGTGCACTTTGACCCTGGAATTTTGATACTTTACTCTTGCCTATGCATAGCTATGACCTTGACTTTGCTAGTTTCAACCAATTAGGGCTCAACAAGCACGTATAAGTTATGGTACTTCTTCTTGTTCATCTCAATGTATCTCTTCATGCCGCTTCTTGCCTTCTTCAGATTCATCATCTTCCTCATCATCTTTGTCCTATTCTTCATACACATCAACAATGGTAATGGGTACTTGTGATGTTGTTGCTTGCAGTTGAGCACCTTCCAACTACTGTTCTTCTTTCTCCTCAAGATTTACTTCCCTTAAAATTTGCTCAAAATCTTCATTTTTGAGCTCTTCCAAGGGTGCTCCACCAAGGAATTCAAGGTCCGTGGGAATTGGCAAGAATATCATATTGGGACCTTTAGAGCTTCTTCATGGTAGTCATACTATGAATGGCCTGACCTTTCGAGGTGGGGGAGTGACATCCGGTGTTAAGGTGGCTCCATGTGGTTGCACACATGGTACTTGTATGGCTCCTTGCATCCTCTTGGAAGGTGGTCCAGTTGATGTTCGACCCTTGAATTGTTGTACTCTAGCCCACATGAGAGCCCTTTGGATTGGAATGTCGTAAGCTAGACATCTATAAATGATCCGAGTCAATGCACAACATCCATACAAGATTGAATTTCATGGCCATCGCTTGTGTGCCAAGTCTATTTGATCAATGATCCAACGGGGTAGGTTGATGGTGAGGTTTTGTGTCTCTGCTATGATTCTTGATCTTACACAGCCACTTGTATACTGTGTAGCATGCCAATCAGGTGGGAGGTATAGTTTGTATACTTTCACTCAGGTATTCTTTATCATTCTTTATTTTTTCTCCCATAGTTACTTTGGCCATGTTGGCCTTTAGTGGGAGATTGTTACCATTAGTGTCCATGTGAAAAGCCAAATATCCACCGAACACTTCCTTGTATATGTTCTTTAATAAAACATATAGCGGTCTGGCCAGTCACAGACTATAAGTTCGACTACATTTGTAAGACCTAAGAAGTCTTTCTTCGTGCTCCTCTGAGTAGTGCGTTTTTTTGTGTATTCTGCAGCATCTTTGCAGAGTAGTCTGTGCGGCCTCAGGAGCTCGGTTTTCTACTCTGAGCATATCGTCGTGGAGCTCTTGAGAAGGAGAGCACACTATGGTGCATCGGCTACGGAGTAGTCTGTACGGCCTCAAGAGCTCAGTTTTCTACTCTGAGCATATCGTCATGGAGCTCTCGAGAAGGAGAGCACATTGTGGTGCATCGGCATCAAAATACTTCAGTTTTTGCCTCCTCAATATCAGCTCTCTCATCAACAAGTGCATCATGTAAATCTGCATCAGAAATGGAATGATCTACATATTCACATGAAACTTGTAAAGGCTGAAAATTTTCCACATTAGGACTAGCACTAGATTTTCCATCTGTAAAAAGAGGCAAGAAAGTATCATACATGTCTTTGGAGCTAATAGATGTCTCCTTAGTACATTAAAGTAATGTTTGAATAGCATCTTCCACAAAAACAACATCACGGCTAACTAGAATGTGTTTAGTCTATGGATGATATAGACGATAGCCTTTGCTTTCAAACTATATCCAACAAAAATACATTTCACTACTTTATCATCCAATGTTTTGCATTGTTGTTCAGGCACTAATGTAGGTGAGCAACGAAAAACACACAGGTGAGCAACAAATGGCTTGTGACCATGTGAAGCCTCATATGGAGTGATAGACTAGAATGCTTTAGTGGGACACCTGTTAAGTACATATGTTGCACACATAACAGCCTCAAGCCAAAAACTATGTGGTAAAGCTTGAGTCTTGACCATACACCTCGCCATCTCCATGAGTGACCTATTGTTTCCTTCAACAACTCCATTATGTTGAGGTGTATATGACATTGTACACTGATGTTTTTTCGCATGCTCAACCCAAAATTCATTAAAGGAAGAAGACATATATTCCCCTCCTCGATCAGAACGGAGGGTGCCCATTTTACATGCTAATAGATTTTTAGCAAAACCCAAAACTGTTTGAAGCACGCAAACACTTCAAACTTTGCTTTAAATGGATATACCCATGCATGCCTAGAAAAATCAGCAATGACAATTATGAACTAAAACTAAAGATGGTTTCCAAAATAGGGTGTATGCATAGGACCACAAACATCACTATGAACAAGCTGCAATTTTTGAGTAGCTCAAATTGAACCATCTTTTGGGAAGGAGGAATGTTATATTTTGGCCAAAATATAGCCTTCAGATACACGTTTACCAGGTGCCTCAAGTTTGGGCAAAGAGAACACCATTTCAGATTTTTGGAGGTGTAGCAAACTAGCAAATTTGAGATGACCAAGACGTGCATGCCAAAGCTTTACATCTGACAAAGCCTGAGAATCATGTACAGCACATGCTGAATCATTCACAAATTTTTCATAGTTTATGAGCTTATATAGTCCATGAAATAAAACTGCCAAAAATAATAATGACATCACCATTGGATAGATCATGAATTGCACATCTATCATCAATAAATTTCACAACCAAGACAATCTTGGCTAAAGCTG
Organism: Ceratopteris richardii; assembly: GCA_020310875.1. Lineage (NCBI taxonomy): Eukaryota > Viridiplantae > Streptophyta > Polypodiopsida > Polypodiales > Pteridaceae > Ceratopteris > Ceratopteris richardii. The sequence continues at coordinate 48,204,723 of CM035427.1, forward strand.
AAACTAATAACAAATTCTTCTTGATCCCTAGTACAAATAAAGCATATGAAAATGTAAAAGAACTACCATCACCACTAGTCATAATGATCTTTCCAACTCCCATAACAGGATAAGAGGAGTTATTGGTGCATGTGATAATATTCCCTATAGGGGCAGGCTCATGTGAAGTGAAGAAACTATGTTGCGAGGTAATATGTTTGGTTATAGACATACATTGCTCATGTGAAGATGGATCAAAATCGCAAACAATAGTAAATGTCCATTCTTCATTTTGCACAATATTAGCAAACTTTGTTTTGGGTGTAGAGGCCTCTACAACAACCATTGCAGCCTCTTTCCTCCTTGCCTCTTTAACAACTAGTTTTGGACAACTCTTTATGACATGATCATTTTCTTTACAGTATTCGCAAAGCAATTTTTGCTTTTCTATTTTCTTCTCATCTCCATCATCCTTCTTTGATTGTGTAGAATAAGCAGATTTCTGGTTATTAGTAGAAGAGCTCCATTTACCTTTGCCCTTCTGATTAGCTAAGACATCTTGATCTGCAACATGCATAATGGACATGTTCTGCCTAGACTGATCTTTGTACAATAGAACAGAGACTAACTTTTCAAATGTTAACGCATTTGGATAGCCTTTCATCGTCAAACAAACAGTAGAATTAAAACTCTTATATGAATCCGCAAGACCATTTAGAACACTTTGCACAATTGAATTGTTGAGCAAGAATTCATCAGCAGAAATCAATTGTTCTTTCAAATCTTTGATCTTTGTCACAAACCTATCCATGGAATCACCTTCATTCATGTACTCACTATCTAATTGTTTTCAGAGGTAAGCAATAAGAGACTCATTCCTTGCCTGGTATAAAGTGGTAAGTGTATCCGAAGCATCCTTAGCTGTTTTACAAGAGAAAATGTGAGGAATAATGGCACATCTGATAGACAAGGCTATCAATGCATGTGCTTGAGCATCTCTACCATCCCAATGAATTTGCTCTGTAATAGGTGCAGTAGGAACCACAACACGAATAGGAACATGAAGAATATTTTCTTTTTCAATGCCGTCTGCATCAGTTTCAGCAACTATGTTTGCAGGTGTAATATGATATTTTTCAACACATTACACAATATTCCATAGTTCTTTTGCAACCAATACATGACACATCATATAAGCCTATAATGGGTAATTGGTACCGTCCAACTTATCCTCAACAACCAACATATGAAATACATCACTGCTTTCAGCCATGGCCACTAATTAAAATACACTAATGCAAAAAAATGAATGTATCTCAAAAAGTTGAACACAACTACCTTCTCGAGTTCTACTAAACATGTAGCAAACTTTGAGAAGCTTATATTGGAAAACCAAAACTTGTATATATCTTTGGCACAAAAAGATGAAATTTACATTGGGAAAGATGGATGGACACCTCAAGAAATGAGTAGGTACAGCTAATCCCTGCTTTGTACCAGTCCTATTTTACTTATGAGTTGCATTGTAGGACCTTTTAGCTTTCTAATGACAATAAATAAGTGCCTATGTACTTTGGAGATGATACTTCAAACAATTAGATCAAAATAGATAAGTTTGCAGCTAGCTAGTGACCAAAACGTTGTTATTTTGGTCTTGACACCTACTGGATGTTATGCTCAGTACTCACAGTACAGTAGCAATTAGAAAAACTCCTTCAAAGGGTATCTAATTAGCTTAGAGAGCTAATGGTTCCAAGTCAAATCACTTAAAATGATAGACTATACTTTGAGCAATGACTTTAGCAAGTAGAAGCTTACCCCCAACTTTTTAGGAACTTTGCAGAGAATGACCAGTGACCACTTAGAAGATTGTCTCCCAATTGTCTGAATGAAACTTCTTCAAATTTTGAAAGCTTTTAGTAGACTTAGAGCTTGTTCCAACAAGCTATAGATCATTAACAATGGATAACAACTCACGGAGATATGAGTATTACAAGCTCACTGTTCTACATAGACATAGCATAGAGATGAACATAGATAATCAATGATATAATGTATTATAGAACAATGTTGTACATGATCATTGGCATGAATATGATGTCCAATGATAGTGCTAAGAGTAGGTTATGGCAAGCCTCTCAACATATACAAAATGATCAGCAATAAGCTCAGTAATGGGGGCTCATTGGCCGCAAGTTAACAAACTTCTTTTAAAATGACTTTTCCAAGTTTGAATTTTGAAATTCAAATGGATGCTCTACCTAAAAGTACTCCTCTAAGTTAGAAATGACTTTAGCAAGCAAGATTTGAAGCTTTTAGTTCTCCAAACTCCACAAGATATGTGGACTTACAATATTCTCTCAAGTCAAAAAATACTTTTACAATGGTTAATGGTAAAAGCTCACAAGCAATGGTTCATATGATCCTTCCATTGTTTGCACTTAGGACTTCCAATGCCTAGTCAAGTGTGAAGGCTTGGCATTTGCTCCAACTGCTCCCCCTCAAGCCAAACATCTTGGCTTGGTCTTCTCCATCAATTCTCTTGAATGTCCAACAATCCAATCATAGCTTTAAACCTGCAAAGTTTAGTACCATCAAGTGCTTTGGTCAATAATTCTGCACATTGCATATTAGTTGATACATATGAAAGTTGTATTTCCTTGCTCAATAGCTTCTCTCACATAGTGGTAGTGAACCTCTATATGATTGGTTCTTGCAAGATAGATAGGATTTGCTGCAAGATGTAAAGAACTAGTATTGTCTCCAAAAATCATTGGTGAGTTAGAATGTAGTCCCGAATCTGAATATAGCAACCTGATCCACATGGCATTGGCTAATCCTCTATATTCAACCTCTATATTCAGTCTCTATTGAAGATAAAGCATTGGCTAATCCTCTATATTTAGCCTCTATATTCAGTCTCTATTGAAGATAAAGCATTGGCTAGTCCTCTATATTCAACCTCTGTTGAAGATAAAGCAACAGTAGGTTGCTTCTTGGAAGACCATGAAATGGGCTTATCACCTACAAAAGAGAGATAACTTGAGGTACTCCTCCTGTCATCCTGACAACCTGCCCAATCTGCATCTGAGTATAGTTTGATATCCATATCTAAACTATATGGAAAGTATAAACCTTGATTTTGAGTACCCTTGAGATACTTCAAAATCCTCTTGGCAGCTTCCAAGTGAGGTGCTCTAGGTTTATGCATGAATTGACCTAAGACACTTACTTCATAAGCAATATCAATCCTTGTCAATGTAGCATATTTTAGGCTTCCTACTATGCTTTGATATCCTGCAATGTCTTCAAGTAAATCACCTTCATGAGCACTTAATTTTTTATTTACCTCCATAGGAGTGCTTGCTATCTTGGGATTCTCCAAGTGGAACTTCTTCAACATGTCATGCACATACTTTCTTTCAGTAATGTGAATTCCAAAATTTTTGTATACCAATTCAAGTCCAAGAAAATACTTTAGTGATCCTAGATCACTGATTTTGAACTGCTACATCATTTGATTCTTGATGTGTTTGATGCCATTGGCATCACTACCTGTAAGTATGATATCACCAACATACACACATAGGTATATCACCTCTGAATTAATTCTCTTGACAAACAGAGAAGTATCTACTTTGCTCATGATGAATCCTTCATCTTGAAGATATGTGCTCAATCTATGATTCCATGCCCTAGGTGTCTGCTTCAATCCATAAATAGCTTTTTTTAGTTTACACACATAATTTACCTTGCTTGGGTCCTTATAGCCAGGAGGTTGAGCCATGTAAACCTCTTCTGAAATCCAGCCATTAAGGAAAGCATTTTCCAATTGGTACATATTCCAATTCCTTTATGCAGCCACACCAATACCCTAATGGTTGGCATTTTGGCTACAGGTGAGAAAGTCTCTTCATAATCAACTCCTTGGGTTTGTGCAAAACCCTTAGCCACAATTCTATCTTTATACTTGTTTATGGATCCATCTGAATTTCTCTTGATTTTGTAAATCCATCTAGAACCAATTACCTTCATTGATTCCTTCTTTAGCACTAGCTCCCAAGTTTCATTCTCCTTGAGTGCTTCTATTTCTTCGTCCATAGCTTCTTTCCATTCTGCCTTGGTCTTTGCTTCTTCATATGAAGTAGGTTCCTCACATGCTAAATCCTTAGCAAGATAAATAGAGTGCTCAGTAACTAAAGAAGTATCATACCCATATCTGATTGGGTTCTTGCTCTCCCTTCGTGATCTTCTAATTGCTTGGTTGGATGATTCAGGTATGTATTCCAACCTCTTCATCTTGACCTTGCCCTTTGATTTCCATGCTTTGAATTCTTCTAGGTTGATGATGTCCTCATCATCAGATTTGATGTCTTCAATTCGGCTTGGCTCTTCCTTGGTGAGGCTTGGCACTCCTCTTCCAAGTCATATGGCAACTTAACCTTCCTGCATTCACTTTCAAACCAAGGATCATTCTCATCAAACACAACATATCTACTGACCATAAAAACTTTGTTGGATGGATTATAAAACCTGTATCCTTTCTAGTTTAAATCATACCCTATGAAGATGCACTTCTCTGCTTTAGGGTCTAGCTTACCTCTTATCTTAGATGGGATATGCACATAAGCAACACATCCAAAGATCCTGCAATGATCAAGTGATAGCCTCCTACCATGCCATGCTTCATATGGGTTCATCCCATCAAGTGATTTGAATGGCAACATGCAAATTAAATAAGTGACAGTAGATACACTCTCTGCCCATAAATAATTAGGTAATTTTTTTCATTTAGCATTGACCTAGTTGTTTCAACAATCAACCTATTTCTCCTCTCTGCCAGCCAATTTCGCTCATGTTGTAGTTTCTCTCTAATTCCTCTATCCTGCAAGAATGCATCAAATTCATTTGAGAAGTACTCACCTCCTCCATCTGACCTTAGTCTTTTTAGGCTTCTTCCTGTTTGGTTTTCCACAAGTGCAAGGTACTTTTTAAAGCAACTGAACACTTCATCTTTGTGCTTCATAAAATACAAGATAGTCCATCTACTGAAAATCATCAATGAAAGATACATAATACCTTGAGCCAGAAATTGAAGGGTCCTTGCTTGGTCCCCACACATCTATGTGGACAAGCTGCAAGTAATCCTCATGCATATAATTTTTCTTTGAGAAGGGTAATCTGTGCGATTTACCAAACTCACATGCACCACATTTATAGATCATGTGTTGCTTGGGTACATTAGGTATCCCAAGCACACATTGATCTCTACATATTTTCTTCAAAGTTCTCTCACCAATATGCCCTAATCTTTTATGTCAAATCTCAAGCTCTGATAATGTTTGATCCGTGTAATAAAGTGTAATATTCCTTGTATCTTCAAGTTCATATGTAAATAATCTACCTGTCTTTTCTCCCTAGGAAAATCTCTTGAATCCATGTTGGGGATCTTCCACAAATGCTCCATATTTGTTGAACCTAACCTGCAAACCCTTTTCCACAATCTGTCCAACACTCATCAAATTCTTGGTGATTGTAGGTACATATAGAACCCTGCTCAACAGATTTCTATTCCCATCAAAGGTTTTAACATTTCCTACCTTGACCACTAAATGCTTGGTGTCATCACATGTTTGTACTTGGTGCTTTCCCTTAGGTTCCTCATGGTCAGATAGAAGAGCTACATTACTTGCCACATGATTTGAGCAACCTGAGTCAATATAGAAGAGGTCTTCATCATTCATACCTTTCTTTGAAGTTATGTTCATAATTAGAATGGAATCCTCTTGATCCTCTGTGTAATTGTTGTAGTCTTTCCTTGATTTGTAGCCTCCTTAGTAGTTATTATTGTAGTTTTTGTTGTAGCTTTGAGTATGATTGAATCTTCCTCTTGATTGTGAATAGCCACCTCTTTGATATCCTCTTCCTCTCTGATTTGTCTAGTTCCCACAACACTCATCTAAAGTGTGATAAGACAATCCACATATGTTGCATGGGGAAGATTTGAAAGGTCTCCCCCTACCTTGCTTACCTCCTCTGCCCCTACCTCTTGAGTTCCTACCTCTCCTTGCATAGTTAGCTTGAGAAGTAGTACCTTCATCCTCTACTTTCTTGCTTTTTCCTTTGCCTTTAATCTTCCCTTTATCTGTGTATAGGGAAGAAGATTTATTACCTCTTGATGGTTCTCCTTTTTTGTTGAGCTTGGGTTCATGGGTAAAGAGTTTCCACATGAGTGTGGTAAGATCTGGAATCTACATGTCCATGTACAAATCCATGGTAGTTGTGAAGCTTTCCCATTTGTCATCTGCCTTGATGCCATTGATCACTTGTCTCACTATTTGCTCCTCTTCAATCTCCTCTTCTATGCTTGCTAATTGGTCATCCACATCTTTGACTTTCGTCACATACTCTAAAACACTTTGCTTGGGTTGCTTCCTTTGAGTGGTAAACTCAATCCTTAATTGATTCTTTCTTGCTCTTGTATTAGAACAAAAGTATGAAGACAATGTATCCCAAGTCTCTTGGGATGTTTTATAGTTCCCAATGTGTGGAAGAAGGAAGTCAGAGATAGAGTTAAGTAAGTATGACCTTGCTAATTCATCTTTGGCACACCATGAGTTGAATCTTTCCAGATCCTCTCTTGTAGGTTGTCCCTTGCTTCTGAAAATGGGCATCTCCTCATCTCCTGATATGTATCCATAGAGACTCCTTCCTTGTAAGTATTTCTTGATCCTCAAGGACCATGATTGGTAGTTGCTCCTGTCCAATTTATCAATAAAAGAAGGGAAACCATCACCCATTTTACCTCAATTTGCTCTGATACCACTGTTGGGAAAGATGGATGGACACCTCAAGAAATGAGTTGGTACAGCTAATCCCTGCTTTGTACCAGCCTTATTTTACTTCAGAGTTGAGTTGTAGGCCCTTTTAGATTTCCACTGACACTAAATAAGCGCCTATGTACTTTGGAGATGATATTTCAAACAATTAGATCAAAACAGATAAGTTTGCAACTAGCTAGTGACCAAGAAGTTGTTATTTTGGTCTTGACACTTGCTGAATGTTATGCTCAGTACTCACAGTACAGTAGAAATTAGAGAAAATCCTTCAAAGGGTATCTAATTAGCTTAGAGCACTAATGATTCCAAGTGCAATCACTTAAAATGATAGACTATACTCTAAGCAATGACTTTAGCAAGTAGAAGCTTACCCCCGACTTTTTAGGAACTTTGCAGAGAATGAACAGTGACCACTTCAAGATGATTTTCTCTCAATTGGCTAAATGAAACTTCTTCACACTTTTATATCTTGTAGTTGACTTTAAGCTTGTTCCAAGCTATAGATCATTAAAAATGGATAACAACGCACTGCGATATGAGTATTACAAGCTCACTGTTCTCAGTAGACATAGCAGAGAGATGAACAGAGATAATCAATGATATAATGTATTATAGAACAATGTTGTACATGATCATTAGCAAGAATATGATGTCCAATGATAGTGCTAAGAGTAGGCTATGATGCAAGCCTCTCAACATATACAAAATGATCAGCAATAAGCTCAGTAATGGGGGCTCATTGGCCACGAGTTTACAACCTTCTTTTATAATGACTTTTCCAAGTTTGAATTTTGAAATTCAAATGGATACTCTACCTAAAAGTACTCCTCTAAGTTAGGAGTGACTTTAACAAGCAAGATTCGTAGCTTTTCGTTTTCCAAACTCCACGAGATATGTGGAATTACAATATTCTCTCAAGTCAAAAAAGACTTTTACAATGGTTAATGGTAAAAGCTCACGAGCAATGGTTCATATGATCCTTCCATTGTTTTCACTTAGCACTGCCAATGCCTAGCCAAGTGTGAAGGCTTGGCATTTTCTCCAACAATTCGTGCACAAGTAGTGCAATAGTGCATTCGGAGGCCAAAACGAGCTCAGATTGCGATTTTGGCACTACAAAGCGAAGATGTTTTGATCTCCTAATCACCTTGAGTATGCTCATAAAATTTTGTGCAATTTTAAAATTATGACCAGAGGGGTGTCAACGATGCCCTCCATGAAGTGGTGACCTACTCTGATACCAATTGTTGGAGTTCAAGGTCTACGGAAGCACGTGAACAACACAAGGAAGAAGAAGAAGCTTGGATCACAATACACAATACTAAATGTATTACCACTAGAATGTACAAAGATAAGTAGCCGATTAGGATAATAGGCATATATACAAGCGGGGGGAAAAAACCTCAATAAGAGGGAAAAAAGTGCCCCAGCACTCCTAGTGTGTTCACACACATCATTACCTTAATATATCAACAGGTAGCTAGGCTTAAAGGTAGCTTGGAAATTAGTGTTCCAAGCATAAAAACAAGTTCAAGCATGGATTCAATGCATGAATCAGTGAATAAAGGAAATGTAAGATTCGTAGAGCATGATAAAAATGGGTATGAAGTTGAATACTTTGAAGATTCTATGAAACAAGGGGGAGGTACATCAAAAGGAGAGATCAAAAAAACAAGGGAAAGATGGTTTATCCCACTAAAGGGAGAAAGAAAAGGTCAACAAGGGTAAAATATCCAATCTCAAGGATTATCTATGATAGTTATATTGCTAGGCATTATTCTTTCATGTCTAGGGTGATGAGAGATTATGAACCTTCTACCTATGAAGAGGCAAAGGACACAAAGCAGTGTCAAGAAGCTATGGAAGAAGATTACAAATCTCTTGAAGACAACAACACATGGAGTCTAGTTCCAAGAAGGGAAGGGATGAAGGTAATTGGCAATATTAAGTGAAGAGAAATCCTCATGGTTCAATTGCTAGGTACAAAGCAAGGCTTGTGGCAAAGGGATTTTCTCAATCCTATGGTATTTACTATGAAGAAACACTCAAACCAATTGCAAACATGACCACATTTAGGGGAATAATTGGGGTTTCCATATCTAGGAGGTGGCCAATATATCAATTGGATATAAAGAAATCTTTTCTTGATGGTGATTTGTAGGAGATAATCTACATGACTCAACTATAAGATATGAAAGCTACAAGAGTTGAACTTCTCTCTCTCTCTCTCTCTCTCTCTCTCTCTCTCTCTCTCTCTCTCTCTCTCTCTCTCTCTCTCTCTCTCTCTCTCTCTCTCTCTCTCTCTCTCTCTCTCTCTCTCTCTCTCTCTCTCTCTCTCTCTCTCTCTCTCTCTCTCTCTCTCTCTCTCTCTCTCTCTCTCTCTCTCTCTCTCTCTCTCTCTCTCTCTCTCTCTCTCTCTCTCTCTCTCTCTCTCTCTCTTTATATATATATATATATATATATATATATATATATATATATATATATATATATATATATATATATATATATATATATATATATATATATATATATATATATATATATATATATATAACCAAAAAATTTAACCCTTACATGCTAGCAAAATACATTGTAAGATCTTTCCAATAAGCTATCATGTACTAGAATTGGATGTATAAATAGAGAGAAACAAATCTTAGAAGTTGATCAATTAAAACTTCAAAGTAATGGAGAATTAGATAGAGGAATGTAAAACAATCTTAATCTCTCCATTCTAGGTATTCTTCTCTATTAATCTTTGTGTAAAGCAGGTTACAAAACCCTTTCTTAGCAACAATAAGAATTTACAAGTTTGTTCTTCTTAGAAGTATTTTATCTTATTCACAAATCCTCATTGATTTGTGCATATAAAGGTTTTCTTCTCATACATCCATGCATAGAAATGCTCTTGAAAAGTCGAGTTAACTACCATTAGCTTTAGTTTTGACACACAATCCTCAATAATGTCTTGTGTTACACAATTCTAAATATAATATCTCTCATGAATAAATCATTATAATATTAAAAAAATAGTGAAGATTTATAGAGCTTGCTATCTAGAAAGTGCATAGTCAGGAAAACTACATGCTCACGAAATTGTTTATGAAACTTAGAAAATGGCCTTGGAGGAAATTTTTTTTGAAAAACTTCTTCCAAAATAATGATTTAATCCAATCATCTACTTTTGCAAGAAATACTATTTTTGCAAGAGATTTCCTATGTAATTCAACAAACGGCTTTTACAAGAGAATAGCAACATCTTAAAGTAGAATGTTTTGGTTTTAGTTTCATATTTGGGTTGTACACCTAAAGATGGGCTTTATATGACTCGGTTTTAACCCGAGTGTGAACCGTTGGCTTGTTTATTTTATTGGAGCCTTAGTTGAATGGTTTTTATGCTTAAGAATAATTATCTTAAGGTAGGAGAACTTAAGTCTAAGGAGAAGCTTTTCCCAAGTGTCACCTTGATTCGTGCATGAAGAGAAGGATTCGAGTGAATTATAAATCATGTGAATTGCCTTGGGAAAGTGTCCACATGAGGGGAACTTGGAGGGAGACTTGGAAGTGTCCTATGGCATGCACGTTTTGGACCTTTGGTATGTATATGGATGGATTTGGATGAGTGGAAACATACTCTCACTCTCACAAGGTGATCATTAATTTCAAGGAGAAGCTCTCACAACATTGATATACAGAGCCATGGTAATATAAGCATGATTATTCAATTTATTTCTCTCTAGAACTTTATGTAGAGGCGTTTGCTCTCCAAATTTGTGGTATATGTGGTTCCCATTCATGTGCTTGAGGAGATCTTTCCACATGGAGGGCTTCACCTTCAATAGTTGAGCCCATGAAAGTCATTGTCATCCATGGTTCTCTACAAAAGTTACAGCCAAACCCATCCAGTAGAGGCTAGGAAGGCCCACAGAAACACCCCCCCAAAGAGCACAAGGAGGAAGAGCCCCCGAAGATAACGAGCATCTAGAGGAGCCACCCCCCTGAGCACCCACATGATTTTGGAGTATGAAGCCCATGGAGGAGGTGCCAAACATCCATGAAGACAACTCTCTCCTATCATGAAGTTGAGAAATACAAGAAGAAAGTCTTGCCTTTGCACCCTCCTCATGTGAGCTTTCTATGTTATAAAGATTACTAGAGCCCCCAATGGAGCGATTTGAGATCCCATTAACTTTTTCCTTCATCCCTCTTCTCTTCAAGCCAAATATCTCCACATTTCGGTGTGCCTGAGAGCTAGAAGGTCACATTGAAGGATATCTTTGAAGTGCTTTCTCAACTCATCTTCACCCAAATGTTTGGATATAGGGAGAGCATCTTTCAAGCTATCATCCAACATCTTTTTCAATCTTTTTTCAAGAGAACAGGCCTCACCAAAGAGCTCTAAATAAGGTACCATAAAACTTTTTGCACATCCATCTTCAAAAAAGCTTGGAGGTTTGTGAAGCTTGGTAAGCAAAGATCAATTCAAAGCACATCAACGATGATCATGTGCATAGTAGTGGAGTTGTGGCTTGTCTAAAGGCAGCCCAAGACAACCTACAACAAAACAAGAAGTCTAAAGGAAGAATCAAGGAAGTATTCAATTTCCATTTCATTAGTTCTTCCTTTTTGAAATTAGGAACAACTACTTAAGTTCTCTCTTTTTTCCAAAGTACTCATGGAAGGGGACTCATATGGTAGTAATATGATATTAGATGTTCCTAGACAAGAAGTAGACTATATGCTAGGGGAAGGGTCTAGATAAGGAGAATGTACACCATGACTTAACAAAATGGGTAGAAAAGAAAAACATGAAGTCAATATATATATATATATATATATATATATATATATATATATATATATATATATATATATATATATATATATATATATATATATATATATATATATATATATATATATATATATATATATATATATATATATATATATATATATATATGTGTGTGTGTGTGTGTGTGTGTGTATGTGTGTATATATATATATATATATATATATATATATATATATATATATATATATATATATATATATATATATATATATATATATATATATATATATATATATATATAGAACTCAACTGACTGGATGAAAGGATGAATGCTATCCAAGCACATATTTTCATTGTGAAAGAAATCCAAACTGAAGTGGGAACCCTATGCACTTCTATAAACAAAGTGAAAGGAAAGATGAATCAGATACTAAATATGCCCTTTCCAACCCAACCCCTTTCATCTTAAATGGGATAAATGTTTCATAGGACCTAGGAAGCTTGTTAAATATTCTAACAACCATGTCTTCACTTGAGATACTCTGCTAGTGAGGTAAAATTGATTTTCGGATCATGCATATGGAGAGAACTAGTGTGGTGTTGGGTAGGGAATGGTTTTGGGGTCTAGGTAGATCACTAAAAACGAGTTATCTTCTAAATACTTTGGAATAATAAAGACATGGTATCTGTTACTTGATTCAAGGGGAACACGATGTGTTGAGTACTTCCTTGGTCACAAGTATGGAACAAAAAAAGCAAGTAAATACTTATAAAGTGGAAGTTAACATTATACTTCCAACCAATTGAAATGGTATATATGATATAAATCTAGTTCCATATGTCTTGTCTCCTCTATCTGATAATGAAAAGTTTAAATTTAAGTGTTTAATGAATAATTAATAGGAACTTTTTCTAGATGAACTTCCTCATGGCTTAGATCCTCCTTGTGGTCAAGTTGATGCTATAGAATTGCTCCTAGCAATTAAGCCTACGTGTAAACACCCCTACCAACTCCCATATTCCCAACAAGTAGAATTATAAAAGTGATTGAAAGAATAAATTTTCAATCAATCTAGTCAATCACCTTGAGTAACATCTATTCTTTTGGTTATGAAAAATGATGGATCAATGAGGTTGCGTATCGGTTATCAAAATCTTCAAGCAAAGATACGATAAGAAAATAAAAATCTACTGCCCCAAATAGATGATCTATTCGATCAACTAAAGCGAGCTAAGGTATTTTCAAAGCTTGATATTCATAAAAAATATCAACAAATTAGAATTCAGAATCAAGATGTCTCCATAATAGCTTTTAGAACTAAACGTGCATTCTGAATTCATAGTCATGTCTTTTGGAGTAATAAATGCCTCCGCTAGGTTCATGAATTTCGTGAACACAATCCTAACCTCTTACTTAAGGAAATTTGTAGTTGATTTCCTTGATGACAGTCTTATCTAAATTCAAGATACATGTGCCCATGTAGAGCATTTGGAAAAGCTTTTCCAGGTCTAAGAGAGAACAAACTATATGGAAAGAAATCCAAGTGTGAATTCTTTCAAAAATAAATTAGATATCTTGGACACATTCTATCTAAGAAAGGAATTCAAGTTTATCTTAGAAAGTTCCAAGTTATTCTTAATTGGCCACACCCTAAAACTATTATAGATCTTCAAAGTTTTATGGGATGAATGGGATATTAGAGAAAAATTGTACCAAATTTTGCAAAGATCTTGATGCCTTTATTTGAGAAACTAAAGAAAAATCCTAAAAGCCTTTATTGGGATAAGGAATTGGCTGAAATTATGGAATGGCTTAAGAAAACCTTGGCATTATTCATGTTTATAGATAGTAGATACAAAGGAACCCTTTCTGGTTGAAATAGATTTTAGATTTAGCAATTGGAGTTGTGGTGAATCAGATTGGTCATCCAATCTGATTCACCACAACTATGGAATGGCTTAAGAAAACCTTGGCATTAGTCATGTTTATAGATAGTAGATCCAAAGGAACCCTTTCTAGTTGAAATAGATTTTAGATTTAGCAATTGGAGTTGTGGTAAATCAGATTGGATCTCTCCAGTAGAGAACAGAAGACTAGCTAAACAAGACAATCTTGTATCTTCAGATACAATTGTCAAACCCAGTTCACTTTAGAACAGCCCTCACAAACTAGAGAAGATATTATGCATTGAAGATACAAAGACTAGGAATCATTTATACAAATAATACCTAGTTAAATGTAGTTAAATGGAAGGATGGGACACAAGAAAACTTGGGAATGAGTAAGTTCCATCAACAAAATATTTCCCTCTTTCCCAACTTGTAAAAGGAACAAGGTAAATCTTAGAGAGTGACTCCATAATCAAGGAGAGTGATCATGGTGCATGGGGGAATAGTCCACATAATGTACCAGCACACATTATCGAGGATAAAATATTAAAGAGCGGAAGAATGTTGTATAACCCTTGGGTTAGGCCTTGAAGATAGGTTTTATATGAGTGGGATTTAACCCTAATGTAAACCAATGGATTGTGTATTTAATTGGAGCCTCAATTGAATGGTTTTTATCCTCATGAATTCTTACTCTAAGGTAGGAGAACGTTAGACTTGGGAGAAGCTTCTCCCAAGCTCATCACTTTTTTAAAGAAGTGAGTGTGTCTAATTTATTGCAATCATATTCTTCTTTTAAGAACCATGGCCGAACACATAAATATTTTCTTAGGATGTGTCCACTTGAATGATTTACCCTTTGAATTGCACTAGCTAACGGTCTATTCATAAATCCACGGGAATCATTCATGAAAGACATAGAGATTGAAAGAGATAATAGAGTCATGGTGCTCATATGTATGGTTAACTACTACGCCTAAGATGTGAAACTCACCACTTGTATGGGAAGTGCTTGTTTTATGTTACATGTAGACATGTCTACAATCTCAAGTACATTGAAGAGATTTGTATTGTAAGATTTATTAGGTTTGTTGACCACATTTCATGATCTATGTTACTTCCAAACACCTCTACACTCTTAGTGAATGTGGAAGTTTCTACTTCAGAATACATATTGATGGTTTATGTTCTGGCTGCTTATCTCTTTTCATATGTGCATAGTAAGATTCTTTATATGCTTTTCGAAGTGGGTCTTCTTGCAATGGGTATACTGGTTGTGTTCAATGATGGATTAAGTATCAACTCATCCCCAATGCAACATGTAGCATGGTGAAAACATAAATTATTTCGTTGATGAATCCATACATTGTGGTGATGTGCACTAGTCAAAATGACTCATCATCCAATTTAATCATCTGCTGAACTCCATATTACAACCTATAGGATTGTATCAATAGTGGTTTTCATGAGCTCATCAAGCACAATTCATCTAGATTTCCATGTAATCTAGAATGATGAGATCACATGGGTAGGCAATGCTAAAGTTCTATCATATTCGTAGTTTTGGAATTCCTTTCTTGTGTCATATCGAATCTACTTGTTTTCTAGCTAGATCCTATTGTGATACATTGTGTCGTATATTCCTTGACTAAAGTGATCTTACACTTCCAATTTTGTTTCTAGACACATGCAAGTTCTCTAACTAGACATAATTTTTGACAGCAGGCGTCAGATAGCTTATTACAGACCGGCCTGCTTTGTGCTACTTAAATTACTATAGTCCGCAACATCAACTGAAACTTAGCATTAGCATAGATAGTATTGAATGAAGGAGTATAGGGAGTGTAGTCGAAGTAGCTCCATGAAGTATACAAAAGGCCATCAACAGCACCACTAATTTTGGGAGTCCATTTATTATAAAAGGCATCAGATCTGTTACTTGAAGCCTGTGTTCTGGAATTTATGAACCGAGAGGCATCCGAAATGTTTGAGACTCCCTGGACTTCCAAAACAAAATCCAAGTCTCCTCGGGAAAATAGTCACTGAACTTGATACAATAAGTATTTTAGTATGTATATTTATGTATATATATATATATATATATATATATATATATATATATATATATACATATATATATATATATACATATATATATATATATATACATATATATATATATATACATATATATATATATATATATATATATATATATATATATATATATATATATATATGTATATATATATATATATATGTATATATATATATATATGTATATATATATATATATATATATATATATATATATATATATATATATATATATATATATGATACACATATATATATATATATATATATATATATATATATATATATATATATATATATATATATATATATATATATATATATATATATATATATATGTGTATGTATATATATATATGTATATATATATACACACACATACAGAGAATATATATGATTTTGATCTCAAAAACATTTACTTAGTATACGCTCAAGCAGAACTGTCAAATACTACAGAAAACAGTTTTATGGCCCTAACACACACACATATATATATATATGTATACATATATATATATGTATATATATATATATATATATATATATATATATATATATATATATATATATATATATATATATATATATATATATATATATATATATATATATGATCCCAAAAACATATACTTAGTATATGCTCAAGCAGAACTGTCAAATACTGCACAAAACAGTTTTATGGCCCTAATAGAGGTTTTTTAATTGAATAAACATTCAATATATGTGTCACTGTCATCAATTTATTCAGACTCTACATCTTGGATATTGGTCAAATTTGTCATCATCATTTGGAATACCCATTTAGTACAGTTTCTCTTAAATCTAATTCCAACTCTCAGCATCTTGGAACGTGTTTTTTGATTTGGTAGCGCAGTCGATTGCAATGTTACAACTTGATCGCACTATCTACATACGACAATATCCTCACAAGTATGCGAGTTTTTTCTGTGAAGAATGACATTTCAATGTCCTGAAAATCTCCAGAAGCAGGTCGCTTTCTGGAGTGATACTGAGGGTTCTCTGGTTGGGCTCAAACAGGACTATAAAACTTTCTGAGAATTCTGTTTAATGCGGTAGAAATAAAAGCATGCCATTCTGACGCTAATGTAGAGCATATCATGAAAGCGGAACGAACCATTCTTGAATGTGGACCTGTTTCGCCTTCAGAGTTAGTTTGTAATATGTCAATCCACATAACAAGAGGCATTAATGTACTGCACGTTCTCATTGTCGTTGGGTGCGCACGTCTTTGGCAATGAGGATCTCTTGACTTCGAGACATTTGAATTTCTTAAGATCTGCTCATGGAGGACTGCATTCTGATACAAAATGCGTATGGAAGTTCACCTGTTACAAGTTCCATGGATGAGGCGTTTCATCAGGCTCGACTGCAGAGGGCACATTATCACTTTTCTCCATGCTTGAGGCATCTATTACTAGAGGAGCTCCCTAGGTACGCATGGCGCAGTCGCGCAGCACAAAAATCGCCTTTTCAGCCTTTTACGATACAGCCAAGCTCCCATTGTGATCAATGATTGTGCCCTACAATTTAAGTATATTCTGCTTCTTTTACATACATAGTAAATATACAATATATTCATCTAGGAAGTCAATACTACATGTCTGTTAGTCAAACACAAACCAACCTACACAGTGATACCATAATCCCATATTGATATCTGTGTCGATGCCTGCCTCGTTCTTTGCTTCCTGGAGAACTGTGTGTTCTTTCCTATGTTTAAGAAAAGTGTTGGGCTACCAGTCTCATACTCCCACATGGATTTCCATCTTATGCACCCTGTATGCAGTACATTGCCGGACTGATGGCACATTCCTTTCTTTCTTCTATACGGTTTCCAAGATGCCACTCTATTTGACAAGCACTCCATCATCACTGTTAGAAAAATGGCACATCCACACATACTTTTCATCAAATCTTTAAAGCAGACCACACGTTTCTCCACATGGCACACTGAATTCCATCAGCTCCCCCCTTTTCAGCATGCCCAATATCATCATTGGGCGCGTTCTTTTCCATCCGTCCATGCCTAGTAGAACGAGTCATCCCTCGATAGTGAAGTATTACGAGCTCCGTCGCTATGTTGAATGATCTGGTGAGAGGCTGAGAAGCTTACAGAAGAAACTGCTATGGACACATGTCGGACCATACAAAATGCAGCCAATATGTCTAGCACATGCATCTGAGTAAGCTGGTCCACGCGCACATACATTTATATGTTCACAAACATACATTTATCTCATCATGGAAGAGATACATTTATCTCATTCGTGCAGGAGAGATGCAATATGCACATGTTTACACGTGTGTCGGTATTCCGAAGAGACTCGTACAACCGAGCCTATTCATCAGAGCTTATGGGCTCATGTATACAAGGACGCATGCATGAATACATATATACAGCGTGTTTGCAGATATACACATACACATGTCTTCTATTATACACCCAAACGTTTCTATCTCACTATCTATACATTTTCATGTACATGATATACTTTTGAACATATCCAGACACCATGATCATCTATACCCATACGATTTCTGCATACATCTAGCTGTGTCTAAGTATTTCTTCAGCATGCATGAATACATATGTACAACGTGTTTGCAGATATACACACACGTGTCTTGTACATCTAAAAGTATGTATCTCGCTATCTATTGATTTTCATGTGTATGATATACTTGTAAACGTTTTCATACACCATGATCATTATATACCCATACAATTTCTACATACATCTAGCTGCATCTATGTATGTCTGCAGCAATATATCATGTGTCAGAACGGAGAGGGCATGATAAATGGACGTATTCAATACATTGAGGCATTCATACATATACACTTTCAGCTTTTCATCCATTAGTGCACACGTTTAAATGCAAGTGTACACATGACGACCATTCATGAAGCTTTACGATTGTGCGTGTATACACACAGAGAGGAGCTCCCACATACACATGCATGTTTGCTTGAATACAAAATTTCAAACTAATATATGCATGCCTTACGTCCACAGATATTCACAAATATAGGTATGGAGCTTTGAATTTATAATAGGAAAAGCTTATACATACTCAAGCGTATGTGCTTGAGTAGATTTCGGTACAGGGAACTTCATGAGAATGTATGCATGCTTTTATTTCCACAGCTATGCAGAAATATACGTATCTAGCTTTGCAATCGTAAAAGGATGCGGCTACAAAATTGTCTATATGTATTTCCGTGTTTCTGTGCCCATGTATCAGAAGTGCAGCTCCAATACAATAAAATATTGGCATGGTTTTCCTTTCAAGGTTTAACCAGGTACGGTGCTGGTTGCGGCCGTGGAATCAAATGCTGACTATACAGCACACATGCAAAAAGACGATTTACATGTATGAATGCATTTGTATATTGAGAAATCATCGATACCTGATGTGACAAAGTAGCTGAATCATATGCGCGTACAGGGAATCATAATAGCAATGGCTGCATACCATACAGGATCTTACAGACGTGTACAAATCAGATGAAAAAATTTTCCATGCACCCTTGACATATATGCGCGTCAGGAAATCTATGGTATTCTCGAGATCTAGGACGGCGACAACCCAATCATTCTTTCTGAAAGGACTTGCGCACAACAAGGGTACAAGAAAAGAGCATAAGATCCTGCTGTCTTTGTTCATAATCTTCTTTCCATGTGTGATGGCCACTTTTGCATCTCACGACTACAGCCACTGTTGTCATTCTGTGCAGCATCGGAAATGTATGGTGGTTAGAAGCAACAAAGCTTTTCCGGTGCAAGTTGCCTTCATGATCTATATATGCACGTTTCAGTGTGTAGCTGTAACGAACAAGAATAAAGGATTTCACATCTACGCCTGCAGGCATGAGAACGAACCAGTATAGTAACTTCCTTGAGCAGACCTTTGGAGAAGTATCGCAACCCTATCCGTGTTGAGAATGTTCATTTTGTCGGCATCCATGGAGGTACAGGCTGGTAAGCAGCTGCGACGAACGTGACAAGATTCCAACAGTACGCCTGATAGAAAATTTTGGACCACCCGAGAGCTGATTCCGGTTCGTGGCTATTGAAGGAGGCGAAGCCCGGTCCACAGAGCGCCTTTCTACCATACTGTCAAGCCCTATTTCGTGTCTTTGTCCTGATTATTGTGAGAGATGGAGAAGCTGCTTATCAATCTCCAATAGGAAACGAAGACGTCGAGCTCAGAGTCCTGAAATCCTGCAAGTGTAGCTCCGTCAGTGCACCTGATTCTGGAGGAATGCCACCATCTCAATCAATGGCAATGCCACAGGAAACAGCTCCTTTGTAAGAATCATTCCTGCAAAGTGCAAAGGGAGAGCATGTGGTTTTTGATTCACTAAGCTTCTTTAAAGTATTCCGGTGGACCTCTGTCTATACTTATTCGCCATAGCTTGGCTTCATCTGTTTAATGAATTTTCCACGGACAAAATGATAATGAACTTTGATTGTTTGATAATAGTGAACTGGATTCTTCACAATAGAGAACCATTTTTTCATCGACCTAGGGCCTTTTAGCTTAAAAAATAGTTGATCCATGTCGGTTCACATATAGCTTGTGGAAAACCTTTATATTTAGTTTGAGTCATAAGGTTAAATGTATCACTATAATCTATGTTGTTTGTTTGTGTTGTCTTAATACATGTTAAATATTTACCTCTCATTACTGTATGCCGCTATATTGCATACTTGTAGGACCCCATTATGAGGATTACACCAATTTTGCATTCTGTTATTGATGGTAACTCGTGTTTACATGTTTTTTTTTAAGGAAGTTCGGCCTTGGCCTATTCTCTCGGACTTTAATTAAAATAAAGGAGAAAAGTTACAAGTGACTTGGACTAGTACCCATGGGACCCCCCAATCCCACAATGCAGAGGACAAGTTCGGTAAGCTAGAGGGCATTACAAATGAGGCAGATAAATCTATCATCTCCTTCATGCTGGACCCATTTGGGTCTCAGCTTGTTATTTTCAAGGAGATAAATAGAGTGGTGCCTAAACGGTGGAGATTTCTTATCTCGCGAGATTCTTTTACCTAGAAGAAACAAGGATTTCTCAATCGACCATTCCTTTGGAGTTTGGCCAAATTGACAACGCATCGCTCCCTCCAAATCTTCCAAAGAGTCTCCCCCCCTGATGGCATTCCACAGCCTTGAAGAGCAGCCAACCGCCTCACCCAACAATGCCTGTTGCTAATTGATTTGGTTCGTGAGTCTCAATATCCGCGTCACGTTATGCCAAATAACACGGGACTTGGGGCAATTAATGAAGAAAAGGTGAACCAAATCTTCGATGCATCGATGGCAATGCTTGCACCATGGTGGAACCCCACAAATTTTGTAAGCCCTTGCATTGGACTAGATACCCTTATGCAAGATTTTCCACATGAGAACGGACTTTTTGATCTCAATTAGGGGGTGCCAAATAGACATGAACTTTATTTCCCATCGAAGTTTGGTTCAAGAAAGGCACCACAACTTGTTAAGGGTGTGATGGACATCTAAGTTCTCTTTGAAGTTGGGGATTCTGGATAGTTTCTTATCGTTGCTCCATTTGAGGCCCTCCAAGCAAGGAAGATCATATCCGCAGAGAAGGCGGGTAGTTGAACGGTCCCATGATAAACACCTCCCCTAAAGAAGAGTCCATTCCTCGAGGGTAACTCTATGTCTCGGGTCTAAGTCTTCGAACCTGATCCACTGGCCGGTCTCTTGTTTCCAAAGCTATTTCCACTGCTTGGACCCCTTGTTCCATAACCACTTAGCAATTTGGAGGTTCCAAGACTCCCCCTAATGCCGTTGATCGAGAACCAAATAGAGTCATTTTGTCTTATCCCGGTAGCCCACTTCCACTCATTACTGATTCTCATGAATTGTTCACCCTTGTTCCAACCCTTCCATAAGGAATGCATGAAGCTAGAGCCTTTAGGGGACACCGGGTGGGGGGAGAACAAAAGCGTGAGGAACCCTATGTCCTTCCAACCAGGATGCCCAACTAAGGTAAGGTCTTTCATGTTTCGGAAGATCAATTTAGCCCAAGAGGACTCACTATTGCTCCAAGCCTTGATAAACCACGTTGGCACCAACTTGTCAGCTAACCCAACGACATCCAAAATACCCAAGCCCCTCGAGTCTTTCAAGCTAATTCAAGTTTCCCATTTGATTTTGGGAATCCCCCTCCTATTGGGATCCCCTGTCCGTAGGAAGTTTTTGCAAATTCTTTCCACTTTGGCCAACTCTTTCTCCTTAGGCCTCCAACACGAGATAAAGTAAATAGTTGTAGAAAGCATAAATGTGTTAACAACCATTGCATGCCCTACCAAGTTAACTTGCATACCTTTCCAATGATTTAGTTTGCTATCCAGTTTGGATAGCACCCAGTTCCACCGTTGGTCCATTGAGATGTCGAAGCCCATCGGAATACTGAGGAGATAGAAGACTTGACCTCTAGGGATAGCTTGACACCCCTAATCTAACAACAGTTGGGGTGGAGGTCCACAGATTGTTCTGAAAGTAGTTTTAGCATGGTTGATTTTTAAACCTGACGCCAGGCAAAAGGTGTCGAGGAAACTCCAGAACACCTCAATGCTATTCATATCATTATGTACAAAGGCATTCATGTCATCGGCAAAGAGTCTCGCAATCATTTGGCCATGATTTAGAGGTAGGGAAAGACCCTTGAGATTGCCAGCATCCATGTGATACTTTAATAGGCGATTGAGGCCATCGGAGGTGATAGCGAAGAGTAGTGGAGCTAGTGGGCAAACTTGCCTGATAGATCTTTTTGAACGTACGGGCTCAGAGAGCTTACCATTGATATTTATTCTCGTTGAAGCATTTCCAAGTAGAGCGGAAACCATCTTCGTGAACTTTTGGCCGCATCCAAGGTCTTTCAGTGATTGAAGAATAAAGTCCCATTCCAATCTATCATACGCTTTGTCAAAATCGATCTTAATGAATACCAGATCTTGTGAGACTCCTCAGCAAATGCAAGGCCTTCCCAAATATCGACAATTGCTTCAAGTATAGATCTACCTTTGATAAAACATTTCTGGTCCTCACAAAGCCATGACCTTAAATGACAAGAGATTCTAATGGCGATAACTTTGGCAATTATCTTGTATCTAGTTTGGAGCATGGTAATTGGCCACCAGTTTTCAATTTTCTTCTTTTCTCCCCTTTTGTGAATGAACTTGATGACACCATTATTAAGACACTCAGGGAGGGGACCGAAGGAGAGAGCCGCTTGCCACACTAGACGCAGTGGGGAGGCCACCACGTGCTTGAAGGACTTGAAGAAATCATTGGTGAGGCCATCAGGACCCAAAATTTTTCCATTGGGAAGAGCATCAGTAACCTCGATAATTTCGTCCTCGGAAATGTTAGCGTCCAGGAGAGAATTCATGTTCTGCGGGATTCTAGATTCAGCAACCCTTGGGATGGTTGCCATGCAGTCATGCCTGTGTGGGGAAAGAGGAGTCCAGACCCCAAGAAGAAGGGTAAAGTGCTCGACGATGATAGATCTGTTCTCAACTTCCATGCTACATTCGATCCCATTGTTATCGACCAAGAAGGGGATGGATTCCCTAGCTTGTTTCCTTTTGAGGATGTTACACATCTCTTTCGATGGTTTGTGAACCTTCCGTGCCCACCAATCTTTGAAGAATATTTGCAGATTTTTCCTTTGAACCTCTTCCTCGAGTCTTAGTCCTCCCTTGATTTTCAGAAGCCCTTGTTGGCATTGCAAGTTACCTTTGTTCACTTCTTCTTCAACCCATGAGATCCCCTAGTACACTATTTCTCTTCTTTTTTTCTAGATATCTCTTATAGCCTTATGAGTCCTTATCAGAATTTGTCGAGTCCTTTCCATCGCGCTTCTCCAGCACTTAGCCGGTTCATTACAGTAGGCAAAGGCCTCCGCCCACACTGCAGAAATTTCTTGGTGGACAGAGGGGAGGGAAAACGACGTCTGACAAGCATGAAACCAAGGAGCTTTCTGGAGCATGGGAATCGGTTTGAAAGAAAGAGTAATCGGGTAGTGGTATGAGATAGTTAGGTCCATGTGTGGGGAGATCAAAGGAATACCCCACTGGAGGATGGTGTTTTGGTCGATGTAACATCTATCAAGTCTTGCTATCCTCATAGAGTCCCCCAATTGGAGATTAGACCAAGAGAACCCCTTCATGTCTTTCACCTCGACCAGGTCAAGATGGAGCTTGATTTTATCCCATATCTCTTTCTCCCGACCGTCAATAATTTTCCCCTTGTTATTCCATCGGTCCTTAGGAAACTCAACCATGTTGAAGTCCCACAAATCAAAACATTGTGTGAGAGGGAGTCGAGGGAAGCCCATGTATCAATTCTATCCGCCTCTCCATTAGGGGCATACATTGAGACCACAGTGAACAGAAAAGGGAACCCAATAGAGGCAGCAATCCAATGATGATTCTGATCTTCACAAGTTGAGGTCAATCTTTCGGACCAGGAGTGACTAATACCAATTGCATCATCCCGTGCTCCCTTAGGGTGCAAAGTGGAGAACCAAAGATGGTTTGGAGAAATGCATTTAAGCCATTTCTAGAGGATTTTAATCTCTTGTAAGCAGATAAAGTCGGCGCTCTTTAGGGGTGAGACAAACCCCTGACGTTTAGCGATGTGATTTTCATTAATGATGGTTGCCCTCTTTGAGGGAAGGGAACCGATCTTTTTTTTCCCTTTAAGGTAAGTTTGGCATTCAAACCGGAAGAATAGGACCAAGGAAGGAGCTTTCACTGTCTGAGTTGTCTTATTGCTAGTAGTGAAGGCTTCCTCTTTACTTGTGGGGTAACCTTCTTGGTTATCTTCTTTGGCCTCATTAATCTCCTTTTCTAGGTTACAATACATGTTATTCGTGTTACCATTAGTGTCCATGTGAAAGTCCAAATGGCCATCGAATACTTCTTTGTATATGTTCTTTAATAAAACATATAGTGGTTTGGTCAGTCACACACTGTAAGTTTGACCGCATTTGTAAGACCTAAGAAGTCTGTCTTTCGTGCTCCCTGTGTACTGTGTTTTCTGCATATTCTATAGTTTCTGTGCGGAGTACCGTGTGCGGCCTTACGAGCATCATTTTCTACTCCGAGGATATCGTGGTGGAGCTCTTGATAACGAGATCACACCGTAGTGCATCGCCTTCAAAACCCTTCACTGGTATCAGAGCAGCTCAATGCAAAAGCTTTGTTTCTTTTGTGCGAGCGAAGCGAGCACCCCCCCTCCTCCTGGCTTTCTCCAAGGCTTACAACTAAGGTGGGGACCAAGGCATAGACCTTGGCATACCTTGTCATCTGAGTCACCGAAGTCACTGTTGGCACTGTTGCCTGCACACGAGGGAGGACCTCAACAATCAAGGAAGATAGAGGTTCCCGGTACTTCTCGGGAGGTCACCCATCCTAGTATTGTTCCCCTCAGAGCTCGCTTAACCGTGGCAATCTCTTGCCACTAAGCTACACTCTTGTGGTTTCTGAAGAAGGGGAAAGATTAAGGTTGACATTACCTTGAACATGTTTTGGTCCGTCAAAGCTTCATTCTTTGCTTTCAAAGCCTATTTTTTAAGAATTTTTGGGGCGTCTTTTGGAGCCATTTTGGAGTACTTTTGTACATAGTTCTTTTCACACAGGTCCAAGAACATCAAGAAGAGTGTTCTTTGTACTTTTTTGACAATAAATATCAACCTTTGGGGATGTGTTTTCAGCCACATTTGTAAAACTAAAGGTTTCTCAAAAAGTTTTCAGTTTTGGTGGAAGCAGCCGTTGCAAATTTATGCATGTTTTTTGAGCTTAAAACATCAGAGTTGACAGACACTTGTAGGTGTTGTTGGCTAGTTTTTGGGATGTGCTTTCAGCCTTTTAGTGACATTTTACTGCATATATTGAGCACATACACACCATGTACACTTCTGTGGATACCGATTATGTACCTCCATGTGGTCATTGATATAGCGGTTAGGCTTTTGAATAAAGCCTTTTATGTTTGATAAAGAGGGTTGTGGTGAGCTTTTTTAACTAAGAGACACCCAGATGTCGGCGTCTCTTCAGTGATGCAGGTGGAAGACTTACCCAGCCTCGCCATAGGAGATGTATGATAGTTGTTCATAGGTGCTCAATCAGCCTAGTTGGCTTTTGTTGGGTAACTGATTATATGCAGTGGAGTCAGTGATTCACTATGCAGGAAAACATGTCATTACTTGCAGTTTTATGATATTTTGACACTCATCATATGCTCATTTTGCAGAGGATACTCTCGCAAAATTTTTCCAGATTTTCCGTTTAGCCAACTATACAGTGGTCTATTTACTCCTTGATACACTTATTGGTTGGTGTTTGGACTCTTCTAGCTCCATTATCATTCTATCAAGTTCTCTACCATCATGGCATCAGAGGTCTCAGGCATATCTGGTGGATGAGGGTCTAGTGCCAGTGTTCCGAGAAGGATCTATAACTTGTAGGGAAAAGACCATTTTGAGATCCAAAATTTTGATGGCACAAACTTTGCTCTATGGAAGAATCAGATCAAAGATGTGCTGATTCAAAGGAGGCAATGGAAGCCAGTAAATGGGATTTCAAAGAAGCATGTTGACATGGATGAAGATGATTGGGATGAGTTAGATGAAATGGCGAGGTCTACCATTCGCTTGCACCTGCCAGATAATGTTTACTTTACAATATTAGATTGCGAAAGTGCAGAGGAGCTTTGGAAGAAGTTATGCAATACATATGAAAAAGAGACGGCATCAAATAAAGTGTATCTCATGAGAAAATTATTTGACCTTTGCATGAAGGACACGGATAATGTTGCTACTTATCTAAATGAGTTTGATGCTATATTCTCACAGTTACAGGCTCAGAAAATGGATATGGATAAGGAGATGAAAGCAGTATTGTTGTTATGTGACATGCCATCATCATGGGATATGTTCCACATAGTTTTTAGCAATAGTGCACATGGTGGTAAACTCGTCTATGATGATATATGTGGAGCACTCTTGAGTGAGGAGATTCGTAGAAAATCTATGGTTGGCACTCAGAGTGGAGATGCATATAATGTTCATTATTCTTACCAAGGAAAGAATCAGCAACATGGCAAGAGAAATAACAAGGAAAAGAATGGTCAATGGAATAAGAGTAGAAGTAAATCAAGGAAGAGGGATATGTAATGCCATCATTGTCATAAGAAAGGACATATGAAGAAATACTGTTATGCATTAAAGAATGCTAAAGGTAAAGGACACAATGGTGATGGGCATGTTAAACAATTACCTGCACCAACTACTTCGACTGTGAAGATTGAAGAACTTAATGCTATTTCTAATGATGCTGATGTGTTGACACTTGATAGTACTATGCCAACTGAGGCACTTATGGTTGATTCTCTTTCCCACACATGGGTGATAGATTCTGGTGCTTCTTTCCATGTGACACCACACAAAGAATGGTTCTCTAATTATGCAGCAAAGTCTCTTGGTACCGTGAGACTTGGTGACTCTTACCAGTGTGATGTTGTGGGGATTGGAGATGTGGTTGTGCAGTTCATTGATGGTTCAAATTTTACTATGCATAATGTACGCCATGTACCTCAGTTATCACACAGTTTGATGTCAATTGGTCAACTTGATGACCTTGGTTACAAGGTGGTCTTCTATGCTCAGTCCTTTCGTATATCAAAGGGCAATATGGTTATTGCAAAAGGAAGCAAAGTTGGCTCACTTTATCATTTATTTGTATCACAGAAAGAACACTTGTTGGCTGTTACTAAATAGCCTATGGCCTGTATTTGGCATGGTCGTTTGGGCCATATATCTCATAGTGGAATGGAAAATCTTTCTCATTCTGGCTACTTACCTATGTTATCTTTCTCTGATTTTTCATTATGTGAGCATTGTCAATATGGAAAGCAAACCAGAAATGTGCATAGAACGCACATTGACTCTTCAATCTAGCCTTTGGATCTCGTCCATACAGATGTGTTTGGTCCTATGCCCACTAGGTCCTTAGGTGGTTCTCTTTACTTTGTCACTTTCATAGATGATGCTACTAGAAAAGTCTGGGTATATCCTATCAAATCGAATGATGAGGTATTCCCTACTTTTAGAAAATGGCTTGCTTCAGTTGAGACTGAAAAAGGAACTAAGCTTAATGCTTTACGTTCAGATAATGGGGGTGAGGATATCTCACATGAATTCAGCCTTTTCTGTCAGTGTAGAGGGATTCATAGAGAGTTTACTGCTCCTTATACCCCAGTACAGAATGGTGTAGCTGAAAGGATGAATAGAACTATTCAAGATAGAGTAGTTTCTATTTTGCATCATGTAAACCTCTCACAAGGTTTTCGGGCAAAAGCAGTATTGATTGCAATTCATGTGATTAACCTTTCACCTAGTACTGCCAAAGGTCTAAAAGTGGCACAAGAGTTATGGACAGGGAAGCCACCATATTATGATCATCTTCAAGTTTTTGGGTGTGAAGCATATGTTCATATACCCAAGAATCTTAGACAAAAGTTGGACCATAAGTCAAAGAAATGCATTTTCCTTGGATATGGTGGAGAAGGACAATTTGGATATCACTTATGGGATCCTGAAACACGGTCAGTGATCAGAAGTAGTGATGTCATTTTCAATGAGTCTAAGATGCATAAGCAAGCCATTAAGGAGGTTGAAGTGAGAAGAGTGGTGTTTGAGGATACTATTCCTCCGATTAGCATGCATAAAGATGTTGCACATAGGGATGTTCAAGAGAATGTCCATTCAGATCAGTCTGCACATATTCCTGTTCAACAACCATTGAGACGTTATGCACCTGTCTCACATCCACCTAATAGATATGTTCCAGGTTTAGATTTTGTGATGCTAACAGATGCAGGTGAGCCTTCTTTACAAAGAGGCTATGCAGAAAGAGGATCATGTCAAGTGGGAGCGTGCCATTAAGAGTGAGTTGGATTCTATTCACAAGAATGGTACTTGGGATTTAGTACCTTTGCCAAGGGGAAAGGAAGCTTTACCATGTAAATGGGTATATAAGCTGAAATTCACATCAGATAGTGCTTCTCCAAAGTATAAAGCGTGACTTGTTGCAAAGGGTTTTAAGCAACAAAATGGTGTTGATTTCGAGGAAATCTTCTCTCCAATGGTCAAGATGACTACCATGCGCATGTTGCTTGGTTTCCTTGCAATGGAGGACTTAGAACTAGTCCAAATGGATGTGAAAATTGCTTTCTTGCATGGAGATCTTACAGATGAGATCTATATGGAACAACCAGAGGGTTATGTAGTTCTTGGCAAGAAAAGTCTATTTTGTAAGCTCAAGAAGAGCTTGTATGGACTTAAAAAGTCCCCTAGACAAGGTACCAAAAGTTGGATGCTTTTATGAAGTCTGAAGGCTATTCTCGAAGCAATGAGGATCATTTTCTCTACATAAAGAGATGCTCAAATGGCAGCTTGATACGTTTGATACTTTATGTCGATGATATGTTGTTTGGTGGGAAGTCCTCTTACGACTTGTCAATTCTCAAAAAGAAGTTGAGTCAGACATTTGATATGAAGGATTTGGGGGATGCCAAACATATTCTTAGCGTGCGCATTACTCGTGATAGGAGTAAAAGATGCATACACTTGTCTCAAAGTGAGTACATATCCAAAGTACTACACAGGTTCAATATGCATGGTGGAAAGGGATTCAATACACCTTTACCCACATATGTGAAATTGAGAAAGGATGATTGCCCCAAATCAGACGAGGAAAAGGAATTCATGACCAAGATTCCCTATCAGTCTATTGTTGGTAGTCTCATGTATTCTATGGTACCTACGAGGCCAGATATTATATTTGCAGTGGGAGCTGTGAGCAGATATATGTCTAATCATGGCAAGAAACATTGGGAAGCGGAAAATATGAATTTGAGATATCTGAGTGGCACTAAGGACAAGTGTCTATGCTTAGGTAGAGGGAAAGCATGCATTATTGGTTACACAGATTCTTACTATGCTAGTTGTGTAGACAATTGTAAGTCTACATCAGGGTACATTTTTCATTTTGCTAGAGGTGCTATCTCTTGAAGATCTCGTCTTCAAAATGTATAGTTGTTTCCACCATAGAAGCAGAGTATGTTGCAGCAAGTGAGGCATGTAAGGAAGCATTGTGGCTTTCTTGTCTTGCTTCTGATATGGGTTTACCTCAGCATGTACCTCGTTTGCTCAATGACAGTCAGAGCGCCATTGCTTTGGCTAAGAATCCGGTCTACCATGCAAAGACCAAGCACACTGAGGTAAGGTATCACTTCATAAGAGATTGCTTAGCCACTAAGCACATTATTCTTGAGAAGGTTCACACTCGAGATAATGTTGCAAATGCTTTGACGAAAGCTCTACCACATGATAGCTTTCGACACTGTTGTCACTTGATGGGGGTTACTTGATTCATGATCTTACACAGTCACTTGTATATTGTGTAACATGCCCATCAGGTGGGAGGTATAGTTTATATACTTACACTCAGGTATTCTTTATCATTCTTTATTCTTTCTCCCATGATTACTTTGGCCATATTGGCCTTTAGTGGGAGATTGTTATCGTTAGTGTCCATGTAAAAGTTCAAATGGCCATCGGACACTTCTTTGTATATGTTATTTAATAAAACATATAGTGGCCTCGTTAGTCATAGACTGTAAGTT